>JAULJL010000001.1:8322500-8922500 GCA_030761205.1 Fremontodendron californicum | reverse complement strand
TGATTGCATTTTCAATCATCTCACCAGAAATAGCCATATCAGCAATATTTCTTGTGGCATTGCCAACCAACTTGTCATAATACGGAGCTGATAGTGTAGTAATGAACAATACAATGTTTTCTTTCTCAGTGAGTGGTGGTTGCACCTGTGCTGGTAGAGCTCTCCACTGCTGGGCATACTCTTTTAAACTTTCAGTATTCTTCTTTTCCAAATTCTGCAAGGACAACCTATCCAGTGCCATGTCCTTCATGTATTTATACTGAATCGAGAAAACTCTTGCCAAATCCTTCCAAGAATGGATACGACTCCGATCCAACTGATTGTACCATCTCATAGCTGACCCTATTAGACTGTCTTGAAAGCAGTGAATTAACAATTTCTCATTGTTGGTGTGGCCACCCATTTTTTAACCGGACATAGTAATGTGGGCCGATGGACACTTTGATCCGTCATACTTTTCAAATTCAGGGAATTTTGGCAGAATCACCAAATTTTGGACCAAGCTGAGCTCATTCGGATCCATATTCCCGAAAAAATCTATTCCTTCTATGGCTTTGAGTCTCTTTTCAAACATATCATATTTCTGTGTCTTCCACTTGCTTTGCCACACGTTTCTTCTGCTTTTCTTGTTCTAGTGAATCATCTTGGTTTGGAACAATAACCAGGTCTAAGGGGTGAAGTTTTGAGTTCAGTTGAAATTGTCCTTGGCCATGTTGACTTGGCAGGTAAATCGGATCTTCGTCGTTGTTTGCTTGAGGTCGAGGTTTTCCCCTTATGATCGACCCTTCAGCAACCCATTTTCCTCGAGTCAATCTTGTCATCATTTCGATCATCTTGTCTATTTGCTTACGTGACTCCTCTTGAGATTTTGTTATCTGTTCCCGTGCTTCTTGCTGAGATCTGGCTAATTGTTCTTGTAGTTCTCTGTGCATTCTTTCCATTTGTTCTGTTTGCGCTACTTGTTCACTTTCCATGGCTTTATCTGTGAGCAAGTATTGTATTAGTGTCGAATGAGTGATCTTGGGTTTCTTGCTGGCTTTCAAATCTTGTACCTTTTGTTCTGAGGGTGAACATTCTTTAGAGTGTTCTTAAAGCCGAACATAACCTTATCTACCTCCCAATTTATTGCATGTATGCTTATGAATGAATGCATGTAAAAGAGAAAAATTATGAACATACTGTATAAAGAATTAAAGAATAGATTTTTTTTTGGGTTTTTTCTAACAACTATTCTTTTTTTTTTCTTTTTTCATATTTTCTCAAAAAGTCAAAACCAAAAGAAAATTTTATTATTGTTCACAACACTATTCTATCACAGAAATTTTATTATTATTATTTTTATATTTTCATGATTCTCATTTTTATCATTTTTTCTTCTATTTTGGTTTAATTTTGAAAATGTGAGAGCAATGGGAACATCTCTCCCCCTCTTTTTTTTTTTTTAAAAAAAAAAAGATAATGATTAAAGAAAATACTTTATTTTTAATTTTTTTTAAAAAATGAAATGAAAGATTTTTTTTAGTTTTTTTCTTTTTATTATGCAAGGAAGAAATTAAAATTTTCTTTTTCTTTAATTTTTAAATTTTTTTTATAAAAAAAAATAATGAATTCTTTTATTTTGTGAAAATAACTTTAAAAAACTTTTTTCATTTATCTTTTTTGAATTGTTTTTGAAAGAAAAAGAAAATTAGAATTAAGAAATTATCATTTGGCTTATTTTGAAGAAAATAAAATCTTTTTTTTTGTTTTTTTTTTTGAATATACGAAAAGAAAATATGAAATATTTGGAAAATGAAAAAAAATTTAGAAAAAAATATTTTTTTGAAAATGTATCAAAATTTTTGGTATATAAATTTTGGATAAACATAAGGTAATTTACTCTACATTTAGCAATATCCAAAAGACAGAAATAAAAATTTCAAGTGTTCAAGATTTTTTTAAATCTATATTGATTACGCGGGGTATGATTTCTTACAAAAGTGTCCCTTTACGTGTCCTAATTCTAGATAATTTTTACAAAACACGGGCAGGGCTCTACCTTAGGTTGGTTCCATACGGCTCACTATATGAGGTTCAATTAGGTTCTAACTGTCGCTCGTGAGGGCTAGTAAGGCATCCTATTTAAACGGGTTCAATTTGTTGGAATTTATTTTTCAGGCTTATGTGGAGGTTATCACCTCACGAAAGCGTAGGTACTTTATTACTCCAGAAGTTTTTCGCTAACCCATGCGGAGGTTATTACTTCACGAGAACGTAGTTACTTTACTTCCACCTAAAAGGACGAAAAATCGGGTATAAGGGCTTCATGTTATGCAAATGCAGGTGTAGGTGTGTGAGAATGAGCAAACAAACCTTTGACTATTTGTTTACGACCTTTTATTCTACAAATAACATAATTATTAGAATCAATAATATATATATAAATAATAATAATAATAAATAAATGACATAATTAAAAATATGAATAAAGAATTAACAAATATCAAGACATAAATGTAAGCAAAATAAAAATAAAGAAAGAAAGAAAATTAAAATTAAATATCGATTAAATCCATTAAATCGAGATTTTAAGTAGCACATGATTAATTTGTGGCTCGACTCTCAAAAATCCCCAGTGGAGTTGCCAAGCTGTCATAACGATTTTGTGACCGCTAGACGATTTTAAAAACACAAATGGAGTCACCACCATTCTTTTTTTGTTTAGGTGTGATTGGCCACCTAGAAAACTTATCATTTTAATAAATTTTTATAATTAATTAAAAAGATAATTTTGGTCTATGAAAATCAAAAGTTCGGGTTCAGAAGTACAGTTTCGCGTGGGAAAGGTATTAGCACCCCCACGACACCCGTTAATAAAACGGTACCAATTAATCATGTGTTATCTTAAATCTCGATTTAATGGACTTGACATCGGTATTTAAAACTAATTCCTTTTTTTTCTTTTTTCTTTTTTCAAAACATGTTTATTATTTTTTTTTTAAGAATTGTTATTTTTTTTAAATGAAAGAGAACATAAATCTATTATCGACAACACTCATTAAATATTCCCAACACTTTTGGTGGTATTTAATGAGATCCTCTCACCTCGGGATATTTTAGGAATCATTACTATGATGTCCTTCGAATTCAGTCGTAGGTGATTCGTCGTCCACATTTATTTTTAAAGATCATTTTGTGTAAAAAGAAATTATTATTTTATTTATTTATGAAGTGAATGCGATCCTTTATTGAAAACGCTCGTTAAATACTCCCAACACTTTGGGTGATATTTTAACGAAATTTTCTCACTCAAGATATCTTAGGAATCACTACTGTGACATCTTTCGGATTTCGTCGTCGGCAATTTACATCCATTTTTTTATTTTCGTATGAATCAAAATGTCATTTTTTATTTTTTTTAAAGATTAATAACACATTTAACAAAAAAAGAGAATAAAATAAAAATAGCAATATATAAATAAACAACAAAATACAAAATGAAATAAAGGAAATAAAATAAACAGCTAAAAGTAATAATATAATAATAATAATAACTACTTACAATAAGAAAAATAAATAAATAATAAAAAGGATAATTGAATAAATGAAAATAAAATAAATTAGATAGTACCAAAGAGTGATAAATAAAAAACATAAACGAAAATAAAATTTACCTTGAAAAACTGCGAAGAGTCGAGGCATGAGTACTTGGATTAATTTTCAAAAGAAAACAAGCTTTAAGATTTTTTTTTTAATTTTTCCTTTTCCTTTTCTTTTTTTTCTTCTTTCTTTTTTTTTCCTTTTTTTTTTCTCTACCTTGGAGCGGGTCGGGTGCCCGAATCCAGGGCCGACCCGCGGATCTGCGCAACCCGTCCCCAGGGTACTGTAAAAAATCTTTTTTTTTTTTCATTTCCTCTCCTCCTCCTCTCTTTAATCTCCTTTCCTCTCCTTTCCTCTCCTTTTCCTCTTTTGTTCTTCAGGTTCTTCCCCTAAACCCCAAAAAAGGCCCCCAAACCCAGAAACCGACGATCGGCCACCACGCCGGACGCCGTCCTCCACCACCGGCCGTCGATCGTCGACGCCGGTTTGCCACCAAAATCCTCTCCTCCTCCTCTTTTTTCCTTTTCTCCAGTTAGTTTTTCAAAAAAATAACCCCAAAGCCCTAGATCTACAACCAATGGCCGCAACCTCCTTTTTCCATTTTCGACGTTTCCTCCATCCGACCGCCACAAAACTTTGTCCAAGCCTTCTCCTCCTCCTAGGCTTCCTCCTCACCGTTGCAATCTTCCAAATCACCCTTAGGATCCCTCAAATCCCAAATGGTCGAAACCCTTGATTTTTGTGTGTATTTGTTGGGTTTTTTTTTTTTTGCTGAGTTGTGTGTGAAAAGTGGGTGCATGGGTAGTGGGTCTCAGGTCAGTGAAGGGTTTCGGTGGTTGTGAGTGTTTGATTGTTGTGGTGGCTACGTGGGAGCTGTGTTGTGGTGGTGGCGGCTGTATGGGTTTTAAGGGGTAGTTTTCGGGTTAGGCAGTGGCTATGATGGTGGCAGTGGAGAGGGCTCGGGTCTTGTTGTTTTGGTGATGGTGATCCGAATTGTTGGTTGTCGAAGGTAATGGTGGTGCACTGGGGGTGCCGACAGTAGTGGGTCTAGGGTCGTGGTCGATGGTGGTTTGTGCAGGGTGATAATAGTGGTTGTCTCGATTTGGAGGGTGGCTTCTGTCAGGGGTAGGGACGACTAGGGCTTTGGGGCAGTTGCCAGGTGCAGGCATGGGTGGGCTGGGTCGGTGCGTGCTAGTTGGGCCTGTAGTGGTGTGGGGCAGTGGCCCAAAAAGAAAAGCCCAAAATTAAATAGAATTGGACCCAAGCCCAGTGAGCCTAAAGCAAATAAACCGAGGAAACTCCTTACCTCCGTCAGGGGTTGGCCATTTTCAGACAGACTTTGTCTTCTCAGGATCTATCTTGACTCCGGATGAGCCGATGATGTGCCCCAAGTATACCAGCTCTCTCATCCCTTTTTGCTTATAAGTAAGTAAGCTCTTCTCCGTATTAGCTTTCCGCTTGTGCTCACGCAGAGCTTCTAGAACAGTCTCCACGTGTTTCAGATGGTCTTGCTATAAACCAGATGTCGTCGTCGTAGACCGTGACGCCAGAGTTGGATTACACTTTGGAGTTGATCAAACTCTGGCTCACCTAGAAAGGCATTCTTATTGGCCCAAGAAATAGAAACAGATGGCCAACGGTGATGGGTTGTGTGTGCTCTATGCAGCACGTCGAAGCCGTCCAACAGGAAGTTAGGGCTTCCCAATACCTTCCTGGCCATGGGAAAAGCATAACCATAGACCCAGAATAGATCCTAATTGTAGAGAGGCTCAATTTACCAAAAATATAAAATATAAAAATAATAATAAATTTTAAATTAACACCCAAAAGATTTACCCAAACCGAGATCAATTCATTTACACATAATCGAGTTTGGAGATTTAAACTTAAAATTCGACACTTTTAAAACCCCTATTCGACTCGTTAACCTGAGGCCAATTCGATTTGAATTGGTTTTTACAAATTATATGTAGGATTATTTGAAAACTTGAAAAGAAATGTGTTTTTTAAGAGGATTTGCTTGTCCGCCTTTTGCCGGTAATTTTAATTTGCAGTGGCAAATATCCTTGATTTTATGAAGTATAAAGCAACAAGATCGATATATTTCTCAGCTCACTATATATATATATATATATATATATATATATATATATATATATATATATATATATATATATATTTATCTTGGCGTCCTCCTTTACTTGGTTGTTTTAAGCTTAAAGTTGATGGTTCAGCGATTGAAAATTACCGTGATGGTTAAGGGTTTTTGGTGTTTGCTAGGAGGTTGGGACATGGTTGTTCTTGTATTCTCAGAGCAGAACTTAATCCGATTTAGACAGACTAACCTTCAACTTGGCTGAATATTGAATGACGAGGATCCATATGAACATATTATTCATCTTTGTCAGCAATTAAATCCATTATGAACGATTGTGTGTTTTTCGACATATTTATCCAGAACCAAATCGATTTGCGAGTTGCCGATCTACGGCCATGTCTAATTAATCTCGACTTAGGAAAGTTTATTATCATATAGAGAGCTTGTTCCATTCTATTTTAGATGTATTTATGGATTGAACTGGATCAGATATGATTGACACTTCTAAAACCTGATTTAAGACACGATTTATCCATTTAAGTTCGAAAATATTTTAAAATAATATTAAAAAATAATTTTTATATTAATATATTTTAAAATTATATTTAAATAAAAATAGTTTTTTATCAATAAAATAATATTTTGAACTGAATCGATTTGAGTCTCAACTTAAAAATCCCTATTTAAAGCTCGTGCCTGACAGGAGACCCGACCCATGGCAGGTTTGCTGGCCGGTAATTGTTTTTCAAATTAGATGGCCTCAATTTTATACAATAAGCTGAAAAATGCATGAATGTAGAGCATGTACGTCAATATTCCATTATCTAATTTCAATTCTGATTTGCAGGCGCCTTAATGGTAAGGAGTTGGATGGTCTGAGTTTCAAAGATCTGCAAAAGCTGGATAGGGAGAGGACCATTAACTTACATTCTCTTACTTGATCCGATGATCTAACAACATAAATTTTATTTTTAATAGCATAAACATTATAGCACACATTACTAAACTCGTTTCCCTTTAAATGGGGCTAATTACTAGCAACTTCAAATTGCAAGCTACCCTCTATTTAAGTGCTTCATAAACATTGTACATAGTTTCTTGTTACTTTCATCTGCTTGGACATGAACTGATTGTTTGGGTAAAGTTTTTTGCTCTGTCAGCAATCAGCATGTTCATTGACTGTCTGATTCACCCAACTTATTCAGTTTTGATGATTCAGAAATACCCTTTTTCTTAGTTTTTACAAGGACCAATGCCAGATTTAGAATCATTTTGTTCTTTGGGATAATTTTATGTGAGAAATTAACCTAACACAATAGTAATATTTTTGGTAACTCTATCCTAGAAACAGAAATTTAAAGCCATTTCATATATAAACTAATGCTAATTATTTATCTCATATCTGATGCTCACGTCAGAGCCTAATTGTGGGCTATTACTCTTCCATTACTGAAAGAGATTGCCAAAGTTGTACTCTGTAAAGCTATTTCAGAGCCCTTAAACTGAAGTTTTACTCCTGCAGGTGCAAATTCTACTGGAGCTGCTTAAAAAACTCCAGACTACAGGTAAATTGTACATTCTTTTAGCAGTTGGACGTTTGACATACAGGCTATATACTTTAGAAAGTTTATAAGCCAATCCAATGCTTAATCTAGCTAGTGACTTATTAAGGGAGAAAACTTGATTATTCAGCCATCAAAAGCTGATGGAGTGACCAGGCAAAAGAAAAAGAAGATGCTTTTAAATGTTTTAAGTGTCGATCTACCAAATAAAAGTTGTAAAGGAAAATGTTTTGATTAGTTTTTGTAAGTTTTCCTTATAGACTTTTGCTCACTGTTCATTACTTTTGGGGTTTTAAAAAAAGGGTTTTAACTTGAGCTCTCAATTTCAAGACATTAGCTTTTCATCTTTTCCTTAATTTGTTCCTATTAAGCACATTGCAGAGGCCCCATGCTATTGACTGCAGAAAAAAGCATATTAAAACTTTAAAATCATGCTCTAATGTAAGGGTGATATCTTTAGCTATTAAATAATTGTAATTAATACTTTGTGATTTAATATTTATTTTCAGGATCAGAAGGCTATTCTAGAGAATGAGACTAAAAGTAAACAGGTAGGCCATAGAATCAACTGTTGTATTTAGTAAAATGGCAGTTTTGTAATAAGGTTTTAAAATTTGTAATATTCTATTTTCCCTAATTTTTTATTTGCTCCACTGAATGTACTAAGGCCGAGGAACTGCAACAAAAAAACAAGCTCAAATTTACTTGAATTGAATCCTTTGCAAATTAAATTTTCCCCCAACAGTTCAAAGGCTAATTATGATTGTTCATCAGTGGAGGAGGATGATGATAACGATGGCAATGATCATTCAGACACTTCCTTGCACTTAGGGTTTGTTACTGATCAGTCAGGTTCATGATCCCCTCTCTTCTCTGCTAGAATGCCTAGTCGTATCTCATATTTCTATCCTACACGGATATGTTTGATTTATTCTAAATTTTTCAATGTGTTTGAAGGGTTTTGAGAGATCAAATCCCCATACCCATATCCGAATATACTTCGGATATGGAAGTCGGACACGGTACTTCAAATGAAGAGTTGGAGCAACATAGCTTCTATCATTCATTTATTGGTCATTTTAACAGTCACATGCAATATCCGTGATAAGCCAGCTATATGTTTGTGAGGGTCTACTATTAAAATGCCAATAAGCCAGGAAGAGGTTTAGGCCGTAATCAATGCAAGCAAATAGTAGCAAGTAAAATTCATGCTTGGTTGGACTTGTATTGAAGTTAGGAGCTGAATGGAGCCATTTTCTTGAAAAAAAAAAAGGATTTATCTACCACTCACGACTCGACTAATTACCTCTTTTGGATTCCATAGTTTTCTAATACGTCATTTCTATTTCTGAGCTATGTTGATCCGATTCTTCATTTTTTTTGGAATACTTGTATCCAACGCATATCCGGACATGAATATAGAGATATGACCCTCTAAGAACCTTCCAAATACATGAAAAAAATTTTAAAAAAATTGAATATACTTGTATCAGACACATAACTATACCAAACTTTAACACCCGAGTTCGAGTAACATAGTTTATGAGTCATCATGTGCTGATATTGTGATTGTTTCTCAAGTTGTTATCAGATGTTGGTGGCCGTAAGAGGAAAGTGGAAAAGATTGAACCTGTCAGCAATGGTTCAGGGAGTCAAGTGGCCTCAGAGTGATTTGTTTGGATTGACACTTTGGCATTCATCCCTTTGCAATGTAAAAAACCTTCTAGTTTCAGTTTCTTCAAACAGTTAATCATCTCTTTAGGCAAGTAGATATTTTATGGGTGCTCTGATATCATGGTTGCCAATGCATTAGATCACTCAGCACATTATGCAAATTGCACAGTGAGCTAGGTACAGGCCTATATTAGGATGGTAGCACCTATGTTGCTCCAATCTTTTATTTTTTTTTGAAATATATGTGTTTGACACATATCTGAACATGAGTATGAGGATATGATTTTTCAAAAATCCTCTAAATATATGAAAATTTTAGAAAAATTGAATATACCCGTATCTGACATTCACACCCAAATCCGAATAACATATAGAGAAGCACAATTTGCAGATTGTTTAGTGCTCTATATAATAGTAGTGTCTGCAAACAAAATGAAAAAAAGAAAAGACCTTTTTTTTTTAATATAATTAGTCTAATGGTTCAAATTTCAACTTGCTGATGCAAAATGCAATTGGCCAATGCAAGCAACTTATCTGTGGTGTTGTTAAACGGGGGCTCTCTAGCACGGGTATGCTTAAATTGCAAGAGTATTCGTATTTGATACGGGTACGTATTGAGTATGACTAGATACGTATTAATTTTTTTTTTAAATTAAAAATGGGTACGGCTCAGATAAGGCTCGGTGCGACTTGGGTACGGTTTGGCCAAATTTTACACTAAAACTCAACATTTTAATGCCTTAAAGTATATTTTCCTTCCCCTCGTTTCATTATCGATAGCATTATCATGCCCTAAGACATATTTTCCTTTCCTTTTTTTCATTATCAGCAGCATCTTCAATTTCTTATATATATATATATATGTATTTTATCTTTTATATTATGTTGTGTCATATTTTATTATGTGAAATTTTAGTTTTTTATATATAATATTTTTATAATATTAATGTACCTGTACTTTAATTTTTTAAAAATTATCGTATCTCGTATTCATATTCATATCGAGTATCGATACCGTACTCGTATCATGCAACGACAATGGGGGTAGGCAAACTGTTTTTCTCTCTTTCAATGATTTTGCAGTTGAAGAAGGCCATAATATTACTTTATCCCTGTCTAATGCGATTGGCTGTCTATGCCTTACCAATCCCCGTTTGGATCAATTTAGAGGAACAAAAGAAAGAGGGAAGAAAGAAAAACGATCACTTTGTGTGGTTGAAAATAGTCTAATTAACCACATCACTTTATTACTTTGGGGTCTTAATTCGTTGATATCATCCATCAGCGCTTAGAGAGGTGGCTTTCAAATTTCATTTTCGATGCTTATTCCCATAGCTGTCTTTTACTTATTCCTATAACTTACATTTCTTTCATTTTCTCTTCACGTTTCTTTTCAATTTAAAATGATTTTTATTTTTATAAGTATAAAAAATGATTATTTTTTCAATTTTCTTTACTCTCATTTTTCTCTCATACCAAACACGTTAAAAATTTATTTTCTTTTCATTTTTTCATCCCTATTCATCGTTCCAATTTTCCACTCTAATAAGCACATATTAAGTTATATGATTTAGCTATACAAGGTTAAATTATTACAAAAGTTATTTCCAGCATGTTTTGACTTATTTAATGTAAATATAAATTATCATGTGAATAGATAGGAAAACAATCACATGTTTGGGTATGTTTGGTAGAATAGAAAAATGGAAGGATGGATAAAAAATAGTGAAAATAGAAATAAAATGAAATGTGAGTATATTTGGTAAGAAAGAAAAGTGAGAGAAAAGAAAATAAAAAATATGAATGTTTTCCACACTTATCACAAAAATAAATTATTTCAAATTGAAAAGATAAAATGAGAAAAATAAAAGAGGTGTGAGTAAAGTGTTGCGTACTTACTAAATTATCTATCAAATTTAAAATTTACCTTTTCATCTTAATTTAATGATAAAATAAAATAATTTTATTTTTTTCAACTTTACTAATAGATAAAAAGAAAATTATATATTTTTTAACTTTTTCATATTTTCTATCAAACACGTCAAAAGAAATAAAAATATATTTTTCATCTTTTTATTTTTCTCATATTCCAATTTTTCCTTTATATTTTTCTATCCACGTTACTAAGCAAAGCCCCTAAATATGACTAATATTTACATGGAAAAGAAATAGTGTGCCTAAAAGTAGGATCACCCAATGTTGATTATTTTGTTTTTGATACAAGAGATAATATTAAGACTCAAAATTAAAATTTATACCTCCACTTCACCCAACATTATTAACATTAATATAAGATGTTTATGAGTTATACAGATAAACTTGTACCATGTTTTGGTATTTTCCAATAAAAATATAGCACTGTGTTTAAATTGCATAGTCAGTAACAATTCTTTTTCATCTTTGATTTTGTTACTCATTAGTAATTAAATTATATATGTGTAATGTTTCTATTAAGGATATTTCATGAATTTCATTTATGTTTTATAAACCCACCACATTAAGTTAATTATTTTCATATGTAATTTCTTTTCTTTTTTTTTCTTTCTATTTTCATCTTTCATAACAAAAACAAGTTCATCATTTTTTTCCTTTCTTTATTTTTTTTCTCTCTACTATATTTTTCATACAAAAAAAACTGCAGCTTCAGGATATGAGAAAAAGTTATAGATGCTAAAATTCGAATCCTAAATTTAATAAATGTCACCTCCTAATAATAATTATATGAACTAACTGAGCTAAGCTTTAAGTTTTTCTTCCTACTATGTTAACATAATGTAAAAGATAAATTTGAACATGTTTTTTTTTTCTTCTTCAATGTATGTTAAACAATGAATGTATTGTTGTACAATGCTCCATTGAACTTAGACCTTGTCAAAGTGGAGCAACTCGCTCGTTCTGTATTAGGTCAAACGTTGATAAAAAAATTTTAAATTCGATCCGATTTAAATTATTAATTATCAATAAATAAATTTATTAAATTTAATTATAAATATTAATATAAAAATAATTTTTAATATTATTTTAAACAGTGATATAAATTTTCAAATCAGCTCAAACCTGACTTATTTGAGTCTGAATAAAAAAAATCAATTATGATTGGATCTGATCCGATTGATAAAAAAATCTAACCGAACTTATATCCATTTGTTTTTCGGAATAAAATAAAATCCAAGTCAACTTCCTTTTATGTCTTAATTTATATTTTCTGTGGTCCAACCCCTGCCATCATCCTCTTCAATTCCTACAATAAAAGGAGTAATATATAAGGATTTTGCTAACAAATACCTTAAGGGTATTTTTTAAGGTTACTATTTATAGTAATATCTTCATTCAATGTATTGAAAATGATGAATAAAGTTATCAAATACTGCATTTAATACAATATTCTTTGTATAAATAATCTATTAACTAATCTTAAAGAGTGCCCTAAGGACACTCGTTAGCAAAACCCTATATAAATATAAAATATCTGCCATGTCATTTGTGAAAACAAATCCGATTGTGACCAAAGGGATTCCTAATTAATAAAAGAATGCATTGCATCACCTGTCATCATATTACCTACTTAATTAAATAAACCTCAAAACTACTTTCTTTTTGTGGCTAAAATAATTTCATCTATTATTAGTTACATTTTTTAATTTCTTTTTGTTCTATGTGTTAGATTATACCTAAGAAACTAAAACTTAAATTCTCGTTTTTTCTTTTCTTACATAAAAAATTTAATTCAAGAATTCAAAATTTCTTTTTATTTTTTGATAAAAAGAAATTCAAAATTTCTTAATATATCAAGTTACATAATAGGACATAATCCTATTTCATTGTTACAGCTGAATTTTCTAATATAAGAATTCAAACTTAAATCTTAAGTTTTAAACGTTAAGATGTTTTTTTTGGAACAACAATTTGTAACTTTAAATGGTAGAAATTTTATAATTATGTTAGTAGACCTTGTCTCAATGACAAGAAAGAGATTTTGAATTCAAATTTCATTTTGTGTGAATTTAATTTAGTTATATTTTGTGTGTTTTATTTATTTAATAATTAGTTAATTTGTAATTTATTGGTTTTCTTTTCCAAAATTTAGTATATGTATGAGTAGACCTGCTCATGGATCGAGTCGAGGCTTGAATTTTTTTTTCTTATCCACGTCCGACCTTTGGCGGACTCGGGTTGAAATAATAGTAAAAAAATATTTTTATTTCTATATTAATATTAATAATTAAATTTAAATAAAAATAAAAATAATTTTTCAATAGTTGAACAGTGATTCGAACCGGGTCGGGCCAACCCGAATCACTAAAAATATGCCAAAGCCTGATTCAATACGGGCCAAATGGGATACCCGACTCATGAACAGATCTATGTATGAGTTATTTTTTTTGTACAAAAATGGTCGTAGATTAGGAATATGAGAAAAAATTACAAATGATAAGATTTGAACTCCAGATACTAGACTATTGGATGATATACCCATAAAATTCAGCTAATAGAAAAACTAGAGTTATTTATGAAAACAATCTCAATCGTAAGGTGATGGTGATGCAAAATTGCTGATTGAAGATGACAAAAACTTTTTTTTTTTTTAATTTTCAATTATCGATGTTGATTGACTACATTAGTATCAGATATTATTTAAGTTTTTTAGAGATTAGATAAGAAAAAAAAAAGTTAATTGTTTTAAAGGGGTTTGGTTTCCAAATGGATGGGGACAAAGCGGCCTGCTTCTGGCTAACATAATTTTACTGACATTGACCTTGATTATCATGTTCGTCACCCTCGTGTAATAATATAAATATATATATATGATTTTTTTTGGTTTTTTTATTCAGATATAGCCCAAAAAAAAATATCAAAATACCGTTGATTTCGGATTAATTCTCAAAATTCGCTTTTTTATTTTTTCTAGCTGGGAAATCGCCATCCCCCATGGCGATTTCCCAGTGTAAAAATTTCAAATTTTGCAAAATATAGGTGGCGATTTTCCTTGGTGTTTTTTGCAAAATTTGCAAATTCAATGAAGGGAAATCGCCATGGGGTGGCGATTTCCCTTCATGTATTTTTTTTTAATAAACAAAATTTAAATTTATTTTTTAATTTGTAAATTTTGTTTTTTAATTTTAAAAATTATAAATTAAATTAAAATATTTTTTAGGTTTGGTTATTTTTTTTAAATATATATTAAAAATGTAATTTAATTTATTATTACAATTTTATAAAAAATAAAAATATATTTCTTATTAAAATTTAAAAAGAAGATTATATTTTTTATTAAATTTTTATATCAAAAATTGTATTTTTTATAATTTTGTAATATTATAAAAAGCAAAATTTAATTTATATCAAAAATAATTTAATGATGTAAAATGTAAATAAAATTTTTATATAAAGAAATTTATCGAGTAACTTTTTTAAATAAAGAAGTTATTTCTAAGTTGGTATCGTAAAATAATTTTTTTAATTTGATTATTTTTTTTTAGTTGGTATTCGATTAACTCGTGACATCAATTTAATCGTTGTTTTTAATAATAGTATAGATTGTTACAGTTTAAAACTGGATATTTGATAAAATAATTTTAATTTAGTTATGATTAAAATTTTATTTCTTATTAAAATTTAAAAAAGAAAATTAAATTAAAATGAAAAAAAGAAAATCAACTTATCATGTAATTTGAATTATTATATTAAAATTAAATAACAACATTAAGATATAAATTAAAATAAAATATAACAATTAATTTCCGAACAAATTTAAAATAAATAACATGAAATGCAAAACATATAAATTTATATATTATAAATTTAAAACACATTATTCTCGTTATATTGATAAAAGTACATTTATTCTAATTATTGCGTGGTGTAGAGCAACAGTGTCGAGCTCTTCTAGTGCGTGGTGGTTGCACCCGTCGTTCAACCTCGTCAGTGGCACGTATTCGCGGTCCACCACGACCTCTTGCTATAACCGCCACTGGTTCCGGTTGTATGTCATCAGTCATTTCTTCCGTATCAAAAATTTGAAACCCACTGCTGGATGAGCCAACACCTAGTTCACCCATAACGGGAACCTGACTACTAGATGCACCCATAAATGATGTACCATCAAATGCTGACGAAGGGGTTCCAAACTGATACATTGATGTTAGATATGCTGAACTTGGACTTAGGATGGGGAGCTGGTCATCTAACCTCGTTCTTGGCGGTGATGGTCGGTAACACTCATCAACGTTGATGTTAGATATCCGGGGTGACTTACGGAATAACGATGAGTGGATGGTACTCCATGATCCCGTTCAGGTTCAGGATGATCAAATGACATCCTCGGTGCTGTGAACTCCGATGAGGTCGGTTGACGCGTTCGCCCACGTTGTCGGCGAGGTCTAGGAGCATCCATATCCTGTGTAGGAGGGACTGGAGCTGAAGTTTGTCCGGTAAATGGCATACTCCTAACATCCTCATACATCGACGGTGGACAAAGGAAAGGCCGACCTTCATTTCTATACCATCCAATGTAATCATCAGATGGGTTGAAATTATTACCAACAATCGGGTAACCTGTCGAAATTCGTTGAAAACGTATATTCCACCAATGGATCCAATGTTCATGCTTCGTAGGCCAGAATTCCTCATGACGACCACGCATGTCGACCTTGTGAAGCTTATCAAGGTTCACCGGGGCTGCAGGAATTGGTTGTTGCATCCCAAATTATCGCAACACCCTGTCAGTTTGGTGCCACTCTACATATGAAATGCATATCAATGCTGTGTTTGCTTTTCATATATTGAAATTATTGTAGGCATCCGATGGGAGGTATACCATAATTTCACGCGAGGAATATGGCATCCACAGAAACTGCGAATAATTATTACAAATTATTAGTTTCATATGGATTAAATAAATAAAAAACTTCAATGTAACAATCGAAATATTTACCTTATCATATCCTACTCGATCTAGTCGTACTCTTATACTTGCAAGATCGCTCGGAGTCTCTGTAAAATCTCTACTCGTACTCCTACTTCACCTATTAAAATGCATATAATATCTTAATGACCTATAAAAATACAAGTTCGTACAAAATTAATAAAATAGTAAAGATTATTACCTGCTTGCAAGGGGGTATACAGCCAAAATATCCACGCGCGGAGCAAGAAATGGTAGCCGATACCAAGCCCATGATTGTAGAAGCACTAAACATCCACCTATGTCATGGCTTTTTGGAACTGTAGCCCGGCAAAGTTCTCTATACAAAACCGCCAAACACGCAGAACCCCAACTATAATTTGCCGCATGCTCTAAATCACGTAGTAATGGAAGATACATTAAATCTACCCGACTACTCGATTTGTCAGGCATCAGTAATCCTCCAATCAAACGTAAAATATATGCTCTAGCAGCATATTGTATCTGTTGTTCAGTTGCATGTAATGGAAGATTTTGAAACGATTTCAACCAATTTAGTCTCACCGTTGAGCCCGATACATACTCATCTGGAGGTACCGAGCCCAATAGATCTTGACACACTTCATTCCAATCTAGCAGGCTTCCGCCTGTAACTGCACCGCCATGGATCGGAAGTCCAAGTTGCAGCGCAACATCTTCGAGAGTTACCGTGCATTCACCAAATGGAAAATGAAAAGTGTGCGTCTCGGGTCTCCATCGTTCGATCAACGCACTGATTAAGTCGGGTTGTATCAAAAATCGTCGAATTTGACTTGCGTGATAAAATCCGGCTCTTCTTAAGTGGTCGATAATAGATGGATGCGGGTCCTCCAATGTAAATTTCCTCGAACGTAACACGCGACGAGTTTCCTGTTATAATAATAAAAATTAATATATTATAAAACTATAACAATTAAAAATTAATAAATAAAACTATAAAATAACAAAACAATAATAATAAAAAATTTCAATTTTTTATATAATTATTAAATAATTCAATTATATAATAAATAAATAACTATAAAATTAAAATTAAAAGACAATAATAATTACAAAACTATAAAACAATAATAATATAATATAAAATTTAAAATTATATAAAACTATAAAATGAAAAAAATAATATTAATTAAAAAATTATAAAACTATAATAATACAAAATAATATAATATAAAATTTATAATTATATAAAACTATAAAATAAAAAAAACAGTAATAATTACAAAATTATTATTCTATATAATAATAGAAATACCATTATAATATAAAAATTAAAATTATATAAAACTACAAAATGAAAAAAACAAAAATAATTAACAAATTAAATAACTATAATAATAAAAAATTAAACAATATAAAAAATAAATAATTATATAATTATGAAATCAAAAAACAATAGTAATTAATAAATGATAAAACTATAATTGAAAACTATAACATTAAAAATATAAAAATGATAAAACAATAAAACTATAAATTTACAAAATTCTAATCAATAAAAAATAACTAAAAATGTATAATGTAATACAAATAATATTATAACAATTTACTTACCTCGTTAAATATAACCTCCGATATGTGATTTTCTTGTAACCTCAATAGTGATGATGAAGCCATTTCTAAATATTGTTGTAGAAAACAAAATGTTGTAGAAAGAAATTTTGTTGGTAGAAAGAAATTTAATTGTTGAAAGAAGAATGAAAAATGAAGGAAGGGAGGGAGGTATTTATAGAGAAGAGTGGTGTGTGTGTGAGGGGTGGGGGGAGGGGGGACGGGTGAAGGCAACGGTCATATGACCGTTGCCTTCATTCAAATTTAAATTTTTTTTTTTTGTTTTTATCTAATTTGTTTTAATATTTTAACAAAATTTACAAAAAAAAATTTCATAAATTTAAAATCATAAAATATACCTTACGAATTTTTTTTTAAATTATAAAAAAATATATTTTAATTTAATTTATAATTTTTAAAATTAAAAAAAAAATTTACAAATTAAAAAATAAATTTAAATTTTGTTTATTAAAAAAAAATACATGAAGGGAAATCGCACCCCCCATGGCGATTTCCCTTCATTGAATTTGCAAAATTTGCAAATTTAACCAAGGGAAATCGCCATGGGGGGGTGGCGATTTCCCTTGGTTAATTTTGCAAATTTTGCAAAAAACACCAAGGGAAATCGCCACCCCCCATGGCGACTTTCCTTGATGTTTTTTGCAAATTTTGAAATTTTTACACTGGTAAATCACCATGGGGGGTGGCGATTTCCCAGCTAGAAAAAAAAAAGCGGATTTTGGGAATTAATCCGAAAATAACGGTATTTTGGTTTTTTTTTTGGCTATATTTGAATAAAAAAACCGATTTTTTTTAATATATTGATGATAAAAAAAATTTAATTTCATAAATAAAATAAGAGAATAGTTTTTATAAAATAATTTATTATTATTAATTATTAAAATAAAATTTTAAAAAAAATCCCCAACTTATACCTCTACATCAACAATAAGGAACCGGAATTGACCAAGCAATTTGGTAAAGGACAAACTGGAGAGAATGGCCCTGACCTCCACCCTTAAATTGTGGAGGATATTGAGTTTGATTATATATATATATATATATATATATATATATATATATATATATATATAAATTCACTCATATTAGTATAAAATTAAATTAGTTTTATATATTTTTGTAATTTTTTATTGATTTATATTTGTTTAATCCGACCGTCATATTTCATGTTCTATTCACGTAGATCATGCAAGTCGAGTTTCGAGTAAATTAAAAATGTCTAACTATTTGTTCGAAGTAAAAAACTTTCAACCGTTAAATATATATTGAAAAAAACAGTATTCTTGATCGATATGATAGAGATATCTGATCAATACGAAACTTTACATACACGACAAGTACAATTATATTGTTAAATCTAACAGTTGGTTTGTTAAAATATAAATCGTATAAAAAGTTATGAAAGTGTGTAAAACTAATTTAGTTTTACACTAGTGTAAGTGGATCCCTCCTCATATATATATATATATATATATATATATATATATATATATATATATATATTTACCTGAAAATTCATGTATCAGTATCGTATTCATGTAATTTTTTTTTTATCATAATAGTGTTTAAGGTGTTTTATATTTATTTAAGTTTTGATGTGTTAATAATTTCTGTTAAATAGATTTTGATATATTCGTGTATTCATTTTGTTTTTGTGTTTTTTTTCGTGTCGTGTTTTAATTATTTTTTTCGTGTTTTAGATATTTTTGTTTGAATTTGCTCCTAAATTAAATAAAATAGATAAGTAATTGAAGGACAACAAAAATGGATGATCCGAAAAAGGAATAGAAGGAAAGAAAATTCAGAAAATAACTAACATTGTTAATAAAAATGGATAAATCAAATGATCCTGAGTAACTTCTCATCACTTAAATTTTTATGTATAAAAAATAAATAAATAAATCACAGCTTAAAGCTTTTAAATGCAGTTTTGCAACTCTTTGGACGAAATAACTAACATTGCTAAAATGACAATTATGTATCCTAATAAACAAGAGAAACTCTCTTATATATACTACTTAATTAAGATTAATAGTAAAAAGATGAACATATAAAATATGATATTATTAATGTTTTATGGTACATGTGACCCCAATTTTCTATTGGTAACTTCTGGACAAATCGATCACTCAACTTAACCATTAACATTCAATCAGAATTTTCGAATTTAAATTTTAAAAATATTTTTTTTATTAATATTTTTTCAATCAATATCTTGTGGTCCATTAAACTATACAATGTTTCTTTAACATTTATTCGACTTGTACATTATTAATTCTTTTTTATTGTGCAAGTCTATAATCATTCATTTAATTTACAGGCGAGGGCATGTTAAAATTTAAATATAATAATAAATTTATATTTGAGGTATTATTAATTTATAAATATATATATTGTCAATAAATCATATGATACCTCCTCATTAATAAGTAAACATAAATTTTAGAAATTTTTAAAAATAAATACAGATAATTTTATTTATTAAAAAATGGCATAATATAATTCACTGATAATGTATAAATTTATACCCAACAATGCATCAAATATAAAACCTATAATTAAATTATGAAAAATGTTAATCAGTGATTAGGGGAAATGGTTAAGGTGATATATATATAATTAATACATTATTATTATTTTGAATTCAATAAAAATAATTTCTTAAAATGATAAAAAAATTAATCCTTAATCAGTACCTATAAGTATCAATTAAGCAGATCCTAAATTATTTCTTGTTAACTTAAACTTTTAAGTTATGTTTGGAAACATGAATCTGAAATTTTGGATTTGGATTTCATTTGTTATGTAAATTGTGAAAATGAAATACATATATTATGTATAAATTAGTTAAAATTCAAAATGATTATATATTTGAAAGGTATAAAAATATGAATTTAAAATTCACAAATATCTATAGGTATTTCAAATTCACCACTAAATAGGCATCCAACAAATCCATAAATTTGAAAAATAATTATGAATATTATATTTACATATATTTTATTACACAATATAAACTAATTTTGAAATTCAAATTAATATTTTAAAATCTAAATTTTCTAAAGCAATTTTAAAAAAATTTCTCAATTTATGAATGAGGTGGATCTAAATGAAAGGAACCGTGGAGATGAGTGAATATAACAGCAGTGATGATGATGATGATACATAGAGCTATGGGAACATGCAAAAGTAATGGAAAACAGTGTGTATATATAAAAGGTATTGCTAATAGTGTCCTTAGGATATTCTTTAAGATTAGTTAATGTAGCGACCCCCTTTTTGTTATTATTTATTATTATTATTTTTATTTTTATTATTATTATTATTATTCTTATTATTTATTTATTTATTTATTTTATTTATATATATATATTTTTTATTTATTTATTATTGGCCCAAATCCACTAACCCTAGCCCAATCCCCCAACCCAGCAACCTAACCTAGCCCAATCCAGCCCAACAAGCCCCAAAACCTAACCTAGCCCAATCCAGCCTAACCTGGCCCAAAACCCAAGCCCAAACTCGGCCCCTTTGCCAGCAGCCCCCCAAAACCCTAGCCGCCTCTCCCCACCGCCCCTCCACTTGCCCTGCCACCTATCCCCACTTACCCTGCCAGCCACCCCCCGAACCAACCCCACGCCGCCACCGAGCTGCCTGCTCCCCACCGCCACAACCCCCTATAAAAGGAGGAGATCCGAAACATAGCAAAAAGGACACCAGACCAGAAGCGAGATCCGAAATCACAAAAAGAAAAAAAATCCATCAGATCCGAAACACCACAAAAAAAAAAAAAAACCACCAGCCAGATCCGAAAAAAGCAAAAAAAAGAAAGAAAAAGGATCCGAAAAAGCAAAAAAAAAAAAGGCCATCAACAAAAGAGATCCGAAACAGCAGCAAAAAAATTACAAAAAAAAAAAAAAAACAGAACCTCCACAAAAAAAATCGAATTTTTTTCCTAGATAGAAGATTTAGGGATTTTTTGGGGGAATCTACCCTAGTTTTCGGGTAGAGGAGAGGGAGTGGAGTATTTTGGGTGTATTTTTTTTTTACTCAGGACACCTCCGACGCGGCGATGACGACAACGACAGCGACGGCGCGACGGTCTGGGGCTGAGAGGGTTTTCAGAGAAAGGTAAGAATTTTTTTCTTAAAAAAACTGAAAAATGAATAAATAAAAAAGCCTTTATAGGCTAACATCGGGTCGGGTCGCGGGACCCGCGCGTGGGTCCGCACCTGGACCCGACCCGTATGTACTTACTCTTTTTTTTTTTTTGGTTTATTATTATTACTATATTATTATTATTATGTTAATTATTATTATGAATTTTATTATTTTATTATTTTATAATTATTATTATTATTATTGATATTATTATTATTTTTATTTATTTATTTATTTTATTTACTTATTTATTTATTTATTATTGCTATTTACTTTATATATTTATTTGCTTATTATTTTTATTATTATATTAATTATTTTTTTAATTATTATTATTAATAATAATATTATTTATTTATTATTATTATTAATTAATTTATTATATATATATATTTGCTTATTGCTAGTTATTTTGCTTTATATTTTTATCTTTCATTTTTTTATTTTATTTTATTCTATTTACTATTTTATTTATTATTATTATTATTATTACTATTAGTAGTACCATTATTATTATTATTATTATTATTTTTAATTTATTGTTAATTCTTTCGTTATTAGCGTTTTTTCATTTTATTATTATTAATAAAAAAAAGGGGGGAAATTTTTTATTTAATTTCTCAATGAATAAATTTTTTGCGTATAAAATATGTCTTTTAAATTATTTTCGGCAAAAAAAGTTCTCTAAAAACGAACTCTTTCTCGTAATGGTCGAAATATCAATTGTTCCTCGAAATGGTTCGTGTAAACATGATTATCAAAACATTATCGAAATTATCGGAGTGGTTCGGGAATTATTTTTACATAAAGTAATTTCTTTTATTCCAAAATTAATTATAAAAAGACATTCTTATTAATTTTTCCGTAAACATCCTTTTTTAATAAATGAAATTTTTTAAAAACGACTTATATCTCGGGATGGTCGGAGTATCAATCGTTCCACGAGACGATTCGAGTAAAATTAGTTACCGAAATATTATCGAAATTATCGGAGTGATTCGAAAACTATTTTACATAGATGATTTCTGTTATCTCGAAATTATTCACAAAAAAGGGACATTATGTTTTTATTTCTTATTTTTTTCTCCACAAACAAAAAAAAATATTTTTTATATTATTTTTGTTAAAGAAAATTCTCTGAAAACGAATCCGTTCTCCGGACGGTCGAAATATCTATCGTTCCACAAAACGGTTCGTGTAAAAATAATTATCGAAACATTATCGAAAATATCGGAGTGATTCGGGAATTATTTTTACATAAGTAATTTCTTTTACTTCAGAAATACTTATGAAAAATATTATCTCTCCTTCGTTTTAAAATATTCATTTTAAATAAAATGTACTAAGGGAATTATTATTAAGTATTAAGGGTTAAAATCACTTTTTCAAGATTAAGGATAACACGCGATTAATCGGTACCCTTTTTAAAACGGGCGTCGTGGGGGTGCTAATCCTTCTCCACGCGTAACCGTACTCCCGAACCTAACTTTGTTTCGCAGACAAAAACTTATCTTTTTAATATATCTTAATTAATTTTAAGATATTATTAAAAAGATAAGTTTTCATAGGTGACCAGTCACACATAACCAAAAAAGATTGGTGGCGACTCCCTGTATTTTTATTTTATTTTAACATTTATTTATTTAAAAAAAGTAAAAAAAATCGTCAAGCGGTTGAAAAAATCGTTATGATAGCTTGGCGACTCCGCTGGGGACGTTTTTTCGAGAGTCGAGCCATAAATTAATTACGTGTTATCCCAGAATCTTAAATTAATGATTTTACTATTATTTAATCATAGTTCCCTTATTTGTTTTAAAAATAAAAGAAAAATCTTCGGTTTTGAATAAATTTGCATTCACGACTATTTCGTAATTGTTTGTGATTATTTGCATCTTTCCGTGTGTATTAAATTGTTCGGGGCATCCGGGCCACCTCACACACTAAAACACGCATTTCATACATGAGCTCTATACCCGAGCTTTGTCCTTTTAGGAGGGAGTAAAGTACCTAGCTCTCGTGAGGTAATACCTCCGCATGGGCTAGCGAAACACTCTCGGGGTGTAAAGTACCTACGCTTTCGTGAGATAATAATCTCCGCACAAGCCTGGAAAATACTCCCACCCGAATTGAACCCTTTCCGTTCACGGCCTGCGATAGGCAAGGATCGGGGTGCCTTACTAGTCCATTTCGGATAGTAGTAAGGAACAATTTGGGAACCTTTTAGATATACGAAATACCGAACCAAACATATAACGAAACTTAGGAAGTCGTATCATTGGTAGAAAGAAATTTGATTTTTTTTTCTGAACTTTATTTTGTTATTATATTTGTATACATATACTAACATATTATGTTTTCTGTGGTTGTCTTCTTCCCGCATCATTATCATTGGCATCATTAGCATCCCATAACGAGGTGTTTGCTTCAATACATTGTTCGATCGTAAATTCTCATGTAATCTATTGAACGTCGGGTTTGCGCCTCATCCATGAATGTCACATGCGAATCACCTATGGATGTACGGATTTGGTCTGAAAAAACTCAGCAAGAAGAAGGGGATTGTTTGACTGCCGGTTTTGTATCAACACTGCCCGAGAAGATAAACCTAGATCTTTCACAAAATGACTTGACGAGTTTGGCAAATATTTGGGAACAAGTGAGTAAAGAAAGAAAGATGAGATTCTCTCAGAAATACGGGCAGATAGCCTTGCTTATCCCAGTGACGATCGAAGAATCGCTAATCAGGGCAGCAATCCATTTTTAGGATCCGTCATACAGATGCTTTACTTTCAATAAAGAGGAAATGACCCCAAGCATTGAAGAATACTCAGTCTTACTTGGGATAGAGCTCCAATGTCCGGATAAAGTATATGTTAGAAAGATGAAGTTCGAACTTTGCAAAAAGTTGACTAAAATCCTTGGGATTAAAGTGGGAGATTCCAATCTGAGACGCAAAGGAGAACATATTTGCCTACCTTGGGACTTCTTCAAATCATTCATCGAAAAACATTTGGATGAAGAAAAAGGAATGACTGCTTTCGCTCTGGCTATATATGGGATGATAATCTTTCCGAAAGTTTTGGGACACATCGAAGCAACAGTAGTGGATTTCTAGCAATCCATCACCGGCAATCTTGGCAGAGACTATAAGATCATTGAACTTTTGCCGAAGGAAAGGGGGAGGACGTTTCTTAGGGTGTGCTCAGCTGCTATATGTATGGCTTCAAAGTCATTTCGAGTGTGAGAAGAGCTCCTTCACAAAACCTTATTTGCAAGATGGAGCCCCGATTCAGGAATTTTGCAAAAGCAAATGGCCGAAGAGCAAAAACTAAGGAGAATGGGTGGTATTTTTCCAGACACTTACTAGCAAGAAAGTGAAATAGATGGCACCATGGATGCCCCCTGTGCCAATATTATACCGTTACGGGGAACCATGGGTACAACTCCTTGGTCCATGGGGGGCCGTGAGTTATGCTCCGCTTATGGTGCAAAGGCAATATGGAACTAAACAGTTTATTCCAGTGACTCATGGGCTCATTCGAGTAGAATTTTCTTATGGGGAGCCAAACGTGTCAAAAAGGGTAGAGCAGATAATTCGAGCATGAAAAGATACTCGGAGAATGAGGCTAGGAGCTCTGAGTGATAGTGTCGCTCCACAGTATTTTCTATGGACAGCCAACCGAGTTAAGGATTCGGTTATACTTCCAGGGGAAGTCCCACCCCAACCAATTCCTTCACAGCCAAGAGAAATCTCAGAATTCGAGATCGCTAAGGAAGAATTCAAGATCGAAAGAGAGAAGATGAAGCAAGAACATCGAAGGCTCTAGGAAGAAATGGAAAATTGGAAGGATAAGGCAGAAATACAAGGAGTCCGAAATCAAAAGATCGTCAGGGAACGTGACACAACCCAATCAGATCTGAACAAACTACACTTAGAAAACAAGAAGCTACGATCAGATATGAAGATCGGAAACATCCTCGGGTCATCTCACAGACGCGAAAAAGAACTCCAGAAAGAAGTAGAACGATGAAAACACAAGGCACAAGAAAATGAAGGGAAAATTGCTAAATCTTTCCACGAAAGGCAGAAATGGGAAAATATGTTTTCTTTGATCACCGCAAAGTTGGTGGGGTTAAAAACCAAGCTGAAGGATGAGAAGGACAAATGCTCAAAATTACAAGAATAAAGGGAGTTTTTTTGGCAACTAACTCAGCATTTGGAACAACGATTGCACAACCAGAGGAATCATATTGATGAAATTATGAGGGAATGGAAAGATAGAGAGGCAGATTGGATTTACACCTGTGATTTGGCAACGGATGCTAGTATGAAGTGGAAGGCTGAAAGTTTGGGAAGACAACAATACATAGAACATTTGGCTACACAAGTCTGCAAAGCAGTAAGCAAAGCAAGAGAAATGGTGGAACGAGTGGAGGTTCTGATACAAGAAGTCAATCCTACTGGAAAGTATGGACAACGTCTGCTTAGCTTCCTAGAAGAGGCAAAGGATCAATATGAGCAAGTCAAATGTTTTTATGGCTACAACTCTAGGATGCTTAATCACATGAAAAAATGTACTGTAGGATCAATGAGAATCTATATTTTGAAAAGTATATTAGAGCAAACACCTCTCAAATGCATTCATTTCATTCCATAAACATCATTAACTCGTGTTACAAGCATACATATATATATCTACTCACGAAAAAACTTGGCAAGTCATGAATAAAAATGATTTTGATATCGCGCCAGCGATTTAAAATTCCTTTTTAAAATAGCATACACTAATCACAACTAAAATAATTCTCAGTGGTTTCAAGCACAATTAGACTGACGGAAAGATCAAAGCAGTCCTCTCACTAGTATAATACTAGGTTTAAAACAAGAACCAAGGAAAGTGAGCAAACAGCGCGAATTGAACGGATGGAAAAACTACAGAGAGAGTTGCAAAAGCAATTGGCCAGGTCCCAACTTGAATCAAAAGAACAATTGGCCAGATCCCAACAGGAAACACGAGAACAGATTGCAAGGTCACAAGAAGAATCACGTGAATAAATGGCCAAGATGATGGAAATGATGATGAGTCTGACTAGGGGAAAGGGGCAAATTGAAAGCTCAAGTGTAAGGGAAGGACATCGACCCCGAGAAAGTAAAGACGAAGATCCTCTATATCCACCGGGTTTTACTCCAACCCGCACCCAAACATCACAAAGGTAGGCATCCACAAGGAGAACCTCCAGTGGGAGGAAAACCTCATGTTTACGTCAACACACCGAGTTCCATAGACCAGCAAGGCCAAGGACAGCTTGCATCCAACTCAGGGACTAATCCTTCAAACCCAGTTCACGACCCAAACTTAGATGACCCCGTAGAGCAAGAAAAATTGAGGAAGGGTGTGACAGAGCGTGTGGAAGACACCAGGACGGAGCATAAATATGATATGCTAGAAGAGAGACTCAAGGCAATAGAAGGGATGGACGTCTTCGGGAAAGTTGATGTAAGTGAACTAAGTTTGGTTCCAGATTTGATAATACCGACGAAGTTTAAGGTTCTAGAATTTGAAAAGTACAATGGGACCAAGTGCCCTTCATTTCACATCACCATGTTCTGTCGCAAAATGGCTGGGCATACTCATAACGATAAATTATTGATCCACTGTTTTCAAGACAGTCTGAAAGGATCAGCCGCGAGGTGGTACAACCAACTAGATCGTGGTCGCATTCATACTTGGACAAATCTGGCAAGATCTTTTCTAACCCAGTACAAACACATTGCTGACATGGCACCTGATAGGTTATCCTTGTAGAACATGGAGAAGAAGACGGGATAAGGTTTCAAAGAATACGCCCAGAAATTGAGAGATATGGCAGCTCAAGTGCAACCACCCCTCACTGAAAGAGAAACTACCGTGTTGTTTATCAACACGTTGCGAGTAGGGCTGTTCATTCGGTTAATTCGGTTAATAACCGAACCGAATTAACCAAAACCGAATTAACCGAAATTTTTTACCAATTAATCGTTAACCGAACCGAATAAATATTTCGGTTAATTAACCGAACCGAAATTATTTTGGTTAATTCGGTCGGTTTTCGAATTAACCGAAATAAGTAAAAAACAATTATGACCAAAATTATTTCTGAGATTCTTACATGCAGTGCCAATAATTCAACAACATATAAATGAATCAAATGTTGCTAAAATGACCAGAATAGAAAGAACAAAGAAATGTTTTGTAGTTTATTTTGAAAGATGCAAATAAACACAAACACATAAATGGAAAAAATCATATGCCTTGCATAATTATACAAGTCATTGACAAAGCTTTAGCCAAAGGTACATCACAGCCAAGCCATATGTGTTGGGGGCAAAGCTTTAGCTTGATTACCATTTCTTATTGGTTTATTATGCAGCATTTAACTTTGAAAGCATTGAAGAGGTCCTATAAAAAGCGAGCTCTTATTCCTGACGAGGTCCTTGATCTAAATTCACAATCCAATGACATTAACGATAAAAGAAGCAGAGAAATGGCGCATACAATCTCTATAATGGCAACCCTCATAGCAACATTCACATTTACAATCTCTATAATGGCACATTTAAACAGAGAATATCAACAACATATAAATGAATCAAATGTTGCTAAAATGACATGTTTAAACAGAGAATATCAACAACATATAAATGAATCAAATTTTGCTAAAATGACATAGCAATAAGCCAATAACTAAGCTCAAACAAATTTTGCTAAAATGACATATCAACAACACCTCTGCCACAACTAAACACTACAATACAGACATAGCAATAAGCCAATAACTAAGCTCAAACAAACATTTAAAGTTCAAACAGCCTACTAACCCATAAACCAAAGGCAGTAACGCAATAACTGAGCTCAAACAAACATTCAAAGTTCAAACAGCCTACTAACAATTAACAAACATCCCTACTAGTACTAAGTACTAACATACAATAGAATCATTACAAACCAAAGGCAGTACCGCAGTAAAACATTCAGAGACTTAAAACATAACATACAATAACAAACTTAATAAATACTCTTGTCTTCAATAGAATCATTACAAACATCTTCAAAGGGAACAACAAGCCAAGTAGCCAACAACCAACATAAATGCAAATGCTACACTGTCAAGTCCAATCTAGGTGTATCCAATTGTCCTACAAAATATATGTAAAAATAGAAAATAATATTATTATTAGAATTTTAAAAATAAATCAAATAGCATAATTAAATAAACTATATTACATAATCTTACACTTCAACTAACAGTAGCTCATGAATTAACGGTAGGCTCTAATGCATTCCAAGATAAATCTAAACACCCAAAAGAAAAAAAAAAAAAAAAAGAAGATAAACATGAACAAAAATATTTGTAGTTCATAGAATAAAAGGAAAGTAATAATTATACCATTTTCAATTTTGTCAAGATCTTGTAACTGTTCTTCATTGTTGATGTCTTCATTTGTTGATTTCCGAATCCAATCTTGAGTACACACTAGGGCTTGTACAACTCTAGGAGTTAAAGAACTCCTAAATGAATCAAGCAAATGTCCCCCGGTACTAAATGCGGACTCAGAAGCAACAGTAGAAATTGGAACAGCTAAAACATCTTTGGCCAAGTGTGAAAGGATAGGAAACCTAGGGCTATTGAGTTTCCACCATCCTAAAATATCAAAATCATCAACATCTGCCTCATTAGCCTCATTTAAATACTTATCCAATTCTGATTTTTGATCCCCATCACCAGATTCAACTACATGCTTATGATACTTTGATTTCATACGCTTCTTTAGTTTTTGTTGTGGTTCTACAGAAGTATGTGGTGTCACACTTGATTTGCCATTATCATTTGGAAGTGGAGGTAAATACTCATCATACAATTCATATAAAACTTCCTTCAACCTTTGCACCATGCTCAAACCTTTTTCACCCTCATACATATCTCGAATTGCAAAATCTGCATATTTAAATTTATGCCTAGGATCTAGAACAACAGCAACAAAAACAAGCATATTAATCTTTTCAATGTTGCCCCAGTATTTATCATATTTATCTTTCATCCTCATGGCCATCACACCAAATTCAATATTTTCATTTAATTGAGACTCTCGCAAAAGACAATCCATTTCAGCAAGTTCATCAAAAAAAATGTTGGATGTGACATACAAACTGCCAGAAACTCGCACAGTGAGTTCATAGAAGTGTTCTAAGAAGTCCCTCAAGTTTCTAACAGTAGTCCAATCCTCCTCAGAAGGCCAACCTTCCCCCAACTCAAGTTCAACTCTAAAATTGTTATCTTGCTCTTCGAATCTCTCAAAAGCTCTTTCAAATTTTTGAGCGCTATCTAACATCAAGTAGGTAGAGTTCCACCTAGTACTAACATCTAGACACAACAACTTTTTGCTTTCTATTTTTTCCATCTCAACACACTCCTTAAATTTTTTAAATCTAGCTGGAGATTGCCTCACATATCTTACAGCCCCCCTGACACGTGCAACAGATTTATTCATTTCTTTCAAACCTTCAACCACAATCAAATTCACAATGTGTGCAATGCATCTCATATGAAGGTATTTACCATTTAAAATACAACCCCCCCGCTGCCCAAACTTTTTTCTCAAATAACCAACAGCAACATCATTTGCACTTGCATTATCAAGTGTTATAGTGAACAATTTATCAATCCCCCAACTAAGTAAACATTTCTCTACCAACATGCCTATGGCCTCACCTTTATGACTAGAAATTGGACAAAAGTTTATGATTTTCTTATTCAACTTCCAATCATTATCAATAAAGTGAGCCGTAAGACACAAATAATTAACTCTTTGCAAAGATGTCCATGTGTCCGTAGTTAGACAAACTCTTGTACATGAATTTTTCAAAAATTGCTTCATTTTTATCCTCTCATCTAAGTAAAGCTGATAAACATCCCTAGTCACAGTAGTTCGTGAAGGAATATGAAACCTAGGACATGCCCTAGACATAAATTTTCTAAAGCCTTCACTTTCTACAAACCTAAAAGGTAACTCATCAATCACAATCATTTCTGCTAAACTTTTCCTAATTCCATCTTGATCAAATTTCCAAGTTGTAATATGCCCTTCCCCTTCAAGACCCCTATGACTAGGTAAAACTAGCAAATTTCCAAGTTGTAATATGCCCTTCCCCTTCAAGACCCCTATGACTAGGTAAAACTAGTTGGGCTTGTGCAGTGTCAACATTAGCAGGATTTTGCTTGCATTGGTTCATGTGATATTTTAGTGATCCAGTGCCATTTCTCTTTACATCACAACAAAATTCCTTATCACAATGATTACATCTACTCTTTATATCACCCTCACTAGTAACAAATTTAGTAAAATGAGACCATACTTCTGACCTTGGGGGCATGGCTTTTCTTTTCCTCCCTTGAGCAGTCCGTGCGCTTGGGAGTCCCTGATGATTAAATAAACCAAGATTTTACCATGACTGCAATTTTAGAGAGACGCGAAAGCGAAAGCCTATGGGGTCGCTTCTGTAACTGGATAACCAGCACTGAAAACCGTCTTTACATCGGATGGTTTGGTGTTTTGATGATCCCTACCTTATTGACCGCAACTTCTGTATTTATTATCGCCTTCATTGCTGCTCCTCCAGTAGATATTGATGGTGCTGTTTTGCTTGGCTTGAAGCTTCAGCTGCTGAACTTCCGTCATGTTCTGTGTTAAGAGGACTAGGAGTAACACTAGCCTCAAGAGAGTCTACTTCAGTGGACATCTACAAAGATACAAGAAAACAATAGTTAGGGTTAACTCTCAGAACAGAGCGAAGAAAATTCCATTATTTGCAAACATGTGAGAATGATATAGCACTTGAATTCTGCAGCAAGATTCAAGAAACATATAACCTTTTCAATGTAATATGCTTGTTCATTAATGTCACGAATATTGCAAGAAACATATGCATGTCCCAAAAAATAATAATTTAATATGATTCGATACTCAATTTATTTATATCTTGAATGAAAATAAAAATTCATTAGTTGCAAAGAATTACAATCAAACACTCAAAATCTTAACCTAACAAACAAATCAATCCCAACATGACACACCCAACCTCAAACAAATCAATGAGAACTCTCGAATTTGATCTTTAACAATCCCAAACCAAACATAAATCTAACACATATGGAAGGAACACTCTCTTAGTCCCATGAGATGTCCAACTTTGTAAAATCCTAACACTTCTTACATTTCTTTCATACATCGCTTTATGAAAATTCATCTCTATTAATAAGCCCACTAACTTGCCCATAAAATAAACTTAATTACCAAATTATATACGACCATGTATTTTAGCTTTTTCATTGCTACCAGCCTACCAATCATTGAATTGTAAACATAAGATTTCAACTTTTTCATTGCTACCAGCCTACCAATCAACTTATCCTACTTAACAACAACAAAAATAAATAAATAAAACATATATGCACAAAGCCACAAATTACTTTTCCCTACTTACACTTATCATAAAAACAATTTTCGGTGCATCCGACTCCACCGTATTAATCACCAATGATTTAAAAAAATAATCAACATTAATCTCAACAAAATTGGTTACTAACTAAAACCACATTCCCACTAGATTCAAGAACTTACAATAACAAAAAAAAATACAACGTTGAGCCTGAGACAGAGATGAGCCTGAGATCTGAGAGAGGTGAGATCGAGCCTCTGAGATCTGAGAGAGGTGAGTCCAGACTGAGAGACAGAGAGAGAGAGGTATCGTTGAGCCACTGAGATCTGACTTCTGCGTTTTGATATCGAGCCTGAGAGAGGGGAAGGTCAGGTGAGATCGAGAGGTGCTATCGATGGGAAGGTCAGGTGAGATCGAGAGGGGAAGGTCAGGTGAGATCGTGAGATCGAGAGGGGAAGGTCAGGTGAGATCGTGAGATCGAGAGGGGAAGGTCAGGTGAGATCGAGGTGAGATCGAGACTTCGAGTAGGTAAGGTGAGATCAAGTCTTCGAGAGGGGAAGGTCAGAAGTGAGAAGAACGGCGTCGGTGGCTGAGTGAATGGGAGATGAGTTAGGCTGTTAGGGTTAGTAAAGGTTATTAGTTTTTAGGGTTTTTAGTTTTTAATATATAAATTAATTAATATATATATATATATATCAAAACGCATAAAGTGTTGTCGTTTTAGGGGAATTTCGGTTAATTCGTGTAATTCGGTTATTTCTGCTTAACCGAACCGAATTAACCGAAAACCGAAATTCCCCTAAACCATTAACCGTTAACCGAACCGAATTTAATTCGGTTAACCGATTAACCGAACCGAATTAAAATTCGGTCGGTTAATTCGGTTTTAACCGAATTATGCACAGCCCTAGTTGTGAGGGCCATATTATGACAGGCTAGTCGGTAATGCTACCAAAAATTTTGCCGACATGGTCATTTCTAGCGAAATGATAGAAAATACTATAAAGAGCGGCAAGATTGAAGGAGTTGACACAGCAAATTTCAAGAAAATAAGTGTGATAAATAAGAAGGAAGGAGAAGTACAGGCCGTTTCATATGAGAATCGGCCACTACGAAATTTTACCCCTTTCCCTACAAACCAACCCTACAGTTACTCACCCAACCCATACCCATATCCTCCTACACAGTCCCAATACCCAATGAGCTATCGACCGTCGATGCCAGTATATTCACCACCACTCATGCCAGCGCCCGTATACACAACCCCTACGCCTGTTCATAACCCGGCCAATCCAATCAACAACGCTGGGACTAACCAAAGAGGACACCAACAGTTTCAACCAAGACCCTTATTCGACCCCATTTCCATGACATACACCCAATTTTTCCCCAAGCTAATCCAAAATCACTTAGTAGCACCCGTGTTCCTGGAACCTATGAAACCCCCATATCCGAGGGCGTACGACCCAAACGTGAATTCTGATTATCACGGAGGCAACACGGGTCATTCTCTAGAGAATTGCACTGCCTTTAAACACAAGGTGCAAAGCCAGATCAAGACTGGTTATCTAAACTTCACAACCAAGGGAGAGCCTAACGTCACTGCAAATCCGTTACCTGATCATGGGAAAGCGGTAGTGAATGCAATAGTGGAAGGAAAAGGGTGCCGGGTTTTGTCTAGGGTTGAGGACGTCCGGACTCATATGGGAGAAGTGTTGGATACGATGATTAAAGTGGGGCTGTATAAACCAGTCAACATGGGGCAAAGAATTTTGAGGCTGGAATCAGACAATGGATACTTATGTAGGTATCACGGGGGCTTGGTAGGACATACTATCGACCAATGCTCCGATTTTCAAGACAAAATTCAAAAAATGATAAATATCGGTGTAGCAGAATTCTCCACAGAACGGGAAGAAGAATCAGTGGATGTGGTAATTGAGGAAACACCAAAGGCTAAATGGGTCAAGCCAAAGCCATTAGTCATCTACTATGAAGAAACCCAAAACCTGCTAGTAAAAGAAACACCGAGGGTATCAAAGTCGATAGTAACTATTGAAGTACCAGGCCCGTTTCCACTTAGGAATGGCAAAGTTGTGCCCTGGAAATACGACGGTGAAGTTATATCGCCAGAATCTAATCATACTTCACCAGTACTTAATATTTCTACAGTTGCAGTAGACATTACCGGTATTGGAGGTTTTACAAGAAGCGGGAGATGCTATACACCCGAAGCAGCAGAAATTGCCAGAAAAGGGAAAGCTAAAACTGATGAAGGAAAGACTATCCTGGAAAACGAAGTCGAGCAAAGAAAGAATAAACCAGTTTCAGAGGAGGAAGCCTGTGAATTCCTCAAATCTATCAAGCAAAGTGAATACAACGTGGTGGAACAGTTAAAATGCTCACCAGCTCGTATTTCCATCTTGGAATTGTTGACAAATTCATAACCCCACCGAAGGGCCCTCTTAAAAGTACTAAATGAGGCGTACGTAGCTCATGACGTATCTATAGAGAAGTTCGATCAAGTAGTAGGAAATGTGGCTGTCAATAATTTCATAGCTTTCAGCGATGAAAGAAATCCCGTCGGAAGGGACAGGTAGTACTAAGGCCCTCCATATCACCGCCCGATGCAAAAGCCATATCATTGCAAAAATGCTTATCGATAATAGTTCCGCATTAAATGTCATGCCTATGACTAAGCTGGTCAAATTGCCTATCGACATGACCCACATGAAGAACAGTCATATGATAGTACGGACATTTGATGGAACCTGTAGGCAGGTGGTGGGACAGATCGATTTACTAATGCAGATTGGCCATTGCACATTTGATATCGCCTTCCAGGTTATGGATATCATCCCCTCATACAATGTCTTGCTGGGAAGACCCTGGATTCACATGGCGGGTGCTATTATGTCCACTCTATATCAGAAGGTAAATTTCAGAGTTGAAGAGCAAGTAATAATTGTGGATGGGGAAGAAGACTTGATTGTATCGAAACCCTCGAGTGTCCCCTACATAGAGGCTGCCGAAGAAGCATGGGAATGCTCTTTCCGAACCTTGGAGTTTGTTAACGCCACATTTGTAGTAGAGGGTTCTAAGATACCTGTGCCTCATTTATCTTACGTCACTCAAAACAGCCTTATTCAGGTGGTTGGAAAAGGTTGCCGAGCCGGGGCCGGCTTAGGAAAGGACCTACAAGGAATCCGAAGGTGGATAAGTCTTATTATTTATTTTATTTATATTATATTTTTATTTATATATATTATTTATTTATTTATTATTGGCCCAAACCCACTAACCTTAGCCCAATCCCCCAACAGGCCCCAACAACCTAACCTAGCCCAATCCAGTCCAACAGGCCCCAAAACCTAACCTAACCTAGCCCAATCCAACCTAACTTGGCCCAAAACCAAAGCCCAAACTCGGCCCCTTTGCCAGCAGCCCCCCAAAACCCTAGCCGCCTCTCCCCACCCCTCCTCCACTTGCCCTGCCACCTATCCCCATTTGCCCTACCAGCCACCCCCCCGAACCAACCCCACGCCGCGACCGAGCTGCCTGCTCCCCACCGCCACAACCCCCCTATAAAAGGAGGAGATCCGAAACACAGCAAAAAGGACACCAGACCATAAGCGAGATCCGAAACCACAAAAAGAAAAAAAAAACCCATCAGATCCGAAACGCCACAACAAAAACCCACCAGCCAGATCCGAAAAAAGAAAAATAAAAAAGAGAGAAAAAGGATCCGAAAAAGAAAAAAAAAGGCCATCAACAAAAGAGATCCGAAACAGCAGCAAAAAAATACAAGAAAAAAAAAACACAACCTGCACACAAAAAAACAAAAAACAAATTCGAATTTTTTTTCCTAGATCTAGAAGATTTAGGGATTTTTTGGGGGAATCTTCCCTAGTTTTCGGGTAGAGGAGAGGGAGAGGAGTATTTTGGGTGTATTTTTTTTTACCCGGGACACCTCCGGCACGGCGACGACGACAGCGGCGGCGCGACGGTTTAGGGCTGAGAGGGTTTTCAGAGAAAAGTGAGAATTTTTTTTTAAAAACTGAAAAATGAATAAAAAAAAGCCTTTATAGGCTAACCTCGGGTCGGGTCGCGAGACCCCCGCGTGGGTCCGCGCCTGGACCCGACCCGTATATACTTACTCTTTTTTTTTTGGTTTATTATTATTATTATTTATTATTATTACTATATTATTATTATTATGTTAATTATTATTATTAATTTTATTATTTTTTAATTATTGTTATTATTGATATTATTTTTATTTTTATTTATTTACTTATTTATTTATTATTGTTATTTATTTTATATATATGTATATATTTGCTTATTATTTTTATTATTATATTAATTATTTTTAATTATAATTATTCATATTATTATTATTAATATATTTTTATTTATTTACTTTTTATTATTGTTATTTATTTTATATATATATTTTCTTATTGCTAGTTATTATTGTTATTTTGCTTTATATTTTTATCTTTCATTTTTTATTTTATTTTATTTTATTCTATTTACTATTTTATTTATTATTATTATTACTATTATTAGTACCATTATTATTATTATTATATTATTTATTTATTTTTAATTCTTTCATTATTAGAGTTTATTCATTTTATTAATATTAATAAAAAAAGGGGAAATTTTTTTATTTAATTTCTCAATAAATAAATTTTTCGCGTATAAAATATTTCTTTTAAATTATTTTCGGCAAAAAAAAATCTCTAAAAATGAACTCTTTCTCGGAATGGTCGGAATATCAATTGTTCCTCGAAATGGTTCGTGTAAACATGATTATCGAAACATTCTCAAAATTATCGGAGTGGTTCGGGAATTATTTTTACATAAAGTAATTTCTTTTATTCTGAAATTAATTATAAAAAGACATTCTTATTAATTTTTTCGTAAACATCCTTTTTTAATAAATGAAATTTTCTAAAAATGAATTATATCTCGGGATGGTCGGAGTATCAATCGTTCCACGAGACGGTTCGAGTAAAATTAGTTACCGAAACATTATCGAAATTATCGGAGTGATTCGAAAACTATTTTACATAGATGATTTCTGTTATCTCGAAATTATTCACAAAAAAGGGACATTATGTTTTTATTTCTTATTTTTTTCTCCACAAACAAAAAAAAATGTTTTTTTTTTTTTTGTAATTATTTTTGGTAAAGAAAATTCTCTGAAAGCGAATCCATTCTCCGGACAGTTGGAATATCTATCGTTCCACAAAACGGTTCATGTAAAAACAATTATCGAAACATTATCGAAAATATCGGAGTGATTTGGGAATTATTTTTACATAATTAATTTCTTTTACTTCAGAAATACTTATAAAAATATTATCTCTCCTTCGTTTTAAAATATTCATTTTAAATAAAATGTACTAAGGAAATTATTATTAAGTATTAAAGTTAAAATCACTTTTTCAAGATTAAGGATAACATGCGATTAATCGGTACCGTTTTTAAAACGGGCGTCGTGGGGGTGCTAATCCTTCTCCACGCGTAACCGTACTCCCGAACCTAACTTTGTTTTGCAGACCAAAAATTTTTTTTTTAATATATCTTAATTAATTTTAAGATATTATTAAGAAGACAAGTTTTCATATGTGACCAATCACACCTAACCAAAAAAGATTGATGGCGACTCCCTGTATTTTTATTTATTTAAAAAAAGTAAAAAAATGGTCAAGCGGTTGAAAAAATCGTTATATTAGTTAATATATTATTTGTAATAATAATATTATATTAAATATAAAAATTGATAACTTTATTCATCATTTTCAATGTATTGAATAAAAATATTAATATATCTAATAATTTTAAAGAATAGACTTAGAACACTCATTAATAAATTTATATATAAATAGGGCGTGGCTGTCTACGTAAGAAATAAAATCATCATCGGCACAGCCTACAACAACCCTCCATAGTCTCCCTTTACATTGGCCACCTCTAGTCTAGACACTCATCATCACTTCTGTCGGCCAATTTCCTTCCCATTTCTACTAATAGATCTCATCAAAACGAAGCTCTCTTTTGTTTTATCCTTTCCTTTGCTTCCATCAAAATCTTCATCACTTTCCTGATATCAATCTCTCCACCTACTCTACATAATTGATATTCGTCTTCCTTTTCTTCTTTTTTTTAATTTTGTGTGTTGTACCATGAAACACCATCAAGAACTCGCAGCCCTTCAAAGAAGCAGCAGCTACAACAATTACAACTACAAAAGTACAAGAAAGAAGATTACCCCATCAAACTTTCCTAGATCAACTTCTCTCTCAATCCCTGAAAACGAAGAAATCTCCGACAAATTTGTTGTTCCTAGACACTCATCATCATCCCCACGTTGTTTCATTCAACGTTTCCATAATGTTAATTCCAGGTTCTCTTCCCTCCTTCGTTCCCTTCTCAAAATAATAGCTTTTCCCAATATAATCCCCTCCACTTGCAAATGGCTAACGGGGCTCCCAACCCACCTCTCTATAACCCCTTCCCTTGGCCGCAAAGTTACGGGAACCCTCTTCGGCCACCGCCGCGGTCACGTCAGCTTCGCCGTCCAGGATGATCCCCGGTCCGAACCGGTTGTGCTCCTCGAACTAGCCATGTCAACGTCTAGTTTAGTCAAAGAAATGTCATCCGGTTTGGTCCGGATTGCGCTTGAGTGCGAGAAGGGTCCGGGTCGATCGGCGGTTCAACCTGGTCGAACCGGGAGGCTGTTCCATGAGCCTATGTGGACTATGTATTGTAACGGGAGGAAGAGCGGGTATGCGGTGACGCGCACGTGCACTGAGTCGGATTGGCACGTGCTGAGCACCGTTCAAAGCGTGTCGGTCGGTGCCGGGGTTATTCCGGTGGTGGAGGATGCACGGAAAGGTGGTGGGAGTGAAGGTGAGTTGTTGTATATGAGGGCTAGGTTTGAACGAGTCGTGGGGAGTCGTGACTCGGAAGCGTTTTACATGATGAACCCTGATAACAATGGAGGCCCTGAACTCAGCATTTTTCTTCTTAGAATATGAAGATTATTGATTCATCAAGAAATAAATGTAATACAAAATTATCTATCGCTGTCTGTGATCATGATCTTTCAATTTTTTTTTTTTAATTTTTAAGGTCCTAGTTGGAATTGTTCGTTTAGTGACTTTGTATCATGCATTTTAATTTTAATTTTTTTTGTTTTCTTTTGGCTTGTCATAGAAAAATTTGACCTAACACATGAAAAAAAGAAAGGGAGGTCGAATTTCTGTTGTGAATTAATTATGATTTGGATTTAAATAGAAAAATATAATCTTTGACACGTTGATTCGTGCATGCGTGTTTATACAAAGTGATTGGCATGCTCATCATTTTTTACCCAAAATGATTGGATATTAATTTATTGAATTTTAACATGAGAAATTATTTCTAAGATTCTATAAGTGAAATTAATAAAATAATACATACTTTAAAAAAAAAAATAGTTTAAAAGATAAATAAAATATATGACAGTTTTTTAATTTAATTTATAAAATTAAAAAAAAACTTTAATATTTGTGTATAAAAACGAATTTTTTTTATAATTTGATTCAATGTTTTGTAAATATATGTACGTATTCCAAAGTTGAATATATTTAATTATTATTTCATATTAACATTATTATTATAATAATAAATTTTAATATTATCAATATTTTTAAATTTTAAATAGTATTTTAAATATTTTATTGAAAATATATTTATATTACTATTTTAATAATAAATATATAAATTATACTTTTAAAGATTTAATAATAAATGTTTTTATTATAAAAATATTACTATTTTAATAGTATAAATATTAATCAAAATAATATTTTAATAATTATTATAATATTTTAAATATTTTAATATATGTTTTAATAGTAAATATTATTATTTTATGTATTTAATATTACTTAGCACTAAATATTATTATTAAAATATTACTATTTGAAAAATTAATATTTTAATAAGTAATATTTTAATTTTATGTGAATATTACTATTTGAAAAAGTAGAAGTAATATTTCAATAATAATTATATTAATAAGAAATAATATTTTATAATTATTATAATATTTTAAATATTCATATAATTAATTTTTTAATAATAAATAGTACTATTTTAAATATTTAATATTAATATAATATGTTAGTATTAAATTTTATTATTAAAATATTACTGTTTGAAATATTAATATTTTAATAATAAATAGTTCTTAATATTTTAATATTTATGTTCATAGTACTATTTGAATAGAATAGATTTTTCAGAAAATAATAAATCAACAAAAAAATATTTTTCATTGAATCATCCAAATATAAAAAAATCTCAACTTTTTTGAAAATTTTTCATAAAATATTTTATGAAAGTCAATTTATGCGAAACAAATGGAGTCTTATATATAAACCTATTATAATTAGACTTGTCCATGGGCCGGACTGCGGCCCGAAAATTTTATTTTTTCCTTACCCAAGCCCATTCGAGTCGGGCCCGGGCTGGCCTGTATAAACCCATTTTACTATTCAAAAATATTAAAAAATCATTTTTATATTAATATTTATGTATATTTTAGAATTAAATTTAAATAAAAAATATTTTTTATTTAATAAATAGTAATTTGGGTCGGGCCGGGTCGAATTACAAAATACCTTGTTCAAGCCCTACTCAATACGGGTCAGACGGGCTACCCGGGCTGTGGACAGGTCTAATTATAATATATTTAGTCCTTGGCTCTCCCATTATGTGGGAGAAATGATAAATAATTTTATTATTTTAATAAATATTAAAAAATTAAAAATGTTACATAATAATTTTATTATTTTAATACAAATAATTTTATTACCTTTTAATCATATTTTCCAAAAAAATAAAAGACTAATATATTCTTATTAATTTATTTTGTGTTATTATATGAGGAGGTTTTTTTTGTAAATTGTTTAATTAAATTAATATCATTTGACTCGTGACACCAAATTCGATCAATATTTTATAATAGCACAATAATGAAATAAAAGCATATATTTATATGATTATCCGACTTGTGATCTCTCACTTATTTTTCATTTTATACAAAGTAAATAAAATAATAACAACTTTTATTTGAAAAAGGGGAAATTCAAACCTATATCTCTTTGGAGACAGGGATAAAAAAATGGTTAATATCATATTTCATCTTGAATTATAGTAAATTATCTAATGTGAAGAGAGAGTGATTGATCTAGATAAAATTAATAGTTATTTAAAATATATTTTTTTTAAATAACTACATAAGAAAAATGATATTGATATGAAATTATTTATGATATGCAATAAATTTTATGCATACATATTGAATGTTATTATTAAAGTTCTAAATCATTAGCTTGAGAGTAGTCACAGCAACTTAAGTTGATTAATTTAGATAAAATTAATAGTTATTTAAAATATATATTTTTTTAAATAACTACATAAGAAAAATGACATCGATAAAGAATTATTTTATAAAAATTAGTTATTTGACCCCACAATGAGGTAATTAATTTTGTAAAGTGATAAACAAGATTCCATCAAAAATTAAAATTTTGATTCTTATGGTAATCCTGTCCTCAAAGAATCAAGTGAGCAAAGGGAAATGGATTTGTATGTACAGTGGGAGAAATCTAGCCGTTTAAGTATGATGTACATCAAATCTTATATTAGTCCATTCGGGGTTCCATCTCAGATTGTGACAATGTCAATTATTACTTGAAAGCCATTAAAGACCTGTTTGTAAAATCTAATAAGGTTTTGGCTGCCACCCTGATAAAGAAGTTTCAGGAATAAAGCATAACAGTTTTAAAAATGTGTGTGGGCACATTATGGGATTTGAGAGACTTTGTTGCTCAACTTTAGTTTTAGAAATTCAGTTTTCTGAGTAATTTTTTATCAATTTTAAATTCAACTCTCTTCCTAATGAGTATAGACCATTCAAAACACACATAAAGTAAAATGGTCTATCAATGAACTCTTAACTATGTGTGTTCAAGAGGAAGAGAGATTGAAAAATGAGAAACTAGATACTGCTACCCTAGTTACTCAATGTAAAAAGGATGATAAGAAGGGCAAAGGTGTTCTAAAAGTGAAGAAGGAAGGAAAAATGCCAATAAAGAAAAATGACGTCAAATCCTTATTTTGTAGGAAAACTCAAACACATAAAGAAAGATTGCCTAAAGTATAAAAAGAGGCTCGAAAAGAAAGGTAAACTCATTTTTTATGTATGCCATGAATCTCTTTTGTTGATATTCCTCATAATATATGATGGTTAGATTCTGGATCAACGAATCATATTTCTACTACTATCCAAGGTTTCATAAAGCTAAGAAAACCAAAAAAATGTGGGAGAAACATCTACTCTGAAAATCGATTACCTTCACAAGTGGAAGGAATAAGGACTCTCAGGATCATTTTGAAATCAGGATCTATTTTAGACCTTGAAGAAACTATTTATGTTCCATTTTTTAAAATTTTGATTTCCATTTCTAAATTAGAAAAATTGGATTTTGAACTTAAATTTAAAAATTCTATTATTAAAATTTCAAAAATAATATTTCTATTAGCTTTTGTCATATATATATAATTGATTTGGATCTTGATAATAAGAATAGTTTATTAACTATGAATACGATTTCTGAGAGTAAATGATGTGCTATAAATGAAAACTCCTCTAAATTGTGGTATAAAAATTGTGTCATATCTCGATATAGAAATTTAAGAGATTGGTAAATGATGCAGTCTTTAAAACTCTTGATTTTATTGATTTTGACACTTATGTTAGTTGCATTAAGGAAAGCAAATTAACAAGTCCATAAAAATAGCTAAAAGAAGCACTGAAATTTAGGAGATTATATACCTTCCTCTAAGTTTTGGAATGATGCCTTAAAAAATAGCAGTTTATGTCTTAAATAAATTTTCAACTAAATCAGTTTCTTAAACTTCTATTGAATTATGGAATAGGTGGAAATCAAGATTAAGACATTTACATACTTGGGATTGTCTAATTAAAGTGAAGGTCTATGACCCAAACATACGAAAACTGGATCCAAGAACAGTTAGCAGTTATAAGTTATATAGTTAACTCAAAGAGGTATAGGTTTTACTATCTTTCACATTCACCTAGAATTGTTAAAGCCAGAAATGCTAGTTTCTTGAGGATTATGAGTCCAGTAGGAGTGACTTTCGTCATAAAGTTGATATTGAAGAAGAAATTAAATTGGATAAATCTCTTGTAAAATACTTGATTGTTTTTCAAAACAAACCTACAGAATTAACTGGACAACAATCAAATCAAGAACAATCTTTACAAGAGAACAATAATCTCACTGGCAATACTACTATAATGGAATTGAAAAGATCCAACAAGATAAGAAAACTAGCTTTTAATGATTTGTTGTATACCTGTAAAATTCTAATTTTGATATTGGACCTAAAGATGATTCTACCTCGTTTTCACAGGCCATGAGTAGTGAAAATTCTACACTCTGACATAAAACTATGATAGAATAGATAAAATCAATGGCTAATAATTCAGTCTAGGAGCTCGTTGAATTACCATCCGGTAAGGTTGAACGATATAAGGTAAAATTTGTGGCCAAAGGTTTCACTCAAAAGAAAGGTATTAATTACCATAAAACTTTCTCTCCAATTTTTAAGAAATATTCATTTAGAATTACCATAGCTCGTGTAGCTCATTTTAATTTAGAGTTAGATCAAATGGATGTGGAAATATCTTTCTTAAATAGGGATCTTAAAAAAAAGGTATACATGATTCAACCTGAAGTTTTCTTTGAGAATAGTAATTTGGTTTGTATAGAAATCAATACATGGGCTAAAACAAGCATCCCGTCAAATGGTATATAAAGTTTCACAATGTTGTGACATCATTTGATTTCACTAAAAATGATGTTGATCCTTGTATATACCTTAAGATCGGTGATGGTAAGTCCATATTTTTAGTCTTATATGTTGATATTATTGTCCTTACAAGTAGTAATTTAGCTTTGTAACATGACACAAAAGTTTTTCTTTTACAAAACTTTGATATGAAAGATTTTGGGTGAAACCTCTTATATCATAGGCATAGAGATTCATAGACATAGGTCTAAAAAGATATTAAGTCTATCTCAAGAAGCTTATATTAAAAGAGTTTTGGAAATATTTAGGATGCAAAGTTATTCACCTACAGTGGCATCAGTTGTGAAAAATGATAAATTTAGTTTAACCCAATGTCCCCAAAACAATTTGAAAAATTAGCAGATGAAAGGCATTCCATATGTATCTATTGTTGGTAGCCTTATGTATGGTCAGGTTTGTACAAGACTTGACATAAGGTTTATAGTAAGAATATTTGGCAGATATTAAAGTAATCATGACCTTGATCATCTGAAATCTGGCACAAGAATTATGTTATGAAGAAACATCATAGGCATTAAGGTTGAGTTATTTTATCTCTGATTTGAGAGTTGTCAATTTCATTGCAAGGTCAGTAAGTATTAATTATGACAACTCTTCTACAGTATATTCTTTTATAAGAATGATAAAAGTGAAAATCACAGCAAGCGCATCGATACAAAGTATCTTGCTGTTAAAAATCATGTAAAGAAATAAGAAGTGGATATTTCACACATTAGTACAGACTTGATGGTTGTAGATCCCATGACTAAAGCATTGTTGACAAAATAGTTTATTATCATGTGGATCATATGAGATTAAGTAATGTCTGCTAAAGTGTGGTTAGACTTCTTTAAAATGCTTAACTTTGTTATTTTCACATTCTTAAAATTTATGAATATGTTTCGGTTTGTGCACATAAAGTTTACATGTTTGTTTGGACTTTGAATGACTACAGAAAATTCATTCATAAAGTATTATCTCATAAAGTTCTCTTTTAGGGAAAATCATACATTGTAATACATGGAAAGAAATATTCGAATTAGAATGTTACCGCCATAATTCATGTTATGTGAATCTTTAATTGAGTGAGAGTTGAAATAGAGTAACTTATGGTCATATTAAGTTAGGATATAAATATCACCTATTCGAGTTCTTGGTTTTGTCATATGGGCCAAGTGGGAAAATGTTGAAAAATAATGTGGCCCACATGATAATTTAGTAAGCCAAGATAAATGTTAAATTACTGAATAATTATTTAGGTGATATTATCTCAGTAAATCCTATTCAAATTAAACTACTATAATGATAAGAGTTAAAGATAATTATTCTGTATCTCAGTAACTGATTAGGATAAGGATTACTTAATGATAGGATTTAACTCTAATCAGTTATCAGGTATGGGTTCCTAGTCTAGTCTATATATTACTTGTGAAACCATCTGAAGATAATTACAGAAAACAAAAATAGACTAGAAGAAATATCAAGTGAGAGAAAGTTTCTCTGTGTAATTGGAGCATGATCGTTTTCTTGAACAATCATGATTGAAGGTACGTTTAAAGTTGTTTTAGTTTTTCTAATTCTTACATAGAAACTGATTACATTGATGACATTGTATTTTTTATATCACGTGTCATATCCTGATTGATCAATATCCACATAATCGTTGAGAGTTAACGATGTTAGAGTAAGTACTAAGTACTACATTAATTAATAGAATCATAGTACCGATAACATATTATTGAAGATTTTTAAAGTACAAATATCATATTAAATAATTTACTATAATAGTTCATGACCAATCATGACATTAATCCTAAAAAAATGACACCTTTTTTCTTCTTGGAACCATTTCATTTTGTCTCCAAATCCTCGGTAAAGGGTGAATTAGATCCTCTTAGCTAGGCGCCCTTGATATTACATAAAAAAAAATGTTAGCTAATTAATTTTAAACGGCATTATAAATCTGATCATTATGATGTTTTAATTTGAAGAACTCTAGTTAATGATGCAAATGCATGTATTTAACTCTTTAAATTAAAACTTCAAATATTGGATTGATTCAATTTATTCTGGGAATGATGATAAAATTTACTAAAATCAACAATTTATTCGTGGCATAATTACAAATTTCACCCTTTAACTATATCATATGAATCATTTTAACCTTTCGTCTTTTATTTGAATCAATTTAACTCTTGTTGTTTTATTTTGAGCCAATTTATCTGTTTTAAACGGAATCCGTTAAATATGACAAATCTATATGAAATTACACGTCATCTACTTATATGTCATCAATTTCACTTTTCCTAATCCCTTTTTGCCATTAAATCAAAAGCAAATAACACCCATCAATTTCTTCCAAAAAAATAAAATAAAAATCAAACCCATTAAATCAAAAGCAAATAACCAAAAACACCAAATCAAATATAAAAAATTAAACATCTTTCATGTTTCTTCTTCTTCCTCAACTTCTCTCAACTTTAGCAATGAATACCAGTTTTTACCCGCATAGCTTTATTGAACAACCAATTCAGTTCCAGTTCCGACACCTTTTGCCATATCAGCTATATCTGGAGTTTCACCGAAGCATTAAGGCTGAAATTTTGATAGTGCAAAGTTAAGAGGCATATCTATCTTTTTCATGTTTTACACTTCTTGAAACGGAGTCGTTTTCCCTACCGAAATCAACCATCAAGTTGGCTGATGTGCAATGACGTCTGTTCTGCACCGTTTTGGTATTTTGACCATATCTTCCGATCCACATGAGAAAATGATCTGATTCCAACGGCTATGGATCAGTAACTGATAGAGGCATATTTTTCTAGAAGACCATTTGATCAGATAGAGTCTCCAACATTCACAAAATCGACCATCAAGCTGGCTGATCAGAATTGTCATACAACATGACGAAAATTGTTAGAAAAATGCACCCACCTATTATACCTACCTTTGAAATTTATAAAGCTTGTCTCTTGTCATTTAGCTCTCCAAAATGTGTATAAATAGAGGGCCTTGGATGAGTATTAGGATACATTATACATTGGTAGGATATTAGCCATTGCAATGTAATTCTCTAAGTTTTATTCTTCTTTCCTTTCTCTAGTTTTCTTTTTCTTTATTTTTCTTTTCATTTTCTTCATATCTAGTATGTGTTGCTAATCATATTGTTGAGGTGATGAGGTGAAGCTTTTGGTAAATGCTAAGGTTAGTCTCTTAAACATGAGCTAAAATGAATCATCATTTAGTATAGATAATATTTTCTTTTGGTTTAAAATCATACTTGCAAAGTAGGGATCTTGATTCATTATTGACAATGAAAATGGCACAGTAAATGCTTGGTTTCATAACCTTGATTTGTTGTAGACATATACCTTGGCATAAGGAATGCTTGGACTCTTTTTGTGAGTTTTGAGGACACCAAATGAACATAATATCATATGCTATGAACGTTGGACAATTTGGACTGAATTGCTAAACCTTCCGATTAGAACCTCCCTTATGTGTGGATTTCAATTGTGTAATAAAACAAGATTAATCTTAGCATAACACCAAGAGTGGATTCTCTAACCTCAACATCTTTTCTTATTGTTTTTTATATTTTGTTTAATTTCTTTTATGTTTTGTTGTTGATTCCCTAATATCTTGTTTACTTTCTTTTTCTTATATATTTATAAACTTATACTTACTAATACGCTTCCCTGTGGTTCGACCTCGGACACCCGAGAATTTATTACTTGAACATAACCTGCACTTGGGTTTACGACTCTTAATTGAGTCTCCATCAAGTTTTTGGCGCCGTTGCCGGGGAAGCAATACTAAGTATATAAGTTTATAAGTATATTTATTTTTATTGGCTGGTTATACCGCCTAATCTGTATATTAACTTTGTTTTATTTTTATTGGATGGTTATACCGCCTAATTTTCTATATATTTATATTTATATTGTATATTAACTTTGTTTTATTTCTATTGGCTGGTTATACCGCCTAATCTGTATATTAACTTTGTTTTATGCTTGTTTGGCGACGTGATTTTAGATCTCGTCGTTTAGTTAGATTTTATTGTGAAACTTTTTCAGGTAATCTTTCTAATACAACTCCTACCATGGCTGACAATGAAAGTGTTCATGCTGAAGGTGAGAACAGACAAGTACGCACCATGCGTGACTACTTGCAACCAACTCGAAGCTCATCACCCTCTTGTTTTATTTTTCCTCTCAATGCAAACAACTTTCGTTTTAAACCAGGTATGATAGCTTTGCTTCCAAATTTCCATGGGTTAGAATCGGAAAGTGCTTACTCATTTCTAAAAGACTTCGAAGATGTAGGTGTCACCTTTAATGACCAACAATGTACAAATGAAATTGTCAAGCTAAAATTATTTCCTTTTTCTTTCAAAGATAAAGCAAAAATTTGGCTTCATAATTTAAAACCAAGGTCAATTGGCACATGGCAAGAATTACAAACTGAGTTTCTAAAGAAATTTTTCCCAGCACATAAAACTACTGCTTTGAAAAGACAGATTCAAAATTTCAATCAAAATCAAAATGAAGCATTTTTTCAGTGCTGGGAGCGTTTTAAAGATTTGTTAAGTTCTTGTCCACATCATGGTTTTGAAAAATGGCGTCTTATTAGTTTCTTTTATGAAAGTTTAACTCCTGAAACTAAACAATTTGTTGAAACAATGTGTAACGGTGAGTTTCTAGAAAAAGAACCTGAAGAAGCCTTTGACTACCTAGACCATTTGGCAGATAACTCTCAAGCCTGGCACACAGATAATTCTTCTGAAAGTTTCAATAGATCTAATCTTGTTTCTAACAGAAGTAAATATCATTTTAGTCAAGAAGATGAGATAAAAGCTAAAGTAGCTAATTTGGCTAGAAAGATTGAAGCCATGGAACTTAGAGAAGTAAAAGAAGTCAAAACGGTTAAAAATGAAGAAAGTTGTGGAATTTGTGAAATCATGGGACACCCCACTTCTGAATGTCCAAACATTCCCATTCTTAAAGAAGCGTTGCATGATCAAGTAAATTCCACAAACACATTTAAAAAGCCTTTTCCTTCTCCTTACTCTGAAACGTATAACCCTGAATGGAGAAATCATCCCAACTTCAGTTGGCGGAATAATAATCATGTTCAGGTACCACAATCTCAAAAGCCGGGCAACACTTTTTCCTATCAACCTTCACGTGTACAAACCTTGGAAGAGACATTGCAAGCATTCATGCAAACACAAGCAAATGTGAATAACCAAACTTCACAGGACATCAATGAGATCAAAAACACCTTGTCCACATTGACAGCTTCATTACGCACTCAAGAAAAAGGTAAGTTTCCTGCTCAACCTCAGCCTAACCCTTCTACTCAATGTCTTGTTTCTTGCTCCAATGAAACTCAACAGGAAAATGCCAGTTCTATCACAACTCTTCGAAGTGGAAAGGCAATTGACAAAAACATTCCATCAAAAGACCAAGATCCTCCTTCCCCTCTGAAAAGTAACGGTAAGGATGATGGTAAGTCTGAACTTCTTGAAAATTTGGACAAAGAAAAAGGTATGCATCCTGCTCCTTTTCCTCAAAGGTTGCAAACAATAAAGAATTTGAATCAAAATGCAGAAATTTATGAACTTTTCAAACAAGTTAAGATTAACATTCCTTTATTGGATGCAATCAAACAAGTTCCATCTTATGCTAAATTTTTGAAGGACATGTGCACATTTAAAAGGAAACATAATGTACAAAAGAAAGCATTTCTGACGGAAAGTGTGAGCTCAATCATTCAGCACCTTACTCCACCAAAATTCAAAGATCCTGGATGTCCAACAATCTCATGCATCATTGGAAACACTAGAATAAAATGTGCATTGCTTGATCTTGGTGCTAGTGTTAATCTTTTGCCTTTTTCTGTTTATCAACAGTTAGGTTTAGGTGAACTCAAGGAAACACCTGTTACACTTCAACTAGCTGATCGTTCTATAAAAATTCCTCGAGGGATAGTTGAAGATGTTTTGGTTCAAATTGATAATTTTTACTTCCCTGTTGATTTTATTGTTTTGGACACACATCCTGTTTCAAATCCAAATGTTCAAATTCCTGTTATATTAGGCCGTCCATTTCTTGCAACTTCTAATGCTCTGATAAATTGCAGGAATGGTAATTTGAACATTTCTTTTGGAAATATGACTTTAGAATTAAATGTGTTCAACATTTGCAAGCAACCTGGTGATGATTCAGAAGTACATGAAGTGGATTTCATTGAAGAACTTGTTCATGAACATCTCACCACTATCACATTCCATGATCCTTTAGAAACTTATTTAATTGAATGTGAGTTTGATAATGCTTCAGAAATTTCACACACTGATTCTTTGTTAAATTCTTTTCAGGATAAGCATCGTTGGAAACAAAAGTTTGAGGAACTTCCATCACTCGCAAATGTCACTGTACCATCAACTATTGAACCACCCAAGCTGGATTTAAAACCATTGCCATCCGAGCTAAAATATTCCTTTTTGGGTGAGAATGAAACTTTTCCAGTCATAATTTATTCACATCTTGATGAACTACAAGAAGGAAAAATTCCTTCTCAATGGAGCCCCCAAGATAAAAGGAAGTTTCTGAATGAGGTAAAGAAGTTCTACTGGGATGACCCTTACTTGTTCAAATATTGTCCTGATCAGATTTTTCGAAGATGCATTCCCGACAATGAGGTAAGTAGTGTAATTAAGTTTTGTCATTCCGAGGCATGTGGTGGTCATTTTTCATCAAAGAAAACTGCTGCAAAAATTTTACAATGTGGATTTTACTGGCCAACTTTATTCAAAGATGCATATGAGAATTCTAAAATTCATAAAGAAAGAACTAAAGCCTTTCATGACAAGTTAATTTCAAGAAAAACATTTGATGTTGGGCAAAAAGTTCTACTTTATAATTCTAGACCTCACATATTTCCTGGTAAGTTGAGATCAAGATGGACTGGCCCATTTGTGGTTAAGCATGTGTATCATTATGGAGCAGTTGACATTGAGAATCCTCAAAACGGTAACATATTCAAGGTAAATGGACAAAGACTCAAAATCTTTTTGGAAAATCATGTTACTCAAGAAGAGGTTGTTTTTCTTTCTGATCCTTGTTTTGAAAATAACTAGATGTAAATATAATTTTTTTTAACCCCGGTTAAATGGCGGATAACGGTACTCCGTGATTATTTAAGTCGGTTCCATCAGCTACCCACAAAACTGATATTGTATATAAATTTCTCTTTCAATTTCTTTTTCATTTTTTTTTTCAAGATGGATGATATTCTCACAAGATTGCAGAAACGATTTCCTCCTTTTCCTCGAAATATTTTACTGAAGCTTTACCAAGTTCGATTTGAAAGATTAAGAATGCTTATGCACAAAGGGATTCCTGAAGACATACGTTGGATAATTGAAGCCAAGGTACGTGAAGATGAATATCTTCCTGTTTTGCATTTACCAGGTACAGGTAGAAGCACTTTTGCAAAGAAGCGACGAGCAAAGCGCATGAGTTCAAATTGCCACAAATGTGCACGATGGACGTGTAACGGTAAATGTCGTTCTATTGTGATTCCGTCCTCTAATCGAGATGATAAAATTGAATTCATTAAGGATGGACTGAGTAAGGAGAATTTGGGTAATATCCAACTTTCTCTTGAGACGCATCCTAGTGGAGACGTACAAAGAGAAATTCTTGATTTATGGCCGCAATTCCAAAGGGAATGGCAACATCTTGGGAATCTGATGTTAAAAGACCCTGTTTGCCAGCTTGTATGAAAACTGGATGGGAAGCATATCCTCGACTCATAGAAGGCGTTTAAGCCGTTTCTGGACGTAAAACCAGAGGAAGATGTGAGCAACAATCACAACTACAATAAATGACTTCTCAGCTTTTGGTTTGATTTGCAATAACTTCATTTCGGTTTAATTTACGATTTGTGTAATTATTCTCGTTTTTTTTTTTTGCATTGGTCTTTTACGGTTGCTTTTTCTTTTCTTTTTGATTTTTTTCCTGAAATCACGCAAAAATCTGTTGTTAGGTTAACATTTTCTTCTGACAGGTCAAATACACTTTCGGCGACATTATTACTCTTGTCTGATTCACTACTCAGTCCTCTATATATTACACCATGTACTCATTCTCTTTCAGGCACTCGAAAAAAAATGGAAAGTACTTCGTCCCAGCGCATTAAAAAAATTTGTCTTTGGAGGTGCTTATCCAGGGAAAAATAACATATTCGCTGATGAAGCCATAAGAGTTGGAGTAATACTTGCCCAACAAAAGATCCAGTTGATTTATGGAGGCGGTAGTACGGGTTTAATGGGAGCAGTCGCTACAGCAGCACACGCCGGAGGAAGTCCAGTTCTAGGAATCGTGCCAAAACTATTCACAGATTTTTGTGGACCTACCGTGGGTAAGGAAATACAAGTCTGGAGTATCCCTGAACGGATAACAATCATGTACCATTCTGCCGATGCATTCATTGCTTTACCAGGATGTCTGGGTACATTGGAAGAAATAGCTTGCGTGGCTTCTTGGTCATCTTTGGTCACAAATAAGAAACCCATTGGTTTGCTTAATATTAATGGTTATTTTAGTAATTTGCTTTCATATTTAGATAATGCTGTGGATAATGGATTCATGTTTTCAGAGGCAAGGAGAACCATAATTTCTGCTACAACCATTGAAGATTTACTCAAAAAGCTCCAAGCTTATGAGTATTTATCTGCTACGGTTGTTTCGCAAACGCTCGGAAAAAGAAAAAGAGATATGGACGAGCAAGGAGTGGATTGCACTCTGTCTTTGTGACATTATCTAACATTTTGTTTGTTGTGTCTCAGTTATAATAAGTGGTTAGCAACCTCTGCAGGTAATATCTCCTAAATTCTACCTTTAGTAGGGGGTAAGGGACATATTTTGCTAATTTAAAAAAAAAAAATTTGATGTGTTTTAAGCCATTTAGAAGTATTCATTCTGAACAAGGTCTGAGTAAGGGAGACTTGAGACATACCTTGTCAGTTTGATTTCTTCTTTCAAAAAAAAAAAAAAAGTTTGTTGTGTTTTAAGCAATTTAGAAGTATTCATTCTGAACAAGGTCTGAGTAAGGGAGACTTGAGACATACCTTGTCAGTTTGATTTTAATCTTTTTATGTTTACTTGTTAATTTTTGTTTAGTATTTTAGGATTAATTAGGTTGCATGAGTTTGTTTTGTTTTGAGTCTTAGTTATTCCTATTCTTATGTTATTAGTTCTTTTCTCTTACACATGATTCTTTCATTTGGGTTAATAGACTTACATTGAGGACAATGCAAGAATTAAGTGTGGGGGGAACGATTTAGGATTTCTTTTATTTTTGTCTACTATTTTTTTTATGAGTCTTTATTATTATTATTATTTTAATGTGTTCTAGTTTCCTTTTTAATACAATGATGAGATATGAATTGCATAAGTCTAAAACAGATTTATTAGTGAGAAGATTTTCATGAGAATTGAGCTTGATGTCAACCTTTTTATGAGCCAATGTTAATATGATATGTTGATTGAGAAAGAAGCATGTTTAGACTTAATCTGACTTGTATAATCATCCTTGTGAGTTTTTGAGCCTATAATGATTGATGCATTATACAAATCAATCTAATTTCTTTCTTGAGTGCTCTTATGATTACATGATTCTCTAGAACTTGCTTTAAACCGTTTGAGACTATATTGATACATGTGACAACATGAATATGATAGAGGCATTAGGATTATAACCAGAGCCAAACAGCCATCCATTATTAATGTTCTAAGAGAACATCCCCACTAGTGAGCCAATTTGAGCCTACATTAAATATGCTGTTTTATTGGTAACCACAACTTACACCTAGCCTAAATATACTTATATCCTTACCCTTGTTCTAAAGATGGATTATATATTTTGAGACATATTGCAAAAAAACAAGGGATATTTTTAGTTGAAAATTTGGGTTAGAAACAAAAGATAAGTGTGGGGGAAGAAAAGAAAAGAAAAAGTCAAGAGAAAAAGAAAGGGATCATTGTTAAATACATTCCCATATTCAAAAAAAAAAAAAAATCTTCTCTTGAACTTCTAGTTAAAGTAAAGAAAAAGATGTTACAAAGTTGGTTAGAATGAAGCAAAGGCTCAACATGAATATTTAGCCTATGTGACTATGTACTTGTAAAGAGTTTTGAGAAATTTAATTGTATGATCTTATTATGTCTCTAAACTCTATGAACTCTTTGGAACCTTTGTGATATCTTTATCCTTTTGTTCTTTAACCACATTATAACCCTTTGGCCCCATTACAACCTTGAATAAAGACCTCTTGATTTATGAAGTTGTATGATCTAAATGGTGGAGAATAGGTGGACAAGCAAGCATATGGTAGAAGTGTTTTCATGAGATTGATTGAGTGTAAACACTTTACCACTACTTTAAAGAGTGAAAATCATGAGAGTATCCCATGTGAGAGGTTGAGATTAAGTTGAATATGCACTATTTTGATTGAAATATGTTATGTTAATATTGGCTTAACTCATTTATTTACATTCAAGCATGAATTTTTGTGAAATTCTTTGAGCTATTGATTAGTTTATAAGACTTGTTCAAAGATTGTCTCTAATTTATATTGAAAGGATTAGGAGTAAATATTTTTAGTGTATGTAGTTTACTTATATTTTAGTTTTTCAATGTGTGTGGGTATCGTTCTAGCAAACCCTCACGAGACTAAACTCGTCCACTAGGGACACCTAGGGGTTTAAAGGCTTGTGTCACATGCTAAGTGCCACCGTGATTTCCTACGAAAATGGATTAGATTAGATTTTCTTATTTTATTTTTATTGAGTCGTTGCTAGGGACTAGCAACAATCTAAGTGTGGAGGTGTGATAACTCGTATAATTATATAGTTTTTAGTTATGTTTTATTATTGTTTTGTGTCAAATACGAGTTATTATTGCTTAGTCTACTTGTGTTTATGATCTTTTATATTTTTATGTAATTTGGTGTTTTCATGAGTTTCTTTGAGTGATTTCAGATTACTAGGTTAAATCAAGAATTAAGGGCAAATCCAATTCAGTTCCAGTTCCGACACCTTTTGCCATATCAGCTATATCTGGAGTTTCACCGAAGCATTAAGGCTGAAATTTTGACAGTGCAAAGTTAAGAGGCATATCTATCTTTTTCATGTTTTACACTTCTTGAAACGGAGTCGTTTTCCCTACCGAAATCAACCATCAAGTTGGCTGATGTGCAATGACGTCTGTTCTGCACCGTTTTGGTATTTTGACCATATCTTCCGATCCACATGAGCAAATGATCTGATTCCAATGGCTATGGATCAGTAACTGATAGGGGCATATTTTTCTAGAAGACCATTTGATCAGATAGAGTCTTCAACATTGACAAAATCGACCATCAAGCTGGCTGATCAGAATTGTCATACAACATGACGAAAATTGTTAGAAAAATGCACCCACCTATTATACCTACCTTTGAAATTTATAAAGCTTGTCTCTTGTCATTTAGCTCTCCAAAATGTGTATAAATAGAGGGCCTTGGATGAGTATTAGGATACATTATACATTGGTAGGATATTAGCCATTGCAATGTAATTCTCTAAGTTTTCTTCTTCTTTCCTTTCTCTAGTTTTCTTTTTCTTTATTTTTCTTTTCATTTTCTTCATATCTAGTATGTGTTGCTAATCATATTGTTGAGGTGATGAGGTGAAGCTTTTGGTAAATGCTAAGGTTAGTCTCTTAAACATGAGCTAAAATGAATCATCATTTAGTATAGATAATATTTTCTTTTGGTTTAAAATCATACTTGCAAAGTAGGGATCTTGATTCATTATTGACAATGAAAATGGCACAGTAAATGCTTGGTTTCATAACCTTGATTTGTTGTAGACATATACCTTGGCATAAGGAATGCTTGGACTCTTTTTGTGAGTTTTGAGGACACCAAATGAACATAATATCATATGCTATGGACGTTGGACAATTTGGACTGAATTGCTAAACCTTCCGATTGGAACCTCCCTTATGTGTGGATTTCAATTGTGTAATAAAACAAGATTAATCTTAGCATAACACCAAGAGTGGATTCTCTAACCTCAACATCTTTTCTTATTGTTTTTTATATTTTGTTTAATTTCTTTTATGTTTTGTTGTTGATTCCCTAATATCTTGTTTACTTTCTTTTTCTTATATATTTATAAACTTATACTTACTAATACGCTTCCCTGTGGTTCGACCTCGGACACCCGAAAATTTATTACTTGAACATAACCTGCACTTAGGTTTACGACTCTTAATTGAGTCTCCATCAACAACACTGAGGCTTAAACTTAAAAAAAAAAAATTATATAAAAAATTAAACATATTTCAAAAGTTCAAATATACACAAAAGCATATATTTCTTCGTCTCAAACATCAAACCCATTAACTTTTTCCTCTCTTTCTTCTAGAAAATCAAACATATACAAAAGCATAAAAAAAAAAAAATACACAACCCATTGATTAGAAAGAAATTCAAAATTTCAAGCATTGACAGTTTTTGGAGCTCACCCCCAAATGAAACAAAAGATAACAAATTAGCAAAATCAATGCTTCCATCTAACTTGAAATCACTCATAAATATGCATTTTTCCTACACCGAAAGAAGCAAAATCAAACAAACAAAATATCAAACCCATTTCCACTATTTCTTCTGTCAAAAAATCAAACCCTAAACAACCCAGTCACTAAAACCCACAAAATTTGAAACTCGATTCCCCCCAAACACCTAGAAAAAAAAATATACCAATCTTAGGGGGGTGTGAATCAAATTGACCCAATAAAATTGTAAAAAAAACAAAAAAAAAAATCATTTTCGAGGCTAAAAGACAAGGAGGAAATGAAAATCTGCTTCGATGCTTTCTTCATCTGCCTCGACCTGTAACAATAATGCTTAAATGAGTGAGAATCTATGGGAATCAAATTGAGAGAGAAAGATGCTATTGCCATCGTTGAAGAGAGAGAAAGAGTAAAGTTGAAAGAAAGCAAAGAGAAAGAGAAAGATGACTCGTATTGTTTTTTTACCTCTCTTTAAACAAAAAAGTGATTCAATTTCAAGAACAATGACTCAGTGTAGCTTTGCTATGAAGTCATTTTTTTTTTGGCCATCGCTATGGAGTCATTAAAGTTTTCATAGTTAACCCATCATCTGGGTTTTTTCATGAGGGTTTTAATATTTTTTCAATTAAATGTTTTTTTTTTCTAATTCATACATGGTATGCCACATAATCTTATTTGATGTACGTAAACCTTAGTTGGCTCATTTTTATGTCCATGTAAGCACCTGTTAAATTGAGTTAACGGAGACAAACAGATTTCATCCAAATTTAGTTTAAATGACAATATTACTTGGCCTGCCATGCCTTATCTCAATGTCAAATCTCCTGCATATCTGGAAAAATGTCTCCCGTACGGATATATGCATGTTTTTTTTAAATAAATAAAATGTAATTTAAAAATTAAAATATTGCTCAAATTTAAAATATTATTTTTAAAAATAATTATATTAATTAATTATATTAAATTTTGAATTTGAATATATGTATGTATATATATATATATAGATAGAGAGAGAGGGGGTATGTCTGTTTTGCCAGATTTTTTTTTAAAGGATTTTGCTAACAAGTGCTCTTAGGGCACTTGTTAAGGTTAATATATATAGTAATATCTCCATCCAATGCATCGAAAATGATGAATAAAGTTGTTAACTTTTGCATTTAATACAATATTATTACTATAAATAGTATATTAACTAACCTTAACAAGTGTCTTAAGGATACTCGTTAGCAAAACTCTTTTTTAAATAATATTTACATGTACCGGTAATAATTACAATCACTGGACAATCAATAAATCACGTGTAGGAAAAATAAATCCAATATGAATTAGACCACATCCGTGCATATAATAAACGTTTTTTTTTTTTTTTTTAAATAAAGAATATCCTAATTTGAAAATAGATTAAGAGATTATAGATGGACTTGTTTAAAGATCGAAATATTATTCATTCGATCTGTATTGGATCGGTTTGGACAGAAATTTTTTTAATTCAAATCGGCTTGAATTACTATTCATTAATAAAAAAATATTTTTTATTTAAATTTAATTATAAATATTAATAAAAAATATTATTTTGAACAATGATATAAGTTTTCGAGTTGATCCGGACCTGAGTAAAGAAAATAAAAAGAATTCAGACCGTGGTCTAAACCATGAATAGATCTAGTTGCATATGCTAAGGTTAAAATTCCAAATCCTACTAAATATTATTTTTTAAAAGTAATTATATGAATCAATTGGATTAAGCGTTAGATTTACGTAAATAAACCTTTGAATTGAGACCTCAAAGTTTTAAGATCTTTTCTTTACCTATATCTTTTCAATTAATTAGTTATTTTATGCACAAATGATGTTGTCTTGTAAACATTTAATTTTTGAAGCAAATTCAATTACTTTCACATTAATGAGCAATAAATAATATAAAATTAGTGACATGCATACACTGACAATTCAGTAATGAGTATGGAAGCTGCCAATGATCATAATCTCTAAGACGCGAAACTCTCTTTGTTCCAATAATTAGTCAAAGAAATGATTAAATTTTCTTATTATAAAATCAAGAATGAAAAATATCATGCAATTTTGGGTTATATACTCATTCATATAAACTAGTATTTATTATCACATATATTCATATGTGAATACTTATTAATTTATTTATTTTTGAAGATATAATTGTATATTTAAAAAATAGATAAAAATAAAAAAATGCGTATTAACTAAAATTTGCATGTAAAATTTATATCATTACAAATTATATCAAATTATTATATTATTTTTAATATTAGTGCAAAATTAATCATGAAAATAAAAAAATTAATGTTAATTTTAACTTTTTATTTATATCAAATAAATTAATTCACTTTTTAAAATTAGTGAAAAATTAAAACTTCTCGTTGGTTTACTTATTTTTAATATATAATTGTATATTTTAAAAATAGATTAAAATAATAAAATGCATATTAACTAAAATTTGTATATAAAATTTGTTTCATATACAAATTATATCAAATTATTAAATTATTTTTAATATTAATGCAAAAGTAATTATGAAAATAAAAAATAATTAATGTAAATTTTATTTTTTTATTTATATCAAATAAATTAATTCACTTTTTAAAATTAGTGAAAAATTAAAACTTTTAAGATAAAACAATTCTACATTAATTTTTAATTTATTATCAAATTAATTTATTTAACGAAAGTGTTTTAATAAAATTAAACTTCTTACTTATAAATTAAATAAATCTTATTAATAATAATAAAAATTTATAATGGCAATTTAAAATTTTAGTGGACAATGATGACTATTTTCGTCAATTCAAAAGATTTTTCACATTCGTGTTTTTATATATACTAGTCATTGTGTCACATGCGTTGCACGTGATATTACACGTTAATTATCTTGTATTTATTAAATAATTTATGTTTAACAAATCAAATGAAAAAAAAAACCATGAACATTTTGTCTATTCTTAAAAAAATAAGAACTCCCAAACCTTTTTCAAATTTTATGTGATAAATGGATTAAAATCAAAAGTTGTCGTAATATATATAATCACATGAGATTTAGTTACTTAGTAAATTCTAATTTTGCAATTGTTGTTTGATAAAATTTAACTAAAAGTTCTACACATAATTTAATTATTAAAAGCATTATCTTAAATGTTCTAATAATTATTTAAAAAACAAAATTCTATCATGATATTAAAATTTTCAATGATAAATTTTATTAATATTTATAATACAAAATCGTAAATAAGAATAGAATAAATCTATTACTATTTATAATATAAAACTTATTTATTTATAAATATATATATTTATATTTATATTTATATATATATTTATATATATATTAAGCATAAAGTTACATATATTACATAAATAATCAAAATTTGCATTAATATTTAAAATTAGATTAATATATATTTTTTTATTTTTAAGGTTAATGAAAAATTATAATTTTGAAAATAAAATAATTAAATGTAAATTTTAACTATTCTTTATTTATTATCAAACAAATCCATTTAATTAAAGTCTAGAATTAGAATTATGAATTATAAATTGGATAAATCTTATTAATAATAAACAATATTTGTAAAAAAGAATGGAAACAATCTTATTACTATTTATAATATAATATAAAATATTTATATTATAAAAAACTTATTTATTTATAAAAAATTATATATTAAGCATAAAATTACATATTATATAAATAATCAAAATTTGTTGAACATTTAAAATTAGATTAATATATATTTTTTCAATTTTAAGTTTAATGAAAAATTATAATTTTGAAGATAAAGAATTTATTGTAAATTTTAACTTTTTTATACTTATTATCAAATAAATTCATTTAACTAAAGACTTTCAATAGAATTAGAATTCTTATTTATAATTTAAATAAATTTTATTATAATAAAAAATATTTAAAATGAAAAATTAATAATATTATAAAAAATAATGAGTATTTTCGTCAGCTCAAAAGATTCTTCACGAATGCTTTTATAGATATTATAGATTATAGATTAATTAGTTATAGTACAATAATCAAATCAAGACTTAATTTGTTGCACTTTGAAAATTATTGATTTTGGTGGGATATATACACCTTATAGTTGCTTATGTTTGAGTCGAACGATAGCAATTCATAAAGTTTTTGTTATTTTGAATATAGAGTTTAATCCAATTAGTTCAAGTAGTTATTTTAAGAGGTGATATCTTGTAGGTAAACCTGCTCAAGGGTCAGGCTACTTGTTCAAATCCGAAAGTCCGCTCGATATTTGAGAGGATTCGGACAAAAATATTAGACCTGAAAAATGAGCTTTGACAAAATTTAAAACCCATTTTTTAAACGGACCGAACCTTTGATAGAGAATTTTAAACCTGGATGGATTCAGCCCTAACCGGCCCGAATGAAAATTTTGATATGGCGGCAAGATGAATTTTGATTTTGATATAGGCGGCAAGATGAAAATTGATTTATTTCCACACCCATTCAAAGTGGTTTTTAGAAGATCCAAGGCCGAATGAAAGATTGGAAGCAAGCATTTATTAATTAATTAATTTATGCAACATATTTTATTTATATTGTCCATTTCTAACACTCTCGTGAGTCGTGACTCACCATTTTCTTTCTTTTTGGTTTTTCGTTTTCTTCGAGTGTGCCTTCTTGGTCTCAGCCCAGTTCACCAACAGATCTCTCAATCTGTTTTCTGCTCGTTGGGTTGCAATGCCATTGCCAGGTACCCTTATTTCCATTCTCCATATTGCACCAATTTTATCAATTTTAAGATTCTAATTTTTGTTATCAATCAGGTTTTTTTTCTTTCAATCTCTTAATGAATTTGTGGAATCGGTCCAAGAGTTCATTGTCTGATTTCAACTAAATACTAGAGCTCAATGCCATTACTGCAGAAGGAGTTTGCAGATCTCCGCTTTTTGTTTACCTTTTTTAAAAAAATAATTTGGACCGATCAGATCTGGCTTAGGCAATTCGAGCCGAGCTTGATCACAAATTTTTACCCATATTTCGAGTCGGATTTGAGCAGACAAAAATGATATTAATATCTTGTTTGGGTCCGGTTCGAATTTAACCCGACCCATAAATAAGTTTACTTATAAAATTAAAATTTGAATTTCAGCATCTACACTTTCTTTTATTATTCCTTGATTCAAGGTAACTTCCTTTATATATAAAAAAAAAAAGATTTCTAGTTATCTTTATCCTTTATGCCAAAAAGAATAACAAAATGATTGCTATGTTTCTGCACCCAAATATTTGGCTTAATGATCAGTACAGCTTTCCCTTTATTGAGTTCAAATCCTCCTATTTTAATATTTAAAAAAAACAGAAGTGTTTGGTGGTTTCCAAATAAACTACAATTCATGCATATCAAGGCGACATGAGAAAGACCTGTATCTTGTAGTAATCCAAGCCTGAAATATATATATATATATATATATATATATATATATATATATATATGAGCAGCAAAGCAAAGTGCTATAATAACCCAGAAAACAGCAAGATTTTAAATGTTTTAGAGACTTGAAACAAGAAAGCCATGCAAGAAAGCTACCGTTTTGAAGATAGGAACATATTATTTAATCTAGGTGAGGACCAAAACCTCCAATATCTCCTCATATTTATTAAAAAATTTCTGATATATGTCCTTTTAATTGAGGCACATCAAGACTTATTGAAAGCAATATTTTGTAAGTTCATTATATTCCCTTCTCTTTAATTAGGTAAAATATTAAATGGCTTTTAACTATAAAAGCAAAAACAAGATTACAAAATTTCATAACAGCATTTATCAATCTATAGGGGCAGAATTGAGAAAATCCTTAATTTAGATTAAATTCATAAAATTTTAGAGGGATCAATACTTTTAGTTTGACAACTTTCGAAAATCTTTTTGCAAGTGTAAAAAAGTGTCGATCCTTTTTTTTAAAATATCAAATTTTTTTTTTTTTGTGTAAAAATTTAGAAAGATATATGTAGGCTTAAGCTGTCTTTTTGTATTTAGGGTCGGATCTAAATATATAATGATACTCATATTTCAAATTAGACATGGACAATAATAAAAATTGTTAATATCTTATATGAGTCTGATTCGCCAATACATAAATAAATTTAAGCGTTAAATGTCAACTTAATATCTTATTGTGCTTTATGAAGTCCAACTATGCTCGGGCCCAAGGGTTGGAGGACTACCCAAAAAAAACATGCCCACAATATTATAATTTATTTGCTACTTAGTAAGAGTAATCCAAATGCAAAAATTTGGAATTGTGAAGCTGCTGCCACAATTTTGGGCAGTTTTCACACTACTCTCAAATCTGAAGTTGAAACAAATGGGAATGCAAAATCTGTGGTTGTTGAAGGTACAGTGGTGACAAAAACCAGCCCATAATTAGAAAACATGTAGAAAATAATATAAACACATAAAAAGTTTGTAATTTTTACAAATAAATTAAAATTAAAACTAAAATCAAGTCAAGTCAAGAAAGCTCAGCTCAGCTCAGCTGCCTAACCAAATTAAGAAGCTTCCAATATGTGTCTACCCTCCTTGTATCTTCTTCCCAATAGCTATTCTCAACTCACCAATTCACATAAGAGAGTGTTAGACACGCGCCACCTAATAGGAACATGTAGAGGTCCAAAGTTAATAATGTACAGTGCATTGTTTGGTAAACTTGCGAAAATGATTAAGATAAATTTAGGTGGGCGATGAAACTGATTTTAATGAGATTAAAAATATTAGTGGTGATGAGATTAATTATTATATTGATGAGATTGAGTACTATAATGATAAGATTATAATCAGTGATGAAATATGTTTTTGAATACAAAAATAACGGTGACAATATGATGAGAATGAAAAATGATCATTAAGAACATTAATGTAAAAGTGTATTAATAAATTATTTTTATGTATATTTTAATGATATTTAAAATTTAAAATTTTAACATAAATTATTTATATATTTATTTAAATATTTTAATTAATTTATATATATATGTATAAATTTATTTATTATATAAAATAAATAAATAATTTAAAACTTTTGAAATAAAAAAATTAATAAATTAAAAGAATTAAAAATAAATTTAAAACTTTTAAATAAAACTAAAATTAAAAAATTTGTTTAAAAAAAAAGGAGAGGTGAAAGGAAAATTTCATCCCAACCGTAGGGTTTACTGAACTCACTGAACTCTTACCATTCGGTCCTCGACTGAGGGGCAATGCAATTGAGGCATTGCGGTTGGGAAATTTTACCCCCTATTATACTTTGGATTCTGTGCGGTGGAAAAGAGTTTTTTTTTTTTTTTTTTAGAGAAGAAACACGTCACTTAACAAAATCATGATGATTTTGTTAAGCGCGTAATTCCTTATAAACGCACACACCACACACTTTAGGACTCGATGTGAGATAAGGGAACAAATGTACACCACCACAATCGGATAAAACACAAAAGCTCACTTTCACACATTGCTCATTACTCACACGTTAATATTTTTTTGTTCAGAGAAGAAACACTTCAATGGGGGAAGTTATTGAGTTTGTAATTAATAAATGATAAAATTATTAACCAAAAGAAACCATAAAATTAATAAAATCAAATCAATGTCATGTTGAAGTTTTGTTTATCAATCAATACATAATAATCTAATTCAATGGCTTTAAACTACTAGGAAAAAGCTTAATATCGACAGAAAAAAATTCTTCCATAATGAATACTTATTATCACCGGATTATTGATGAAATAACGATGGAACTAAAAAATCAATTACATTTTAGTACCGACGGATTATCGAGGGAATATACCGACGAGATTTAATCCGTCGATAATCCAACGAATTTTTTTTTGCGTGAAATCGAAACTTTGGCATGAGAGTTATTGACGGAAATTTTTGTCAATAATAATTTCGATGAATATGTTATCGACAGATTATTGATGCATGGAATTTTCGTTGATAATAAGTTTTGATCAAAAACTTAAATTAAAAATATTGAAAATATATTATTTTAAAATATTTTTAATCAATTTTAAAGCATCGACAAAAGTTTTCGTTGGAATTCTGTCGGTAATATTATTTAATAAAAAAATTATTTTTCGGTAATATTATTTAATAAAAAAATTATTTTATTATTTTGGATTTTATTTATGTTTGTATCATTTGTCATTGTTATCTTAATTTTTATTATTATTTTATCATTTATAGAGTATTTCTTGATGGATTATTATTCTGTATATTGCCAGTGGACTTTTTTAACTCTACAAGCGGGGTTTACACGTTTCCGTAACCTTTCATACGATTTATTTATTTTTAATCCGATCGTCGTATTTCATGTTCTATTCTCGTAGATCATGCACGTCGAGTTTCGAGTAAATTAAAAATATTTAACTATTCGTTTCGATGTAAAAAACTTTCAACCGTTATATATATATATATATATATATATATATATATATATATATATATATTGAAAAAGACAGTATTCTCGATCGATATGATATGGATATCGGATCAATTCGAAACTTTTCGTACACAACGAGTATGATTATATTGTTAAATCCAACGGTTAGTTTATACAAATATAAATCGTATGAAAAGTTACGGAAACGTATAAACATCACTTGTAGAGTTAAAAAAGTTCACTGACAGTGTACAGGATAATAATCATTTCTTGAATTAAAAAAGGACAGTTTTTATTTAAAATAGTATATGAAAACCCTTTCTAATGAAATTTTTAGAAACTCTCCAAATATATTGGTGGAGTTTTCTAATTTCTTCTTCTTCTTATGGATTCTTTTTGAAAATGTTCCTAACAAATTTCAAAAAATATTTCATTGTGAGAGAAATTTTCAAGTAATAATTTTTTATTAAGTTTATTATCATATTTTTATTTAAGTAATTAAATATTTTGCTAATTTAAATAAAAAAACAAAAATAAAATAGCAAGTTTATTTAAAAATTTCTTTTTCCATCCCTTAAAACCTCCGTTGTTTTGTGATAGATGGCCTAAAAACCCTAAGACCCATCTTATTTCCTCCTCCTCTTTTTCTTATTCCTCTATCAGCTGTCTCTCTCTTCCCTTTCTTTTTCTTACATTTTCCTTTACCTTTTTACATAATTTTGTAAAATATTATGAATATTTTTTATCAATGGAATGGGGCATTTTATTTATTTCTAGTCAGATATATTTTAATTTTCAGGTAATCACTTTAAATATATATATAATAAAATCAATACTAAAAATATTATAAATATAAATACTAAAAATAAAAAATAAAAAATAAAAAATATAGTTGGAAAATTACTGATGAAATTTCCGTCAATAAATCAATATTATCGACTAATTTTTCTAACAAAAAAATTATTAAATCTGAAATTCGTATTATCAATGAAAAACGTGTTAATTACTGACAAAAATTCCTATCGATAACAATTGATTCAGTAACGACGGAATTTTTTAGTACCAATTGAATAGCATTACCAACATTGATAATATCAATGAAAATTTTATGTGATAATATTAGTGCCGTCTATTGTTACCGATGGTAGTGTTACTTACTAAAAAATTAATGTAAACCTTCTTCATTTGTGCTAAATACTTTTTTTTTTTTTATCTAAAAAAATTACTTACTTTTGTTAGTAATTAGGACATTTTAATACTAGACTTTTATTTATTTTGATACCAGACTTATTATTTGATTAGTATCTGACTCAATAATAAGTGCATGTATCTCTTTATTCAAAAAATAAAGTTTGAATTTTTTTTCCTCGATAAAAAAAGTGTATACTGCTTTTCATTTAAAATTGTTAAAACATACTTGTTTTGTTTACAAACCATTATTACTCTTCAAAAACTAAAATAAAAAAAAAAAGTAATTTTCTTAATTTTGAAATTTTTTTCTTATCTTACAAATTTAAATATTTTACTATCAAGATAAATTACACTTGTTTTGAATACATTTAAAGAAAATAAAAAATTACCTATATCCCATCAATTCTTTCGAATTATTAAATTAAAAGAATATTTTTGGAATAAAAGATATTGTAGTCATTTTAATGTTAAATCATGTCTTTATTTTTCTTTTTGCAGTAAAAAAGGGTTTGATATATTTTATTAGTTTCTTCCTTCAACTTAAAATGATTATAAGTGACAACATAACTAAATCTTTCCCTAATTTCTTACATTAATCTACCTTTAAGACTTCAAAAGTATTTCCACCTACTATTTAATTAAGGAAAGTAATGACTCAACCAAGAGAGGACTCCTCCCTCACTATTTTCCAAATTCTACCAATGCATGTTTCGATTAGAGGAGTCCAGGAGTAAGTTGATTTGAATAGAAAAAAATTAATTTGTTCAAGTTGAGTTTGGTCTAAAAATTTTATTATAAAAAGTATATTAAAATATTAAAAAAATATATTTTAAATATTGATTTATTTTTATAATTAAATTTATTTAAATAGTACTTCTAACAAAATCGGACTAATTCAGATATTAAAAATCTATTCAAACTTGACCATGAACATATTTAATTCCATTCTTCTTTCACCATTTAGGAGCAAAATTGTCCAATTTATTTGTCTTTTTTATTGGACAGTGTATCACAGTTCCCTGATAAAGCAAGTAAGGCTAAATAGAGAAAATAAGACGGGAAATAGCAGAAAGACAAAAAAAAAGTCACTTCTCAGCTTGAAAAACTCAAAAGCATGAGATCATGAAGGAAGAAGAAATAAAAAATCAACAATGAGAGAAAATTTTGATTGAGGAATTTGCACGTTTTTATCATTAAGATGTCTTCTTAATTTAGGAAAACTTTAATTGTTGACAATACATAAATCTGTATGATATACTTGAGAAAAGTAATTAATAGCAACTAATTCAAAAAATTTAGCCTAATCTTATATATATATATATATATATATATATATATATATATATATATATATATATCAAGGGATCAATTTACATTGGTGTACAACTAATAAATTTTACAAGCTTTTATAACTTCATGTACGATTGATCTTTTAATAAATCAACCGTTAGATTTAGTAATATAATCGCACTCGTCGTGCACATAAAATTTTGAATTGATCCAATATCTATATCGTACCAATTGAGAATACCGTCTTATTTATTTATTTTTGCTCAGTCAAATTGAAATATCTTTCATTAATAACCAAGTTTAAAAAAACTAGTAATACCATTGACATCATCATTTGTCATATTACATAAATCAAGCTTTATCCCTTCGCAGCAAGCATTCAATTATAACCTAGCATAAAACAAACTCGTTCTATCCACTCCCATTTTCGCAAGAGAGTCACCAAGAGAGTTTGCTTCCTTGTAAACATGCACAAAATCCACCTGTCTGATCTGATCTCTCAGTCGATCAATTTCTTTAAAAATTGTACATTCCCTCTAAGGTCACTTCTCCTTATTACACACCCATGGTACTGCAATTTTTGAATCAGATTCGATAATTAAGGCTTATTTGTTTACCCATGGCGACATCTAGAAAACTTGTAGAGCTGTTTTAATTGCCATGATCTCTGCAACAGTAGAGTTCTGCGCACCAAAGAGGCCATAAAATATTCCCCGTACAATTCCATCAGTCCCTAAGTACCCCACCACACCCAGTTGGACCTGGTTTTCCCCTAGCAGCACCATCCACATTGAACTTGAGTACATTTCCTTCCGGGCAACTCCATGCAGTCCTAGCTCTAGAGATTGCACTAATGTTACACATCTCCACTCTCCTCAGGAATGACCACCATCCAGACTCATTTATCATGTCTCCTCCTTCAGTAGCATTGATCCAATAAAGAGATCTTAGTTTACATAAGAACAACACCTCATCCCCATTCCATCCTTTACTATTGAAAACAGAATCGTTTCTCGAGAGCCAAAGAGTCCATATAGTGGCTCCACACACAGCTATCCACCTTTTCTTCAAAGTACCAGTAAACGGCATCATCCCACACTGGTATACAAAGTCAGCAACAGTCTTCGGCATAACCCAAACCAATCCCCACCATTAAAATATATGACCCCACACAGCCCAAGAGAATTTGCAAGCAATCAAAATATAGTCACAATCTTCCTCCATACCTATACACCAGCTACATAAACACTGCCCATCAACTGAATTAATTCCTCTTGATCTCAAAAAACATTTCGAAGGGATGCAGCTTAGAATGGCTAGCCAAAGAAAGCTCTGCACTTTTGGGGGAACACAGAGATTCCATATTGAATAAAACCACACCTGTTGAGGGCAAAAATAAAGTTGTTTATCTAACGTAAATACAAATTTTTTTACTAAAAAATATCCTCTACTGTCCACTTCCCAAATCAGCTTGTCTTTTGAAGACTCATTCAAATAAACCTTTTCTAACATTTTCACCAAAAAATTCAGATTTTCCTTTTCCTAATCAAATAAAACTCTTTTGAATTCTAAAACTCTTTCGCCAGAATTCTTTACTACCTCTACTACAGTCTGCTCTTTATTCAAGACCAGAGAGAACAGTCTAGGAAACTCATCTTTCAACGCTTTATCCCCCATCCACCTATCGAGCCAAAACATAATCCCTTATCCATCTTTTAAAATCCATCTACAACCTCCAAACCCTACTAGCTTCTCACTTCCTTCCTGATTTTTAACAGCCACTATATTCCTCCAAATAGTTGACATATTCTGTTGTTCCTCTGAAGGTAACTAGTTTCGTTGCCCAATCCCATATTTTTCCGTGATCAATCTTCTCCACAGTGCCTCACTTTCAACTCCAAACCTCCACCACCACTTTCCAAGCATTGCTATATTCTTATTGATGATATTTGAAATGCCAAGCCCTCCAAATATTTTCATTTTACAGACTGTAGCCCACTTTACTTTAGCCATTTTCCTCTTCTCTAGTCCTCCTCCCCATAAGAAAGCTCTTTGAATTTGTTCTAACTTTCGAATAACTCCCATAGAGGCTTTGAAGATCGAGAGATAGTACATTGGAAGTGAGTTGAGAACAGATTTGATCAAGGATACCCAACCCCCGAACGAAAGATACTTCCTCTACCATACATCCAACTTCTCCTTAACTCTACTTATGACAGGTTATATACTCAATCTTTTTGGGTTCGCCCCTAAAGGCACCCCCAAATAAGAGAAAGGAATATTATTCGTTTCACACCCCATCTTTCTTGCCAACATTCTTGCATTATCAACCTCTACCCCTATCGAATAAACTTTGGATTTCGAGAAATTAATAGACAGCTCATAAATCATCTGAAAACACCACAATAATCTTCTCAAATTTATTCCCTGCTCCACCCCCGATTCCAAGAAAACAATAGTGTCATCAGCAAACTGTAGATGAGATATACTCAAGCCAGATTCAGCTACCACAATTCCTCTAATCATCCCCAGATTTTCAGACTTCACCATTAATAGATGTAAAGTTTCAACAACAATAATGAACAAAAAAGGTGATAATGGATCCCCTTGCCTCAACCCCCGTTTTGTTGCAAAGTCTGCTGTGGGAGAACCATTTACCAAAACTGACACCTTGACCGTAGAAATACATTCATAAATCCACTTTCTCCATCTTTGACCAAACCCCATCTTCTCCATGACTATCATCAAAAAATCCCACTATAAGCAATCATATGCTTTTTCAAAATCTAACTTAACAACCACCCCACCATCATTCCATCTTTTCACCTTCATGCTATGAATAACCTTATTTGCTAACAAAATCCCATCCATAATCTGTCGACCACCAACAAACGCACTCTGATTATCACTAATTATCATATTCATCACCTTTCTCAATCTATTAGCCAATTTTTTTGAGATAATCTTATATAAAGAATTTACCAAACTTATAGGCCTATAATCACTCAATGACTCTGGGCAACTCACTTTGGTATCAAAGTGATAAAAGAGTTATTCAAGCTTTTTTCCATTCTTCCATTCAAGAAAAAATCCTCAACAAACTCCACTAGCACCTCTCTAATTAGTAACCATGAGCTTTTGAAAAAATTAAAATTGAAACCATCTGGACCTGGTGCTTTTGAGCCCTCACAATCCCACACAGCTCGTTTCAACTCATTCATAGACATTGTATCCTCCAACATTCTGACCTCTTCCTCCTCAGGCTTTTAAAATTCAGTTCATTCACCACCGGTCTACTCCAATTATCATTTGTGAACCATTTTTTGAAATGTTCAACCACAACTGCCTTAACTTTTTTTACATCAGATACCCATTCTTCTTCAACCTTCAATCCCTCAATATAATTTCTTCTGGATCTTACTTTTGCTTTGCACTGGAAAACTTTGTGTTTCTATCCCTTTCCTTAATCCATTTAACTCTAGATTTTTGTCTACAAATCGATTCTTTATTCTGATAAGCATTCCATAAATCTTCCATCGCACACTTCTTTCTCTTCTTTTCTTCCTCATTCAATTCCCTCTCGTTTCCCATTCTATCCACCTCTTCAATACTCTCTTCCAACCTTTTAATATTATTTTTTATCAATCCAAACACTTCTCTATTCCATTTTTTAAGGTAAATTTTCAGTCTATTTAACTTTACCTTTATTTTATATCCCGATCTTGCATTCACCTCAAATGATCTCCATTTGTCACTAACCTCTTTAACAAACTCCTTATTGTTCATCCAACAGTCCAAGAACCGAAATGGTCTAGGTCCCCAATCAATATTTTTCGATGTCAGTAGAACCGGACAATGATCAGAAATACTTCTTTTCAGTGCCCTCTGATTTAAATTCTTAAACCTCAACAGCCACTCTGAATTTATAAGGAACCGATCAATTCTAATTCTCTTAGTCCTCCACCATACCACGTAAACTTTTTATCATGTAGTGGTATATCCAACAGCTCAGCCTTCAAAATAAAATTATTAAATTCAACAACTCCAACTCCATTTGAAACACATCTCATCCTTTCATCAGGGTACTTGACAGTATTAAAGTCCCTTGCGCAGCACCAGTACCATAAAACACTCCTTTAGCTCTAATAATTCCTCCCATAGCTTATTTTTATCCTCTAATCCACATGGAGCATACACATTCACCACTATACTCTCAAACTCCTCTATTAACCATTTCCCTTCACCATTATGAATCTCTCTTTGATCACCAATACTTCTTTCTTAAACCTCTTTACATCCCATATCATAAGCAGACCACCAGCTCTTTCTTCAGCCAGGTGCCAATCCCATTCATAGTAATCATCAGGCAAGATCCTTTGAATACTCCATTTATCACAATTACTCAATTTAGTCTCATGTATTAACATTATCTCCACATTATATTTCGAGATGTACCTTCTAACAATCTTCTCCTTTAATCCGCTTGACATTCCTCTAACATTCCAGGACAAAATTCTCATATCTCTCTTTGCACCTATTCACTATATGATCTTAACCTACCTCACCACCATTAAAACAATCCTCATTCTCTGGTTTTACCTAACCCACCACAATCAACATATTTCTCATTCTCTAAATTACTAATGGTATTGTAGTTCCATTCCTAGACTCCTCAAGACCGAAACCCACACACCTAGCAGCTTATAATACCCCATCAATTCATACCCATTTGACCTCAACCATAATAACCCAACTCTACATTACCCCACATTTATCATAATACAGTAACATAAAATTCACAAATCTAAATAGCGAGGAACGTACCCACCGTTTGAAATGACATAAGCTTGTTAATAATCTCGTGCTCATACCTTACCGCCACTAAACCCAGTTGTTTACCCATGTTCCAAGTTGCCAACGCTTCCTCTTCACGATCTTTCTCTTTCTCTCGCAATGCCTATCCTCTACTTCCTTCAAGATTATTTTGTTTATGTTATGGAAATCTCCATCCGAAATTGAGATGTTTGCTATTTTGGATCTCAGATTTCTTTCATTCCTTAACTTCTTCTTGCCATTTTTCTTTTTATATTTTTTTTTTACCTTTCACATAGGGCATCTTCAATTTCCTTAAAGAACTTCCATTTAGGTCTATCTTTCTTTTTCCTTACCCTTTCACTCTCATAAATCGATATCCCCATATCCTCCTCATGGGCCATCAGTTGTTCCTTCTATCTTTCACACCCTCCTTTTACACAGCCCAAATTCTTCTCTATTTCACACACACCTTTTACGCAACCCAAGTCCTTATCTCCCCCTATCCAAGTAGGAACTCTATTGGACCCATTAGAAACCCCATCCTCCCAGCTATTTACTATTCCTCCACTTTCACCATTTAAGTCTTCCCTCATCTTTTGACTATCCTCATCACAACTTTCCAATATCCCCTCATTAATTGCCTTTTGAGTATCTGGCAGCTAGTCATCATCATTTGTTCTCCCACTCTTCTCGAAAGGTTTCTTGTTCTCTACACCCATAATAGCATTTTCAAATATCTCTAGGTTATCCATCATCACGAGCGACTCCACCTCATATTCTTCTTCATTTAGTTTACCCGAATTCACCTCTTCGTCTTCTGGCTGATACATCTTCTGATCAGAATCTAAGTTGTTACGACTATGGCCTTACGAATTCCTGCTTGACTCGGTTTGCTCCAATGAATTTTAATCTTTATTATCACAGCAACAATAACGAACTGGCATTACAACCGGATCCACCTTTGAAATTCTGATTGAATAGACTCCATTACCCACCTTCAATTTGATTGAATCATCTATTTTCACTTTATGGTCCGTAATAATTTGTATGTTGCCTCTGACAAACGACTTGAGCTTCACCGTATCACTGTCCAGTCCGATAAACTCCCCTTATCTTTAAGCTATATTCTGAAACGTAACATTGTTCCAGGCATAGATAGGTATCCCATAGCAAGATATCCATGTTCTCCTACTATTTGCAATTAACTTTTTTGACCAGTACTCAATTTTTTCAAACCAATTTGTCAGGCGTCCCCACCCCTGTTTCTCCATTTTCTCCTGAATTTCCTCCTCATCAAAAGAAATCAATACCATTTTACCTGAAATTCTTTGAAGTGTGACCCCATTCACTCCCTTTTTCTTTACTTGATCAGATATTATGTCCACTGACAAGTACTCCCTACACCAGCTAACTAAACATTTTTCAAGCCAATGAAGATTTTCCTCATCAATCATTCCATTAATCAGCGCCTCAATATCCGAGCTTTCATTCAACCCAGTCTCTTTTCAAGCAATTACCTGTAGATTTTCATTTGTATTGTCCTCCTTATTTCCCATCAATACCTCAAAATATGATTTCTTGCGAACACCCTCATTTTCACTAAGTACCTCATTTCGATTATTGTTTCTTAGGTTAACATTGATTCTTTCCCCATCATTTTCTTTTCCGGTGGCATTTTGCTTTGTAGTTTTCCTCCAAAATGATGCTCTATGATTAAATCTAGCCATATTCACCTCAGTCTTGTAGTCCAAAAACCATACTCCATTTATATTCCACACAGCCTTTCTCGCCTGCTCAGCATTCGCGATTAAATCTAGCCATATTCACCTCAGTCTTGTAGTCCAAAAACCATACTCCATTTATATTCCACACAGCCTTTCTCGCCTGCTCAGCATTCGCATATCGTACAAATCCAAATCTTCGTCCCCTTGCGTTTCTTTTGAATGGAATGAAGACATCCATCACCTTGCCGAATCTACAGCAAACATTTTTCAACCATTTCCAATTGACAATCGGAGGAAGATTGTTTATAAACACCATTATTGTCATTGCACCGATTCTACAGCAAAGGATTTGCTCTTGGAAAAGCTCACTGGAGAACAAAAATATTTAATAGTTGAAATTTTTTTATATCGAACAAATAGTTAGATAATTACTCAAAATTTGATGTGCACAATTTACATGGATAGAGTACGAAATACAACGGTCGAATTAAACAAATATAAATCGTGTAAAAAATTATAAAAACGTGTAAAATTAAATTAGTTTTACACTAGTGTAAGTGAATTTTTTATATATATTATATTATATTATATTATATATATATATATATATGAGACGATGGAGTTTTGTTAATCCTATTCCTAGACATCTCAAAACTTTGTAATTAAAGATTCCCATTAATTACTCTATTGTTCAGGTGGTCCAAAAGTAAGGTCCATAGTAACACATGGACCCACATATATATGCAATTCATTTACTTAAACATTAATATATCATATATTATTATTATTATTATTATTATTATTATTATTATTATTATTATGTAGTATGATGATGTGAAATTAATCCATGATTTATTTTCCAAGAACTATATAAGAAGCCGTAGGCTTAGTAGTTACATACGTTTCAACTATTTGTTTTGGAAAGGGAAGGAAAAGCCCTTGCATTTCTCATGAACTGTGGAGTCGTCTTGGGTTTCTATTGCTGGGGTTGGGAGTTCCTAACTGCCCTTCTTCTCTTCTCCTCTAATCCTTCATTTAATCTCTTCTTCTTCTAAATAATTCCCTTTTAATTTCTCTCTTTATTTTCTTTAATTATTCATAATATAACTTTCTAAACTTGGTAATTAGTAATGGAGTCTATGGCAAGTGATCATAATAACAATAATAAGGGTTTGTTGGAATGTATTAGGAAATCAAAACCACCACCATTTTTGTTGAAGATTTATATGCTGGTGGAGGATGCGGCCACCGACCACGTATTATCGTGGAACGCCGACGGGATAGGGTTCGTGGTGTGGCAGCCGGCGGAGTTTGCTCGTGATCTCCTCCCAACACTTTTCAAACACAACAACTTCTCTAGCTTTGTCCGGCAGCTTAATACTTATGTAAGTAGATTTTATTATTATTATTATTGCAACCACTTTTTCTACGTTTCTAAACTTTTTTTTTTTGGTTGAATTATCTTGAAAAGGGATTTTTTTTTTAATTTAACTCAGTCGATTCATGCAATTATTCTTAAAAATAACATCCAGTAAATTTGAAATTCGAATTTCAGTATTTAATTACAATTTTTCTCCTATTCTTAAATTGAGACATCCTTTATATCAAAACAAATAGATTTTTTTTATTTTATTTTTAAATCCAATATATATATATAATATGCATGCTCACCAAACTTACATAAATATGTGTTTTCAATTTTGGACCTTATAATTTATATACTTAGAAAAAGCGAGAAGTTTTATATGGTTTGTCCTTTTTTCTTTGAAAGAAGAATAAAAGATAAGAGAAAAGAGAAGTCATCATAAGGTTATTGGCCTTATATGGCCTGGACTAAATAGTTCTATGTTTATCACATTTTTATTTTTATGGTTAAAATGTGGAATTTATCCTAACAAAACCAAAACGTGTTATGGCTGCTATATACTATTACTAGTCAAGAATAACGTAGGTCAATGCTTAATTCTAATTAAATCAAATTTAGGCCGGTGTTTCACTGTGGTTTCCTAGTTTTTCCAAATAATTTTCTGGTCAGAGGTACACACCAAAAAGAAAGAAAGAAAGAAAGAGTAAAAATGTTTTACTTTGAACCAAATTTCATTAATTTATTTTTTATTTTCCGTATCAAAGTAGGATATATATAGAGAGATTGAATTGCTTGTCACAATTTTTGGTCCGTTTTTCGAAAAAATAGTTTTTAGAAAATAAACTTAATTTTGAAAAAGTTGATATTTTTATTGTTTGGATAATTCTATGTAAAATATTTGGATCAAACCCTACACTTAAGGGATTGATTTTTTTTTCCTTTACTTTACTTTCTATTCTTAGGGATCAATCCCTATACTTAAGGGATCAATGTCTTTTGCTTTGCTTCAGCTTTCGAAAATGTCTTGTGCTTTTCAAAAGCCTAAGAATTTTTTGAAAAAAATATTAATTTTTTATTTACCCGAAATTTATTTTTTATTGATCAATCAATTTTTCATAAAATAAATATCGAAAAATATAAAAAATCATTTTCCAAAAATCATTTTCCGTCAAAAAGAACGGATCCTTTATTTCTTTCCTAATTAATTAACTCCTACCATTTTTTGACATTCTAGTGGTAAATTTTTAATCTTTATGGACCTTGGCATGCCCAAGTATACTTGAGTGCTTAATTATGAGCCAAAAGCTCAATTGGTATTAGACCTAACCATATACTTTCTAAAATATAATTAGGTGTATTGTTTATCATGCATACATAGCTCAATTGGCATTTGACCTAACTAAATATACTTCCTAGAATTTAATCAGTTGAATAATTTATCATGCATACATATATAGGGATTTCGAAAAGTTGCAACCAGCCGATGGGAATTTTGCAACAATATGTTTCGAAAGGGCGAAAGAGAGCTGCTTTGCAATATCCATAGAAGAAAAGCATGGTCGTCCAATAAGCAACAAAGTGCTGCAACAATTCAAGTGCCACCGCAGGAGTCTGATGAAGATCAGAGATGTTCCTCAACTTCTTCGTCTTCAGGAGGATACAACCAATGGCGGATGGTCATGGGAGCCAGGGGGTGCCCTGGCCCCCTCAAAATTTTTGCATTCCCTTAATATAAATATGTATTTATATTAAATATATTTAAATTGGCCCTTCCAAATTAAAATTATTATTTTTTTAATTTTATTCTAATTTTATGCATTGACAAAATAAGCTAAATAACATTGTTGTTTATCTATTTATTTAATTCACCGGTCATTTTGTATAAACACTTAAGATCAATAAGCTTATCACAAATATTAAGTCACAATCATGTAAACTTAAGAAAAATCAAACTAACTTTCTAGTTTTCTCAACATAACTTCTCTTATATATTTCAGTTCTATTCTATATCTTTGTAACTGTTTTCAATTTGTTTTGCTTAATCATTTGAGTAACCACTTCTCAACCGTCTTTAAAAAGCTAAAATTGTTGTTAAGAATTTAAAAAATTATATATATGTACATATATTCTTATCTTCATATGAATAATCTTAAATCTTTTGTGTTTTTTCAAAATTTCAGGATAATTCTTTCTTAATTTATGTTGTAATGCTATATAAATTGATTTGTCTTAATCTCTTATGAAAAAATATTCCTTTACAAAGCTTGATGCTTTCATTTGTTGAGATTTTTGATAATAGATTTATAAATTTATGAATCTTTAAAATTTATATATTTTACTAGTTTTTTATTTTTTATTGTTATATTATTTACATATATATTTTATATTAAAAAAATTCTTTTAATACCTCAAATGAAAATAAAAAATATAAGTTTAATTGGCCCCCTCAAAATTAAATGTCAAGATCCGTCACTGGATACAACAGCCAGCTCGTCGAGGAAAACAAGCGTCTGAGGAAGGAAAAAGGGGTCTTAAGCTGGGAGCTGAGGAGCATGAAAAGAAAATGCAAGGATCTTCTTGACTTGGTGGCTAAGTATGCACAGTTTGAGAAAGAAAAAGAAGAGGATGAGAGTCCGAAGCTGTTCGGAGTGAGGTTGGAAGTTGAAGGTGCAGAGAGGGAGAGGGAAAGGAGAGCACAGATTATTAGTGTGAAAGCGCAAGCATTTTACCGTCTCAATCTTGCAAATAATAATTAGAATAATATTATCAATATCTAGGTAGCTACTTCAAATGAAATTGTTGTAGCAATAAATAATATATAGATTAAGATGTTTAATACGTGCATGTAATGATAAACTTTGTATGAGTACATTATATATTAATTTATGTACTCTTTTTGGTTGGTGTTTGAATCTGGCACAAGACTTGTTACACTTACTTATTTTAGTAGTCGAAAACAGATTTCTATGTAGATCTATGAAGGACCGGGTTATTTGCTCAATCCAATTCACAGGCATTGGATTCAATCCGATTCGAGCCGAATTTGGGACATGAAATTTTAGGTTCGAATTAGGATTACTATTTAATCAATAAAAAAAAATTTGATACTTAAATTTAATTATAAAAATCTATAGATAGTAACATAAAAATATTTTTTAATCTTTTAATATATTTTAAATAGTGAAATGAGTTTTTTCGAACTCGACGGATTGAGTTGGACCGAATCTTGGGTAAGTAAATTTTTTTACTATCTGAACCTGATATCCGATCCGATCTATAAACAGCTTTACTTTTATGTGTTGTTGGAAAATGTAAGGTTAATTAATTAAACACATGATTTACTGCTCATTTCATCTTTTTCCTTTTTCTCTTTGATTCCTCAATCTCATTTTTGCAATTGATGGTACTAAAAAGGGGAGTTTTGTAATTACGAGTTGTGTATTCTAATTTCTAAAACCCATTAAACAAAAAATTTAGCTTTTAACATCTTGTAGTAAAGGTAATCTAAGAAGTGTTTCCTATGTTAGATAATAAAAATAGAAACAATAAAAAGTTCAAATTTTGTTTGCTTACTGTCAAAACTAATAATTGGTGGAACCCTTCCCGATTGATTAAGACAACTGCTAAGGCAGTTTTTATAATAATTTTTCAACCGTCAATCTTATATAAATATATAAAAGTTAAAGTATTTAAAAAAAAAAAATCCTATTTAGACAACTTCTTCTTTTGACATATGTACAGTTTTGAAAAAATATACGTGTACTGCATTTAATTATTTTGATTTCATATATAAAATATTTTATATAATAAATTATATTTATTTACTTTGACATTTTTAATTAATTTACCTATTAAGTTTGTTTTATGTCTTGCAGAAAAATATTTTGATTGCTACCTTACTTTGATTGATTCTTTCCTAAAATAATTTCAAAAGATAATAATGGCCTTTATTAATTTTATTTATTGTTATGTTTATTCGACTTATTATAAATACATAAGTCTAGAATATTGCATACAAATTTCACTCTAAGAGAGATTCATTTCTGTAGGTTTTGTTTCTGCGTTTTTTTATATGGTCTACGTTTTTATTTTCTTAAAGTTTGATAATAAATTTTTGGTCTAAAATATCGATATTTTATTTATGATTATGTTATTTAGAGTTTTTTTTTTTTTTTTTTTTTGTTACTTTGGTTTTTTTTCTGTGTTAGCATATAACAATTATATATTTTTTGAAAGAGCCCATTCTGAAAAGAAAATCAAAACTTTCAAATAATTTGCTTGATACTAAACTAGACCTGCTGACGGGCCGGACAGCTCGCTTGGATCGTATTGGGCCGGCCTGGGCAGGCATTTTCGTGATCCGGCCCGGATCATTGTTTATATATTAAAATATTATTATTTTATTTAAATTTAATTATAAAAATATTTTAAAAATTATATCGGATGAACAGTGTTTTCGAGCCCGTAGGCTGGCCCGTGCCCGCCTAGGGCCGGGCCTGGGCAAAAAAGTTACAAAAAATTTGGGCCGCGGCCCGGCCCATGAGCAGGTCTATGCTAAACAAAGGTAAATTATTTATTTTTTCTTTTAAGTATAATGTTGTAGTATTTTTCTTCTTATTTTTTCATTATTCATGTATTTTATCTTTTTTTTCTTCTTTAACATATTATTTTTTATTATATATTATTTTATTTTATTAATTTAAGAAAAAATTGTTCAAATTTAATGAATGAATACATTCATGTCATGTATTTAATTTCAATGACTATCAATTTGTCAGTAACAAATTTTATTATATTTTGCATAGCCCATTTGTATTTTAATTAATTGATTAATAATTGAGGTAATAGGTTGGTTTTTGCTTATATATATTTTATTTATTTTGATAGTTTTGATTTTGATTTTAATTGATGTAATAGTGTTGGACTATTAGTTTCTACAAACCTTTAAAACTATGTTTGAAAGTTATTTTTTTAAATTGTTTAAACATATTTGTTTATATTTTTCATACATTCGGTTTCTCTTCTTTGTTTATTTTTTTTTTGTTGGTATTTTTGTATTTTTTTTCTTTGATCAGCTACTTTTAATTGTGTTTAATTTTATTAGTTAGATTTTTTAATATTTATTTTAGATAAATTGCTTTTAATATTTTTTATTTAACAATGTTTAACTCTTTTTTTAAATAAGTTTTTCTTATTGATTCATTGGATTAAAATGATTAGTATAGATCACAAGAGTACCAATTAAAAAATCAGGGAAGATGATGATCAAAAGAAAACTATTAACAATACTATATTCAATATGTCCAAGATTTTTCTTTTTTAGAAAAACAACATTTCGAAAGAAGAAATATACAGTTATTAGGATTTTTTACTTTTTGTGTGGAAGAAATACTCCAAAAATTAAGGTGGACGAGATGCAAATTTTGCATGAATATGTTACAAATTCAATGAAAATCAAAAGCAACAAATCTTCTAAATGAAGATCCAGAAGAAGATGAAAATCAATAGAATCAAGTTTAGTATAATATAAATGATATAGATCATTTGTGAATAAATGAAATTATCATGAAATGTATTTATTTTATATTTTAATAAATGTCACCTTCATATATTTTATTTTCTATTGTATATTCTTTCACATCTAATGTTATTCCTTTACATTTATTTTTTATAATCGAGTTATTGATGTAGTCTATGTATATATATAAAATGCAAAAATATTTGATTACTCCGTTAATTATTAAGGTTATAAAATATATTATTTCAATCTTAATGTGCAACTTGTCAATTATTTGACCAACATTCACTTTCAATATTAATGATTTAAATATTCACTTTCAATATATTTTAGGTTACTATATTAGTTAATCTGTAATCTACTTTTACATACATAGCTATAAATTTTTTATTTTGACAAGCAACCTACTTTGACCATCATTCACTCTACTTCTAATTTCCACTTTGCAAGTTTGCATCATCTCATGGTCTTTTTTTTTTTTTTTCTTTCTTTAATAATGCACAATGTTAACTCCTTAAAGTTTTCTTAACAATGTTAGAGAAATTATTTCAAATTTAAAATTGAAATTAAAAAGTAAATTAATTCCGAATAACTTCTTTGTATTAATTTAATTAAAAATATTTGACAATTCAATAATAGTATTAATTACAATTTTAAATTTGGTAAAAGTTTATAATTGTTAGCCCAAATTAATATAAATGAAAAAAAAAATCGAAAGTTTATTCAAAAAATCCCAATTCAAATTTAATTGATAATATTTGATTATTAATGACAGTATCAATTACGATTTTGAATTTATTAAAAGTTTCTAATTATTATCCCAAATAAATATTAATGCAAATTTAATTACAAATTCAATACAAAAAAGAATTTGCTGCCATATATATATATATATATATATATATATATATTTGTATGCATAATCAGCTCTCTATTATGAAGTTAATAAAATAAATTATTACACTCAATATCCAACCGGCTAATATTTTACCACCATTCACTCTCAATATTTATTATTCCAATATTCATTTTTATTATTTTAAAATTATCATATTAATTAACTTACAACTTACCTTCTGCATATATAGGTATACTTTTTTATTTTTTACAAACAACCTACACTTATACATAATTTATTACCACCGTTCACTCTATTGCAATTTTTACTTGCGTCATTCTTTGGCTTCTATTACTCAAAAGTTATTCTCTCTTTATACTTATTATTATTAAATATTTTATTTGTTTCAATTTACTCATATTTATTTTTTTAATTATTACTCCCTCTGTATACACTCGTACATAATTTATTTGTTTATATTTTCCATAAGTTGCAACTATTTTGAATCGAAATCAATATAATTCTTTTTTTTTGTTTATATTGAAAATCTTAATGTTTTTTGTTTACCATAATTAAAAGAACATGTATATTAAACTGTAATGAACAAAAAATTATATAAAAAAAAAAAAAAACTTTTAAAGTACTATTGTTGCTTAATTCTGTTTTGTAAAGTACTTAAAATATTTTTGTGTTGCTCAGTTCTATTTTTAAAATATTTTTAATATTTTTATGTGTTGCTCTATTCTATTTGCCTTTTGTTTCTATTAAAAAAGTTAGATTTTTGTTTAGAATATTTTTAAGAACATACATACTGAACCGTGATGTACATAAAAGCATATAATGTTAGTCTTAATATGAATCTGAATTTAATAAGTCTAAATAAAATTTCAATTTTGTATAAACAAAGAATTAAAATTAGGAATGCTTACTTACTTAGAAAAAACAGATTGCACTTACAGATTTAATTTGAATACAGAAAATCAATATCGAGTCAAGGTAGAACTCTGATCTTAAGACGATTATTGCCTGTCTTTACGGTGCTTACAGTCTATTGCAATTCGTCTCCCAGGCCTCCTCGATAATATTGCAAACGAGAGCACACTCGAAGATACAAAATAACGAACCAGAAAATGCTAAGTCTCTCTCACAAGACAATAGACAAAGACGAGAAGAAAGAGATTTTTCTTCAATGAATTAGAAAGTAAAACAGACTCTGGAGGTGTACCAATTTGGGATGAACCTGTTGGTCAGAACAAACATATCCAAGAGATGAACCGGTTCAGTCATGCACAGCATCGAACCGACATGACTTATCCGAAAAGATTTATCTAGAAACAAACACTGACCGGTTCGATACTGGATCGAACATGCATGAATTAATCGGATAGATTTTATCTGGTTGGTTGGTCGGGCTGGGCAGCAAAAATTTAATTGCTGACCCAAGCTGGTCTAGCACGTGTGCGTGGTTCAGCCCAGTTTTGTGTAAATTCTCATCGACCACAAAACTTGGATGCCTCTTAATAGTATATTAGGATGTTTTGGAGGGTCAAATATAAGTTTTGTAGCACATCCTACAGAACTCCAATTGAAGATTAAAATTTATTTTAGAACTTTTTATGTATATTGAATTGGGATTAAAGTTTTGGAGGAGTTAACAACAAGCACTATCATATAAGTAATTGAAATTTTCTTTTTATTTATGCTTCTGTTATAAATTGCAAACAATGTTAAAATAATTAACTTCAATTAAGATAAGTAATTATTTTCTCATCCACCACAAAAAAAACTAATTTTAAACCTTTTTTATTTTATTTTTTAAAAATTATTGTATGTGATGAGATTTGAAATTTTAACCTCTTGAATCTATATTAAGCATTATACTATTTAGCCAAATACATATATTTATTAAATATTTATTATATTTAATACTTATTTAATATTTAAATTCTATTTTTAATAGAACCGACTGATTCAACCGATAAAACCGATTGAACCAATGACCGAAGATTTCACCTATTTGATCTTCAATCTGATTTTTTAAATATTACAAAAATGTTAATTAAGAACCGGGGGCCTAAGTACGGGCAGTTGGGCATGGCCAACAGTTAAAGGATAAGTACATAAGTAAACAAATTTGAAGCTTGGTCTCTTAAAACAAAATTGAAATAAGTAATCGACTATCAGAAGATAATCGAATAATTTTGTTGAAATTTGTTCTCTGGAATCAAACTAAGCAAACCCGAGGAAGATATTCGACTACCCTTCCTGGAAACTTAAAAGAAAAATAATCAAATAGTTTGAATTGTCCCTTCATTCATAATTCTTAAAGAATGACATATTTTTCATGAATAAGTGTTCTAAGATGTTCTAAGAACCAATTGAGATATATAAATGTTTCCATAAATCGCATGTAAAGAAAAATAAAGGACTCGACTTTATTAAACTAAATCATAAGTTTTTAAGTGAAAGAAATAAATAAAATAAAGAGATTTTTTTTTTTAATAAAAATAAAATAAAATAAAATCAAGAGAATAATTAGAGTAAATAAAAAAGATGAATATGAAATAATATAACTCTCCCTATAATTGTATGAATTATTTAAAGATAAAAGTGAGAATATAAAAAATTTCATAAACATTTTTTTTTATATTCAAGGTTGTCACAGTTTGATCTCTTCTCACTGGGCACTCTACCAAAAGACCACAGTTGGCAAAATTCTCATAAACATTTGTTACTATACATTCACATTTTCTGAAGAAGCTTTGAAGAAGATAATAATAAGACCTGGCTAGTAGTAAAAGATAAAGAAGACAATTAGATCTGCCTACCTCCATTGTTGTTGCAGAGTGCATTTTATATTTGAGTACAAAGACATTATTAGCTGGTATATAAGTTATCTTATTTATTGCTCAACTGAAAAACCAATTCCACTCATCTGATTTTAGGTAAAATTCTAGTATTCATACTTCTAAACAGATATGAGATAATAGACGTGGGATATCTTACATGCTATATAGAATATACACTAAAATTTTCTTCCTATGCTCTCAGAAATCAGGTGACAAACCTGTATAAGCAAAAGTCTCATTCTGAACAAAACTGAGGAGCTGTGGATACTGCCTGTGTTTACTACACACTGTTGTACTGCAAAAGAAGAATTCAAGCAAAATATGTTCCTTGCTTTGGACCCAAATAATCATTCCTCTGGCCGAAAGAAAGTATATGTTGAACTGGTCTCAGTCTTCGTAACCTGCATAGCAATGTTTAATTTCTTTATGAGGCCAACTTATGCAAGGAAAATGAATTAGGGAAATCATTTCCCTTATAGCTTACCATTTTCATAACCAGCTGCGTCTGAAGGAAATAACAATTTTGGTTTCAAATTACTGAGGAATAACGAGTCAATTAACCTATGTTACTCGGACTCGGGTGTGAGTGTCAGATACAGGTATGTGTCAGACACAAGTATGTTCAATTTTTTACAAGTTTTTCCATGTATTTTGAGAGGTCCTTAGAGGGTCATATCCCCATACCCATGTCCGAATATGTGTCAGACACAGGTGTCGGACACGCGTTCTTCAAGAAAAAAGAAGAGTCGAAGTAATATAGCAATTAACACACGAGCCATCTCATTATTGTTAGAAAATATCTTAATGCCTGAGGTGTTGGGAATCTGCGAATAAGCCTTTGATGCCATTAAATGATAGTTAGATACATGCAGAGATAAGGAAGGGGTGGAAAGCATTTTTGGTTGGTTATGTCAAAAGCATCTTTTAATTGGTTCTTACTTCCACTGTTAATACTACAGTAAAAAACTGCAATGAATACCTTATACTATCATCAACTATGGAAATCCCTGACATCAAATTTTGGCGTTCTTCCCTAAAATGCATAATAACAATGATGACTAATTACTAAAGATTGTTGTTTTGGTAGATAGAATTGATTACAGCTTATTAATTTAAACTAAAAGGTTATCTTATCTCAGGGAAAAAGAAAGAGGTAAAAGGTTATCTTACACATGGTTTTATTAGAGATTTTCTTATTGAACAATGTCTTTTCTCCAAATATATGACTCATTAAATGACCCATAAATAATAAGTATGCGAAATATAACTACAATGATACCTTTATCTATTACTTATATCATTTTATTCTAGTTCTTCTAAAGAGACAAAACTTTGATGAAACTTATACCAACCTCAGGATTACGAGATGTTCCAGTGGGAAGAACAGGAACAAGAGATGTCCAAAGCACAGGGTCCACCAAGGAGTCAATCGTATTGTAGTTGGTGAGAAGTGGAGCAGACAAGAAGGGAGTCAAGGGGAAGACATTTTTCTGTAGAGACAATCCACCACTCATCCCCAGTGTGGCTCCAAGTCTATCACTCCCAGTATCATGATAGACTGATTTTTCAGCTGCCTTGCCGCGATCCATTTTGTTTATAGTATTTTTGTTCTCATTCTCAACATTCTCAGCATGTTTTTCTTGTTTTTTCAGTGCTTTCTCTTGCAGGCTCTTGAAATCAGCAGATCGGGACAATATACTCAAGGCAGAGACAGAGGACCCTTTACGTTTTGTCCCTTGAAGGGAAGTGCCCAGACAGAGCATTTGGTATGGTTCAGTAGGCTGGACGGCCCACTCCGATGTTTTAAGTTCACTGCCAATGTCTTCTGGGCATGCATGTTTAGTTTCTTCAGAAGATTTTGCTCCAGTTTCTGCTTGACGAGTTTTGTTGGATCCCCACCACTTAATATAACCTGTTAAATCAATCTTTCTCTCAATGCAAAAACCACCTATGTAATCACTTTCTGTGGCCGGCTCATCACCTGTAGCATTGATATAACAAGATAGCAATTGGATGTTACTAATGCAAGGAATTGACATGTGAAAGATATAAATTACATTTGGCTAGATATGGTCTGAACTATAATAACTTTGCAGTCCTCCCATAAAACTAGTCCAGCTGGTTATTTAAACTTAAAATTCAATGGTAAACTTACTGTAATGTATACTATTGAAGTATTCAGATCCAGCAACACGACCAAATGATGAGTCCCACCGACTACTTCACGCCAGTAGCCAAAGATTTATCATAAAAATTGGAAGAAAAAAAAATACATCAATAACCCATGCATAATTTCAAAGATTCTAGGCTCCCACATGTGGGAAGATGAACAATATAAAGAATTTGCAGGAGAAAAATGAAGAACTAACACTTCATGGATACTAGCCAACTCACAAACATATTATGCAGGAGTCAGATTTCAGAACATATTGAGTAAAGAAAGAAAAAAGAGTGATGATTTCTTCCGAATTCTTTGAACTGTAAGGGGTGTTTTCTTTGCAATTCTGAAAACAGTTATACCAAGAGAAAGGTGATGTTTATGGAACTATCATTTAGGAAGATGGATGTGTTCGAATTCCCATCAAGCAAGTAATTTTAAAAAACAGTTTAAAAGGAAAGTTGATGAACAGACACTGGGTTGCTGAGAGACCAACTTATCTATTTGCATTTCTGATTGAAGTACAACATTATTCATACTTTTAAGTTGTTTCTCTAGTACTAAACAGAATGCAAACTACTAAAAGGGGAAGCGTTAAGCAGCAATTACAATCAGCAATCTTTCAAAATACTTGGTATACCCACTAACACTAGGTAACTGAATGGTAGATAATACATGTCTTGGATATAAGTATGGAAATATATGGTACAAGTACCTTGAAAGACCACGATATTTAGAAATTCCTCTCGAGAAACCGCTGCTTTTTCTGCAGAGTGATATATTATAAGTAACAGCTCTAAATTGCAGTTGGAAACTTTGAATACAAACTTTTAAAGCTCATACACACCTTCGAAGAGATGCAAGGTAGTCCTCTCTTGACACATTCTGCATCTCTTCAAGATCCCTAGTATAGTCGGTAACCTTCTCATAGTTTTCCATGGTTTAGAACATCCAATGTCAGACAGATGAGGATTAAAGCATTGAGGTGAAGATTTAAAATAAATTCTTTTGTGCCAAACCAACCCTCTCAACAACACTCATCCTTCCCCAAAGCCCAAAACCCAACCAAAAAAATGAAATCCAAAGAAAGAAGAAAAGTGGGGCAAGCCAACTATTTATAAGTGCATAGTTAATGAAGGAAACATGTATGCATTGAATGTCCCCTGCAAGGTGAAACAAAAGTTTCATATGCCAAACTTGAAAAACAACATTAAGAGAGCACTTATGGATTCTTTATTGGATATCAATGATTAATTTAAGTGTATAAATACGAAGTACGTATTTGAATACATAGGCTGTCGTAAGTAGATACACAGTATATAATTTATGTATGCAATTGATATCATGTTTGAATGAAAAATTAATCACATTAACACTCACTTGAAGAGGAAGAAAGTTGGTTGATGTTGTGTATGGTATGGAATCCCAAATTGGATAAAGAAAAGCTTAAGCTCGTTGTTTATATAGACTTATGTTCAATGAAGGAAACATGTATGCATTGAATGTCCCCTGCAAGGTGAAACAAAAGTTTCTCCAAACTTGAAAATCAACATTAAGAGAGCATCTATGGATTCTTTGTTGGATATCAATGATTAATTTAAGTGTATAAATACGAAAATACGTATTTGAATACGTAGTTTGTTGTAAGTAGATACACGGTGTATAATTTATGTACACAATTGATATCATGTTTGAATGAGAAATTGGTCTCATTAACACCCACTTGAAGAGGAAGAAAGTTGATTGATGTTGTGTATGGTATGGAATAACACATTTAAATAAAGAAAAGCTTAAGCTTGTTGTTTATATAGGCTTATGTTCAATGTTGGGTTGGGCCCTAAGGGACACCCAAGTTTTTGTGAAGGGTAAGGACCTACACAAACTTGGGCTACCAAACACATCGAGTTGAGCTTGGTTTGGGTTTGGGTCAGTAATTAATTTTTTATTGCTCAACCGACATGCTTATTCGATCCAAATCGAACCGGTACTGCCCATCAGACCAACCTGTTTGATTTTGAACATGTCTGTTCGGTCTGAACCGAACCAATCTGTGTCTGTTCCAACAGTTTTGTCTTTTTGGATAAAGACATGTCGGTTCGATTCTGTGCCTGACCGTACCAGTTCATCTCAATTGGTCTGTCTGTTCTGACCGAATAGATTCCTTCCATTTGGTTTGACTGTTCCGAACAGTCCTCTGGTTTTCTATATAAACCCGGAGGTTGTGCCTGTTAAAGATACTTAGAAACATTTTCTTTCTTCTCGGTTTTTTTACATACTTTCTTGTGAGAGAGACTGACTTCATCATTTCCGGTTCGCTGTGTTGCTTCGAGTGTGCTCTCAATAGCAAATCGAGGAGACCTGAGAGACGATTTGCATATATTCTGCAAGCACCTTAGAGGCAGGCAAAATTCGTCTTTAGGTCAGAGGTTCAACCTTGACTCGATTTTTATATTTTCTTCAAATCTGTAAGTGTTCTTTGTAATATTCGGTTCTGTTTATAAACTATAATCTGTTATTATATATATGAAATATTGATTTTCTGGTTATAAATTGTTATCTGTTTTTTATATCTATGTTTATAATTAGTATATAATAAACAACAAACTCAAGACAAAAATTTTACATTTGTTATTTTGTTATATACTGTATTTTATGATATATATATATATACATAGTTACAATTCTTATTACATATATATAGTTTATTCTTACTATTAGTAATATATATATGTTGAACATTTTTTATTATACACTACTTTGTATTAGTAGTGTGATTTTTCTGTTATAAAAAATATATAACGATCTATCGATACTGTTAGTGCGCCTATAGCGCCACAGCCACTACATGTTACACATGGTGAGAGGCCCGAGAAGTCCAGTGGTCTGAACTTCAAATGTTGGCAGCAAAAGATGCTGTTCTATCTGACCACCCTCAACCTAGCCCGGTTCCTAAGAGAGGAGGCTCCAGTTCTCAACGAGGGAGAGACCGATCCTACAGTTGTAACCTCGGTGGAAGCATGGAAGCATTCTGACTTCTTATGTAACGTTAATTTATAGGCTTAAGACTCATTCCTCTCGATGATTTATTTACTTGCTCTCTTGTTAAACCTTTCGTAAGCGGATCCGCAATATTATCTTTTGATTTTACATAATCAATAGAGATAATCCCATTTGAGAGCAACTGTCTAACCGTATTGTGTCTTCGACGAATGTGTCGAGATTTATCGTTATAAAAATTACTATGTGCCCTAAAAATTGCAGATTGGCTATCGCAATATATACAAATTGCAGGCAATAGGTTTCGACCAACTTGAAATATCTTCTAAAAATTTCGAAGCCATTCCACTGCTTCTTCAGCTTTATCTAAAGCTATAAATTCAGATTCCATAGTGAATCTAGCAATACACGTTTGTTTAAAAGATTTTCAAGACACTGCAGCTCCTCCAAGAGTAAAGATAAATCCGCTAGTAAATTTCGAATCTTTAGTATCGGATATCCAATTTGCATCACTGTACCTTTCAAGCACAACTGGATATCTTGTATAGTGTAGTCCATAACTTGAGGTGTATCTCAAATATCTGAGTACCCTTACTATGACATTCTAGTGATGCTTTCCAAGATTACTTGTAAACTACTCAGTTTGCTAATTGAGTATACTATGTCTTTACATTCATTAACAACTTAATGGTTTGCTTTCAGGGTCCGTGCCACTCTTGGCACCATCAAGGATCACCAATCCTATGGACAAGGTCTCATTTTCCGCTCTACAACAGGGTAGTCATGGTAGCACCAAGGCATGCCGATACCAAACCATGACACTCTTCCCCATTTACTATGTCGATACCATCATTGACATCAAGATCACACCCGAGTACCCTTGTTACATAAAGTTGACATTTTCTTACATGTCCTTCTCTTGCCCTCAAGGATTGGGTCATTATCCCATCAAATGATGCACCGAACACAATTTTAGGTCCTATCATAACCTTTTTAGGCGGAGGAACCGCTACCTTAGCAAGACACCCCCACACTTTCATGTATTTATAGGACGGTCTTCGATCCTTCCATGATTTATATGGTGTCTTGTTTGATTTCTTGTGGGGTATAAAAAATAATTAGCTATTAAAATCAGGGTTTCAAATAGCGGCCGCGTCGCGGAATAGCGGCCGCTATTTCGCGGTAGCGGCGGCTTCCGTTACCGATATCAACCGCTATGGAGATGTGAGCGGCGGTCACACTAATAGCGGTAAAAAGCGGCCGCAAATAGCGCCATAACGGAAAATAGCGGTAATATCGGCCCGCTATTCCCGCTATTGTTATTTAAAAAAAAAAAAAAAAAAGAATTGAAGGTTGACATGCTAAAAAAGTTACTCAAAAATACAAAAAAATCAACTTCATCAACAAAATACTTTAAAAATCATTAAAAATAAAATTTTATGATTATAATTATAATTACTATGTTTTACATTAAGTTGTGTAAAATTGAAAAAAATTCACGACCGCGATGACCGTAATGACCGTGATAGCATCCGTTACGTCCGCAATCGCGATAAACGCAACACGACCGAAAACGCGACCGCGACCGCAATTTAAATCCCTGATTAAAATAGCCTCCCCACAAGTTCTGAGGTAACCCTAAACTTATCAACAAAGCGTTCATCATTTCTTTCAATGTTCGGTTCTTACGTTCTGCAATACCATTTTGTTGAGGTGAATAAGGAGCAGTGGTTCGATAGATGATACCATTTCCTAAACAAAATTCTTTAGACAATCAATCATATCCACCACCTCTATCACTCCTTATTATCTTAATTTTCTTGCTTAGTTCATTTCGACCTCATTTTTAAAAAGCTTAAAAGCTTCCAAGGCCTTGTTTTTACTTCTTAGCAAATAGACATAACTACTTCTTTCTACCGAATAAAAAGTAGCCTTAGCCAATTTGGATTCCACAAAATTTTCGAAAGACAATCCAAATTGCTGATTCTTTTGCAAGGTCTTGTAATTTACATGACCTAATCTACCATGCCATACGTTAGAGGACACCACCAAATAAACAGAAGAAATAATTTAATTATTATTCATGTTTTTTTGGCACAATAACCATTACATTGAGCTTAAAAAGCCCGTCACATAAATATCCTCTACCCACATACATGTCACTTTTGGTGAGTACAAATTTATCTGATTAAATACCAGCCTAAACCCGTTCTTGCTCAACAGAGAGCCGGAAACCAAATTCTTTCGAATTTCAGGAGCATGAACAACATTGTTCAAAGTTAGTTCTTTACCGGATGTCATCTTGAGTACCACCTTCCCATGGTCTCGTACCTTGCAAACCGAAGAGTTTCCTGTAAACAGTTGTTCATCAACAACAGCTTCTTTATACTCGGAGAAACTCTTTCTATCAGAACAAACGTGACAAGTGGCACCAGTATCAACCCATTATGTCTTAGGGTTTTTTATCATGTTCACTTGTGACACTACAGCAGCAAGCTCAATCTCATTATTATCAACTAAGTTGGCTTGAGCTTTCTTTTTCTTGTTCTGAAGGCAGTTCTTTGCTAAATGACCGGGCTTGTTGCACACAAAACAGTTCCCGTGAATTTCTTGAAATTTGTTCCCTTATTACCTTGGGAAGAACTAGAACCGACATATTTCCTCTTGTGCGAATGTTCAACAACATTTGCATTGGCTTCCATGGTCTGAACTTTAACCCTCTTTTCTGAACCACGATTATCCTCCTCGATTCTTAACCGAACAATCAAATCCTTTAAGGTCATCTACTTTCTTTTGTACTTTAGATAGTTCTTGAAATCTTTCCATGAATGTGGCAATTTTCTCTATCAAAACAGCCGTCTCTAATGACTCACTAAGAATCATTCCTTCGACACTAATTTCATGGAGGATCAACTAATACTCTTGGACTTGGCTTATCACGGTTTTCGAGTCCACCATTTTGAATTCCAGAAACCTGCCAACAACAAACTTCTTCGTGTCGGCATCCTCGGTTCTGTACTTTCTTTCTAAGTAGAATATATATAGTTAAATTTGTTATAACATATATATATATATATTGCTACCAGTGTTGTCAAGGGCGCAAGGCGCACTCTAGGCGCTAGAACCCTTATATTGCCTTAGGTGCAAGGCGCAAAAAAAGCGCTCGTCTGAGTGAAGTAAGGCGCAATATGTAAATGTGTCTGTATATATATGTATATATATAATAAGCTTAAGATATATAATTATGATAATAAACTATAAAGAGTGATCCAGTTTATTTACAAAACATGAAAAAAAAAAAAATTGCCCAATATGCATGCTTTCCTTACGGTCCCATATCTGTTGTTGAATTCTCAAATATTGAGAAGTGGAGAGTTTGATACTATCCCCTTTCTTACTATAAAAGGTACATCTAATGAAAAAAGTTAAAATTAAAGAAAACTTCAATCAGGCGAGCTTTTTTTACGCCTATCGCCTTACAAAAAAGCGCGCCTAGGCGCACCAGGCGTGCGCCTGATCAAATGAGCCTTGCCCGAAAGGGTCTGAGGCGCTTTTGTTATCTGACGCTAAGGCGCAAGGCGTAGGCGCGCCTAGGCGCACGCCTTGACAACACTGATTGCTACTGTTTTGTAATATATATTTTGTGAACGATATTTTTGTATTTTTCTAAAATACATGTGTTGGTAATATATATATATATATATATATATATATATATATATAAAGTTGATCCTGTTATTTTTCAATAACAGATGGTAGAATGATCTACCAGTACTGCTAGTGCGCCTATAGCGCCATAGCCACTACATGTTACACATGGTGAGAGGCCCGAAAAGTTCAGTGGTCTGGACTATATATATATATATATATATATATATTCTAACAAACAATAATAAAACTATAAATTCGTCTTAAGATTGTTATAAATATTATATGCATTTAGCATTATTTCATTACTGCATACATAAACATATAAATAAAATTAATGAGAACAGAATATATAAAATATTCAAATACGAACATTAAAAGGATACTCGCAGTTTCGATAGAACGAAAAAAATGAAAATCGAGTTAAGGTTCAACCTCTGACCTTAAGAGGAATTTTGCCTGCCTCTAAGGTGCTTGCAGCAAATCGTCTCACAGGCCTCCTCGATTACGTTGTTATAAAGAGCACACTCGATACAACACAATGAACTGGAAAATATGAAATCAGTCTCTCTCACAAGATAGTATGCAAAAAAACCGAGAAGTAAGAAAATGTTTCTAAGTAAGTAAAACAGGCACTACCTCCGAGTATTTATAGGAAAGCAGGAGACTATTCGGACAAGACATTTGTTGGAAAACAGATAGAACCGTTTGGTTCGGTCAGACATAGCCTTTGGGATAAAATCGGTCCGAACAAACATGTATTGATCAGACATGTCTCTTGGTTGGTGGAGGCTGAACCGGTTCGGTTTGGACCGAAAAAACAAGTCGTTGGGCAGTAAAAAATTAATTACTGATCCAAACCTGACCCAACCCGGCTCGACAACGCGTGCGTGTGTGTGTGGTAGCCCAAGTTTGTGTAGGTCCTCACCATTCACAAAAACTCGGGTGCCCCTTGGGCCCAACCCAACATGGAACCTAAGCCTATATAAACTACAAGCTTAAGCCTTTCTTTGTTCAATGTGGGATTCCATACCATACACAACATCAACCAACTTTCTTCCTCTTCAAATGGGTGTTTATGAGACTAATTTTTCATTCAAACATGATATCAATTGTGTACATAAATTATACACCGTGTATCTACTTACGACAACCTACGTATTCATATATGTATTTCGTATTTATACACAAATATTAACCATTGATATCCAACAAGAACAAGAATATTAAATAAGACTATTTCTTCTGTTTATTTGGTTGTGTCCTTTAATATATGACATTGTAGATTAGGTCTTGTAAATTACAAGACCTTGCAAAGAATCAGCAATTTGGATTTGCTTCCGAAATTTGACATTGATAAAAATCATAAATGTGAAATTTGTGTGGAATTTAAATTGGCTAAGGCTGCTTTCTATTTAGTAGAAAAAAGTAGTGAACTTCTAGATTTAATTCACACTGATATTTGTGACTTAAAATTTGTGCAAACGAGGCAGTAAAAAGTATCTCATTACTTTTATTGTTAATTGCACAAGATATTATTATGTCTATATGTTAGGCCTTGGAACTTTTAAGCTCTTTAAAAATGAGGTCGAAAATTAACTAAGGAAATTAAGATAAAGAGGAGTGATAAGGATGGTGAATATGATTCATTGTTTAATGAATTCATTTCAGAATTTGGTATTATCCATAAAACCACTGCTCCTTATTCACCTCAACAAAATGGTATTGCGGAACGCAAAAACCGAACGTTGAAAGAAATGATTAATGCTTTGTTGATAAATTCAGGATTACCTCAGAACTTGTGGAAGAGGTTATTTAATAGCTATTTATATTTTAAATAAAATATCTCCACAAAAAATCAGACAAGACACCGTATGAATTATGGAAGGGTCGAAGACCATCCTACAAATACATGAAAGTGTGGGGGTGTCTTGCTAAGGTAGCGGTTCCTCCGCCTAAAAAGGCCATGAAAGGACCTAATACTGTGTTCGGTGCATCATTTGATGGGATCATGACCCAATACTTGAGGGCAAAAGAAGGACATGTGAGAAAATGTCAACTTTGTGCAACAAGGAAACTCAGGTGTGATCTTGGCGTTGTTGGTGTAAGCCCTACAAGCCAATCTAGTTAGGCTTGTAAAACACTATTTATATATTCATGTATTGCACATTATAATTTATTAATTATAATTGAGGTATTTCTTTATCCATGAGTTTTGTTACAATTGTTATAAATCATTTATGAAGAAAATAAAGCCCATGAGACACAATGGCATTGCAAAGGAATTGTAAAGAGTTACAATTATGAGGATTCTTATGCATCAATGTCGTGTTTTAAATTGTTCCTGGTCATTGTCAACTTTGTGCAACAAGGAAACTCAGGTGTGATCTTGGCGTTGTTGGTGTAAGCCCTGCAAGCCAATCTAGTTAGGCTTGTAAAACACTATTTATATATTCATGTATTGCACATTATAGTTTATTAATTATAATTGAGATATTTCTTTATCCATGAGTTTTGTTACAATTGTTATAAATCACTTATGAAGATAAAGCCCATGAGACACAATGGCATTGCAAAGGAATTGTAAAGAGTTACAATTACGAGGATCCTTATGCATCAATGCCGTGTTTCTAAACTGTTCTTGGTCATTGTATTGTCAAGACAGGGTATTGACAATGCTTAAAGACTGGCATATGTTAAGCCTTCATGCACTTGATGCATGCAACTGATCTCATAGGTTGAAAGTATAAAGATATTTGGGAATAACATATGGGTGCTTGTTAGTTGAACAAGTTCACTGAACATGACTCGCTATGAGAGTTCCATTTGGTATTTCACTCAAGTGTCTATGAAAAATACTCTCATGTGTCAATAGTGTAAGTAATCCTTTGACCTTTGACTTTTGACACCAGGTCATCTTGTATGTTAACTGTATGGAGAGTGTCATACTTAAATTTCATCAAGAATGGGTCCCAATCACGAAAATGCTTAAAGTAGGGTGTTATTGGGTATGACATGAAGCATACGAAGATGAATGAGTGGTCCAGAGAGGATTCATCACCCCAAGTGATTAAGGGGACATATCTCACATGTATTTTGCTTATATTAACTTATTGAAGTCTTTGGTCAAGGCAATACTTAAGGAGTTAATATTCAATACTTAAGGAGTTAATATTATAGCTGCAGATCTAATATAGAATGGGTTAAGAGTAAACACTGAACCATGCTCTTTCCTATCCCGAGATATTTGATGAAGGGATCGAATTACACAGACATATTGTACACGAAAGGCTAGTCGAAACTTGATGACTCTCTTGGCATTTGGGTGGTCATGATGCATTGCTAGATGCCGCTCATGATCTATAAATATAAATAAAAAATTCTTAATTGAATTTATTATATTTATTGCCAACATGTTAAGGGCCTAATGGGTCACACACAAAAGGTGATTAATGAAATTAAAATTAGATTGAGCCAGATTAAGTATTCATTAAGCATAGTGGGCTTAGTGTGAATATTTAATAATATGTATAAGGGCTTTAGTGTAGTTAGTCCAATAGTTGACATACACTAAACCTACTTATATTTATGCTTTATGTTGTTGCCCCCCCCCCCGGAAGAAGGAGAACCTAAAATCGGCGCCTCACTCCCCTAAGTGTGTGGTTCAGCCAAATAGCAAGAAAAGAGAGAATACGATTCTTCTTGTTTTTTTTTTTTGCTAACTAGGGTAGAGGATGAAGGTTTCTCACAACCTAGACTACTAGCATCCTCTTGGCAAAACATAATCTCAACCTTCTGAAGATTTTCAAATCATCTGTGTGGATTACTGTTAGAGGTCGGACAATTGGACGACTTTGGTTTTCGACAAGCGAACTTTGTGAACAAGAACAAGAGCATCAAGAATCTATCTTGAGGATTCGGCAATCTTCAAAATAGAAGTATGAGATTTTGATTGTTATCTGTTCTTGACAGCCTGATCGTTTTGAATTCATAGGCAGATCCATGGAGAGATTTCGGTGTCTCTTTGTTTGTTTTAATTCCGCTGCGTTGTATGTTTTAACTTGATGATTAAATTATACATTATCTCTGTTTGAGCATGAGCCGAATTCCAACAGGCATCGATGAGGATATCGACATAGTAAGTGGGGAATAGTGTCATGGTCTGGTATTGACATGCCTTGGTGCTACAATGACTACCCTATTGTGGAGCGGAGGATGAGACCTTGTCTATGGGATCGATGATCCCTAATGGTGCCAAAAGTGGAACGAGCCCTGGAATCAAACTATTATGTTGAAAATTGATGTAAAGACATCTTTCCTAAATGGTGACCTTGAAGAAGAGGTTTATATGTAACAACTCGAGGGATTTGTTGTTAAAGGAAAGGAAAAATACTGGTGACGCGATATCTCAAATAGAACATTCGCAGATAATTAGTAGTCTCATGTACACCTCAAGTTCTAGATTGCACTATACAAGATACCTAGCTGTGCTTGAAGGGTACAGTGATGCAAATTGGATATCCGATACTAAGGATTCGAAATTCACTAGCGGATTTATCTTTACTATTGGAGGAGCTGCAGTGTCTTGAAAATCTTCTAAATAAACGTGTATAGCCAGATCCACTATGGAATCTGAATTTATAGTTTTAGATAAAGCTAGAGAAGAAGCGAAATGGCTTCGAAATTTTTTAGAAGATATTCCATGTTGGCCGAAATCTGTGCCTGCAATTTGTATACATTGTGATAGCCAATCTGCAATTGGTAGGGCACAGAGTAGTTTGTATAACGGTAAATCTTGATACATTCGTCGAACACACAATATCGTTAGACAGTTGCTTTCAAATGAGATTATCTCTATTAATTATGTAAAATCAAATGATAATATTGCGGATCCGCTTACAAAAGGTTTAACAAGAAAGCAAGTATATAAATCATTGAGGGGAATGGGTCTTATGCCTATAAATTAAAAAAAGTTATATAATGGCAACCCAACCTAATTAACTGAAAATCTCAAAATCTAGGTTCAAATGGACAACCGAATTATGTTAACTTAGTGTGAGCGAGCACTAGAAGAGTTAAAAACTCTTATCCATTCCTATGATGAATTAGTGTTGCCTGCAAAGAAGTTAGGATAAGTTATACTTTTAATAATTCTTATAGCTAGATAAAATCTAGTGGGGTATTCCAGGATACTCTTCATAAGAAATCACTTATATGAGTAAGAAACGTAGTCATTTCTATGAGAATTGATCAGGCTAAATTCTCTAGAGTACTCATTTCTATGAGAATTGACCAGGACGTGTTCGGGGCCAAAATGAACACAACCGTGAGAACCAAAAGATGTTGGAAGAGGAATTGTGTGATACCTATTGTATGGGTTTACACGAAAGGCTGAATAGTTCAAGACATCATGTTCACTAGTTAGTCGAGTAAATCCGATAGTTGTCACTATAGAAGGTTCAAAACCAAAATCTACCTATCCTGAAGCAATTACACTTCAAAGTTATTCTCTGTCATATTCCAAGTCAGTTCGTCGTTTTAATCAGATAATTTTCATTCATGTGGGGGATTGTTGGAAATCAATGATTAATTTAAGTGTATAAATACGAAATATGTTCAAGAAAGGCTGAATAGTTCGAAGAGGAATTGTGTGATACCTATTGTCTGGGTTTACACGAAAGGCTGAATAGTTCAAGACATCATGTTCACTAGTTAGTCGAGTAAATCTGATAGTTGTCACTATGGAAGGTTCAAAACCAGAATCTACCTATCCTGAAGCACTTCAAAGTTATTCTCTGTCATATTCCAAGTCAGTTCGTCGTTTTAATCAGACAATTTCATTCATGTGGAGGATTGTTGGATATCAATGATTAATGTAAGTGTATAAATATGAAATACATATTTGAATGCGTAGGTTGTCGTAAGTAGATACACGGTGTATAATTTATGTACACAATTGATATAATGTTTGAATGAGAAATTTGTCTCATTAACAACCACTTGAAGAGGAAGAAAGTTGATTGATCTTGTGTATGGTATGGAATCCCACATTAGATAAAGAAAAGCTTAAGCTTGTTGTTTATATAGGCTTATGTTCAATATTGGGTTGGGCCCCAAGGAGCACCCATGTTTTTGTGAAAGGTGAGGACCTACACAAACTTGGGCTACCACGTGCGCACGCTTGACGGGCTTAGGCTGGCTCGGGTCGGGTCGGGTTTGGATCGGTAATTAATTTTTTATTACCCATCAGACATGCTTATTCGGTCCAAACCCGAACCAGTACTACCCATCAGACCAACCTGTCTGATTTTAAACATGTCCGTTCGGTCTGAACCGAACCAATCTGTGTCTGTTCCAACAATTTTGTCTTTTCGGATAAAGACATGTCGATTCAGTTCTGTGCCTGACCGAATCGGTTCGTCTCAATTGGTCTGTCTGTTCTGACCGAACAGATTCCTTCCAATTGGTTTGATTGTTCCGAACAGTCCTCTGGTTTTCTATATAAATTCGAAGGCTGTGCCGTTAAAGATACTCAAAAACATTTTCTTCTCGATTTTTTTGCTTACTGTCTTGTGAGAGAGACTGACTTCATCATTTCCGGTTAGCTATGTTGCTTCGAGTGTGCTCTCTATAGCAACATAATCGAGGAGTCCTGGGAGACGATTTGCATGCATTCTGCAAGCACCTTAGAGGCAGGCAAAATTCGTCTTAAGGTCAGAGGTTTAACTTTGACTCGATTTTTATATTTTCTTCAAATTTGTAAGTGTTCTTTGTAATATTCGATTCTGTTTATAAACTATAATCTGTTCGTATATATATATATATAATATATATATATATACTGTTTATAATTAGTATATAATAAACAACATTCTTTCATTTTTAAAATTAATGACCAAAAAAAGGTAATAATTTTTTTTGGGTAAATATGACTGAGCAATCCAACAGGGGAGAGGGGATTTGAACCTTGGACATTGTTCCTCCCAAGGAGGGGTCACAACTGCAAGGCAAACCCATGAATATGATTGTTAGATTTTAGTTTGTGGTATTATTATGATAGGAAAAAAAAAAGGAGAATCAAGAAGGGATTTTCAATTAGTAATAGTAACAAGCGCAACAAACATGACAACGTAAAGCATCTAATTATTCATTTAATTTTTTTGCAAAGCGATAGTGCTAAACTAAATGATCAACTCACCGGAAAATTAATGAGTGTCCCAGGACCCCAGTATTTCAAAGCAGCAAGATCATATGCTCTTGCTGCAGCCTCCTCGTCATCATATGCCCCTGTAAATATGTGTTGCTTAATAAATAGAACATAGTAAAATGAATAAACTGGCAAGTTCAAAGAAATAGTCATGAACCTCCTCACCTACCTAAGTAGACTGACAATGGTCATACACCAATCATCACATGCACCAAAAAAGAATAAAAACATTGTCAGCTTTCATGAGAAGCATGAACTATTAAGTTGCAATTAACTAGCCTGCAAATCTAATTCGAGAGAGAAAGGCATATAGACAGACCTTGCTTCCCTTTCTTATTCTGGTTTTGATTCCAAGTACTTTTATCCCAAAGGTGAGCTTCATAACGACCAGTCCATCTATGCCTAATAATACATAGACATTCAACCACAACCATCAATCACCCATGTATAGGAATGGGTGGTATTCAATTCTTTTTTGGACAATATGCATCAACCAAGAAAAAGCTTGAAGTATTAGACAGAATCTTCTATTTCCATCAGAACGGCCTAGTTTATCCATTTACAACAGCCCTAATAGATAGGATATCAATTACACACATCAGAAACCTCTGTGATCCAGTAATATGAATAACTTTAAACAATAAATTCCCTGTTGCAGACATAATTGGATTCCAAAAACTATTTCTTGCAGATTTATACTCGAATAATATCGTGGTCAAACAATTTAATCAGTTTCCCCAACAGCAAAGGGGAAAACAGAGGTGTGGCTACCAAAAGTAGATTAAGCAAAAGGTGACAGCTATATGCTGACAACAGGGAGAAAAAAATATTAACACAGCCTACAATACATTGAAGAAAGAATTAATGCCTCTTCTAGGTCTTGCAGTCATGATGTTCATGTACTTCAGAGAAACCCTGTTGAAAATTTTCCCCATTCATTCTTTCTTTCATTATGCTTTCCAAAAGCCGGCAGACTTATATTCTATCATTCTGTAATCCGTATAGTTCTTTCCTAGGCAGTAAATAGACAATCATTCACAGGAGCCCTATAATAACCAAAGGCATCTTTTGAACTTCCTCCTTTCTCCAGAACTTCCTACTTACCCGTCAGACACCAATCGTAAAACACATCAAAGACATCAATCGTGCCCTTCAAATTTTTACCTTCAATTTTTCCTTACAACAATGATAAACTATAATTCCGAATTCCAAATCAACGAGTCGTCGACATTTAGTTGCTTTTGCAGTCTAAAGCTAAGGTTTTGATCTTTTCGACTGCTCACTGTAGTGATAACTTCCAGCAACAATTACATATGCCCAAAGCTAAAACCAATCAAATCCCAACTCAAAACCATCAAAAACTATTCGAAACCGCCACCTTTCTCCCACCAATTAATCTTATAAACAACAACGAAAATGAGATTCCCTCCAGATTCACCCATCAACATAAAATTCACACAAAGCATAACTCTAAACTCATGATATTTTTTTCAATAACAAAAACAAAGATTTTAAGTAAAAGCAAGTAAGTCAACCAAAAAAAAAAAAACTCTTTTAACCTCAATTATTGGTTTGTTTTACTTTTTTACCTGGTGACTCCACGGTAAATGGAGCTTCGTTTACCGGCGGTGCAAGGCGGCATCTTACTGATACGTTCTTTAGCAGTGCAACCTCTCTCTTTCTTCGCTTTCTTCAACCCTCTGTACAGTAAAAGCTGATCGTTTGCTATCACCGTCTCCGAATTCTCTCCGCCGCTGGCTTCCGCTTTCATTCCAGGATCCGACGACGATGTCGAAGCCATGATTAAAGAAAAAGAAAACCAAAAAAACCCTAACCCCAAGAGAGATAAAATTCCAAAAAAAAAGGGAAAAAAACAGTGAAGTTGAGAGAGTGAGAGTTGATTTTTGTGGGGGGGGGGGGCGGCGGTTTGCTTCTGCTTTTCACTGTGGAGAAAAAAAAAATATTTGGAGAGGAAGGGATGATGGATTTACGAAAATGTCCTGGATGGTTCTTGTTATTAACTTGGTGATGATTGGGGTTGATAAAGATAAAACGGTTGTAACGGCTAGGATGGGGGGAGGGTCAGTTCTGTAAGTTTACATGTTTTGAAAGTCTTGTGGCTTTGGCACCTGTCAACAACAATGAGTCTCACTGAAACGGCAACGTTTATTATGTTTCTGTATTAATTTCCAACCCAAGAGGGAAAAAAATGTGTATTATTTGTGAAAATTTATAGGAAATAAGGAGAATGTATTGCAAATATTTTAATGATTGAAAAATAAATAAATTGCTGCTATATTTTAGAAATTTTAATATTAAATAGTAGCATAAAGAATTTGGCTTAGAAGAAAATAATAAACAAAATACTTAATAATAACTTGATCATTAACACGCCAATCTAACTATATATTTATGATATGTAGCAAAAAAAACTATATATTTATGATTTTACTTTGTACATTATTATTTGGGTGTTTCTGTCTTGCACGAGGGTCTGTTCTCTTTTATTATTTTTTAATTCATTATTTTTTTAATATAAAGTTAATCATTGTTTACAAGTAAGATTTTTTTTGAAACATTGCATACAATCACTTAAAATTGTGGATAACTCTATCACCACTTTATCCAATACAACATTTTCTTCCTTCAAAGACAACATCACACCATAATTGTAATTTTTTATAATCAAACGATTGGGAGCATGATATTAGCTTCTTTTGACCATCAATGCAACATTTGATATTTTTCTTTCTTTTTTTTTTTTTTAAAAAAAAGGATGGAAAAAATTGAAAAGAGTCTATTAAAATTCTCTACAAAGGAAGCCTAAAAAAAGAAAAACAATCTCTTTTAAAAAAATACAAAATTTAGTCCCATATTAATTGTTATTAATATTTTCTTATATTTAAATTTTTATTAATAGTATGTAAATTATACCCTATACTAAGAACTAATAAAAAAAATTATAAATGTATATAATTCCAAAAACAAAAAAGAATAAATAAAATCAATTTTAAACAAACTAACCCTATAGTAGAGAGAGAGAAAGTCAAATTCAATTATAAATGAATATAATTTCAAAAACAAAAAGGAATAAATAAAATCAATTTTAAACAAACTAACCCATAGTAGAGAGAGAGAAAGTCAAATTCAAATTAGGAGAAGATTTGCTATATAAAAATGCTTTGCATAAAACCCAAATGTGGCAAGAATTTATAAACCCTAATAAGTAACCGAAGAAATAGTTATTAAAAAGGGATTTAATGTGATTGTGAAATAATGGACATAAATATTGTAATAAATAAGAAGAAATCTCTTGAGATGAAATAGGAAGAAAAAAAACGTTAGAGGAGAGAGAAGAAATAGGAAATAATGGAAAAAATAATAATTAATATGGAAACGTATAAAATGGTAGAGTTAATAAAATTTTGATTATTTCATTTTAATTTCAACCTAAAATTTAGGAGAAAAATGTCAAACAATAAATAAATGAAAAGAAAGATAAAAAGAACCTTATTTAATTTAATATAAAATCTATATCTATTTTACCCCTATTTATTCTAATAGGGAATTCAGAAACCATACAAAGATTTAAGAAAATGAAAAATAAGTTTTATTACAATGAAATATGACCACACATAAACGTAAACTAAGACTCAAACCTTAATGAATCACAACTCAATTTTCATCCAAGCATAAACCTAAATGATCACCAAAATGATAAAATTATTTGAGAGAAAAATATGAAAATATGAAGAAAAAAAATTGTTGCAAGCTGCAATACAATTAAAAATAGTCAAGAAATTATTTATATATACAAAAAAAAAAAAAAAAACTTATAACGTCAAAATAAGATTAAACATAATAAAATCCAATTGTAACTCCAACAATAAAATCAAAATTTAAAAACATTAAAAACTAATAATTTCACTCCAACAATAAAATCAAAATTTAAAAACATTAAAAATTAATAATTAATAATTTCATAAAATGTAGCTTCCCTCACAATTGTAAAGTTAAAAGGTAATTACGTTGACAAAAAAATAGAGAATAATAACTAACATCAATAGCCACAGTTAGAAAGTTTTTATTGGAAATTAATTAAGAATAATTAAATTTAAATAAATAATAAATATTTCAAATCTAATTTTTATCCAAATTTATTCACCCCCTAATTAATTTCCAATAAAGAACAAATATTTTAAAACTTAAGCCTCACAATATGATGAACTTTCAATGAGGTATTATTTTTGGCAATACGTTTTAAGCATAAACATCCTAAAAGTAAAGACAAAGAAAATATACACAATCAACATTGTAAAAGCAACAATGACAACATAAATTTAAAAAAAAAAAAAATGAATTACAAATTTACAATCAACATTCACCCACAATTACTTGAATCATACATATCAACATTTCTTCTAGTCAATAGGCATCATCTTGAACTTAATTCACTTGTATGAATTGTGGATGCCAAAAGGGAATTGTGGATGACCAAAAACATATATTATTATCAAGATATTGCCTCACCACCTATTAAAAAAAAAAGAACAAATGACTAACATAATAAATAATTTCTTTAAAAATAATATGAAATTAGGAGAACTCAAATCAATCTAAACTGTAATGAAATAATTTTAAAAAAAATTACCATTGGAAGAGAAACAATAATTTTTTTAAAACCAATCAAAAATTGGGAGAGATCCCAAATCAATATAGGTTTTAATGAAACAATTTTTTTAAAATAAAAAATCACCATTGGAACAAAAAAATAATTTCTTTTAAACCAATCATAAATTGAGAGATCCCAAACCAGTGTAGGTTTTAATGAAACAATTTTAAACAAAAGTATGCATTGCAACAAAGAAGAATAATTTCTTTAAAACCAATAAAATTAGTCATTGAAATAAAATTAAAAAAAAAAAAAACCCAAATGTAAAATTTTCATGGACGACGAAATCAAGAAAAAATCAAAAATAAAATTGATTGGTATTAAAGGCAACCAACATGAAGCTTAGGCTATTTTCTTGACAAAAATTTGAAATCATTTCATTCTTTTATAATGACATATCTCCAATTAATTAAAATGATGAATTTTATATAACATTAGAATAGAAAACAACCATATTTAGAAAAGGTTGACAACTACAACAAATGGATGAAATAAACACAGAAAATATCAAGATTCAAAGTAAAAATTGGAAGAAAAGAGATACATGCAACATCAAAAGCAACAAAAGATTAGGATAAATCTAAAGTAGAAAACCCAACAAAAACAACTAACCTCATTGTTGAGCCAAAAAAACCCGGAATGAAAGTAAGAGGAAATTAGCTAAAACACAAATGTATGTATAAAACCAAAATGAAAAGGTATTTATACACCCAAAAATAATAAAAAATGAAACTGACATTCCATAAAAAAGTAACTGAAAATTAGAATTATTTAATGGGAAATTGAATTGAAACTTGAATATAAAGGGCTTAAAATTTTGGAACAAAGCATTAAGTCATCATAATAAAAAAAATGAAAAAATTGCTTTTTAAATTAAAAAATTACTTACCTGCGAATTATTTCAGTTTAGGAATGAGAAGGATGATTAAAACATGAGATTAGTGGAGGAAGAGAGAGTTATGGTGAGAGAAATTGTGGGTAACATGTAAAGTTAATAGCATTAATTATATAATAATTTTTAAGAATAACATACACACAAAAAAACACAATTATTAAAACACTAATCTAACCTTATTTACTCGATGGAGTGGGAAATACTATATTATATAGATATAGATATACCAAAATAAAGTGTGACTTTTTATACACATCATAATATTGTAACCTTTAAATAATTTAAGACATAAAATTGTAACTTCTAAGAGTAGCTTTTTCTACACATCATAATATTGTAACCTCCAAATAATTTAAGACACAAAATTGTAACTTCTAAGAAAATTAAATATAAAGTAACTTTTATAATGCAACTAATTAAATTAAATTGGTAAAGAAAAATAATCATAATTTTAATAACTTTATTTAGAATAACTAAATTATCCTTATTTACTTTAGATTAGAGTGAGAAATATATAAAAGGTCTATTTTGACCCTATTTACTCCTATAAAAGTGGAAATACTAGATTATATAGATTATAAATATTGGTCTGCATATGGATATCGATATTCACTTAGATACTCACTTAGATTTTGGGATACTCACAATATGGATGAAAAAAAAAAAAGTTTATGTAATGAATGGGTAATTTTTTTAAAAATTATGTCATGAGTGACAAATCTAGAGTTTTATGTCTACAACCTGCTAAGTTCTCATGAAGACGAATTTCATCAATCGCATGAAATTTTAAAATTTAGGCATTTTTTATTTTTTGCAATTATAGTTTGATGAACAGGTAACAATCTTTTTATAATTCTATAGTTGGTGTATAAGATTGTTTTTCATATAACATAATCATAAAATACGTTTTCAAATTATGATTAAATTGAGAGATCGTTTGACTGTTTTTGTTTTCAGTTTTTTTTTTTTTATAAAAAAAAAGAGCAAAAAACATATTGTTTGGTAATTTAAAATAAAAATGAAAATAAAATTTTTAAAATTGTTGGAAGCAAGAAAAAAAAATTCTTTGTTTTTGGGAACATGTTTTCGTTTCAGATACTGTTCATAAATAAGAGAATAGTATCTATATATTAATATAGTATTATATAAAATTAAAAAATTATAAATGTTAATAATTTATAAATAAAAAATAATATTAAAATTTAATATTGTAATTAAAATTTTAATAATTAAATTTAACAATTAACATATGATTTTATTCGAATATAAAAGAAGTTTGAAAAATATAAAATATTGAATATAAGTTACATAACATATAATATTATAATATTATTTAGTTTAAAATCATATATTATTTAATATATTAAATATAATTTAAATAATATCATTTAATATGATTTTAATATGTTATTAATTAATATTTATTATTAAGTAATATTGTTTAATCTATAATAATACATATAAAAGCACAAATGTGAACAAAAAAAATTGAATTGACGAAAATAATCATTGTTATTTGTTATATTTTTAAATTGCCATTATAAATTATGTTATTATTAATAAAGTTTATCTAATTTATAAGTAAGAAGTTTAATTTTATTAAAACACTTTCATTAATGGATTAATTTGACAATAAAAAAAATTAAAAGTTTATATGAAATTTTTTTATCTTAAAAAAAATTTATTATATTTCTAAATTGCCATTATTATTTTTTATTATTAATGAAATTTATCTAATTTATAAGTAAGAAGTTTAATTTAATTAAAATACTTTCGTCAATGGATTAATTTGATAATAATTAAATAAATTAAAAGTTTATATGAAATTATTTTATTTTAAAATTTTTGATTTTTCACTAATTTTAAAAAGTAAATCAATTTATTTAATAAAAAAATTACATTGAAATTTTTATAATATATTTTACATTGGTTTTATTTTATAGGATTTAAGTGAAATGCAAACACCTCACACACTTATCTTTTCATTGTTTTTTTTTAAGTGTACTACGTTAGTATAAATATTCCTAATATTAGGTAATACCAAAAGGCTTGCACTTCGGAAGTGTTTCTCACTATGCGTTGAGGTAATTAGTATTATATGACTAGAGATAACTTATTATGCATTCATTGATAATTGAATTTTTTAGTTTATTGTCATGTTCATTTAGATTTGGTAATATGTGTATTCGAATTATATTTGTGTGATTTTTTTTATTATGATCATGTTTAAAATATTTTATATTATATAAATTTTGACACGTTAATAATTGTATTATATAGATTTAAACATATTTATGTTGCGTTTGTGTTATTTTTTCATATCATTTCATATTTGTATCATATTTTAATATTTTTTTCATATCTTATAATCGTATTGTGTCCAAAATCACTATACCTATTTCACTCAAGATCTATAATCTGTTATCGGAGCAGATAATACCTGCTTGTTAGCATATACGATATTAGTCATATAAAAACAAAACATATACGACATTAGATGCTTTATTATAATCTTAATGTTATTGTTAGTAAAGTTCTAATCTAATTTATCATCTGAAAATTTTAAACGTTAATTGTAATTGTATTTATTAATTAGTAATTTTCACAAAATAATTTTTTATCGTGCAAAATTATTTCAAAAGCTTTTTCTGTTTTCTCTCTTGCATATGTTTATATTAATTAATATTTATGTTTGTTTTTAGTTTTAATATTTTTATAGATAATAGATCTTAATTCTCATTGTAATTTTTTACATTAATTTTTTATCAATCAGAAAAAAAATCTTTAACTTTTATTTAATCCTCATATTTTTTTGTTCCTTATAATTATTTAAATATTTTTATTTATATATAATTATCATTTAACTTTTAGATTGACAAAACGAAAATTTTAATTCATTATCTTTCTATGTTATCATTTGTCATTTTGAATAATTTTTATTTATCATTATTTAAATAATGTTTACAATTGCAATTTGTACTTAATAGTATTAGACATGAATTGTGTTAATTTTTTCATAGATAAAACGTTAATTTCAATATATGGATAAAACAAAGTAATGTAATTTATACGTCTTCTTGAAGATAAAAACAGAAGTAGACAATCCTCTATTAAAATTTCCATAGATAAAATTTTGATTTATGTATATGGACAAAAATAAGTAATGGATAAATAATGAATTGATAATGAGCGAGTAAAAACATCACATATTGCTTGACTTCAAATTATATATTAATGGATAAAAATAAAGGATAAATAATGAATTGACAAATTATAAATATATTGACATTGAATATATGATGTTAGTTGTTCGTTAAAAAAAAAAAAAAAATTCATATATGACTACTTGAAAATAATGAATTAAAAATGGTAAATATATGATTAAAATTTTCAATGTCATTTTAAATTAATTTGTAAATTATAATTTATATTTTTAAGATAAAATTTATTTTATAGATAAAAATATTTTTGATTATATTAAATTGGTGTAATTAGAATATAATTTTTATAATAATTTTTTAGATAATTCTTAATTGGGTAAATTACTAAATTTCATTAAAAAATGTAACGTTAAAGTTTATGAGCAATTAAATCTCATATTATTATATATTGATAACTTTAATTTTAATATCATCCCAATTTCAACAGGTTTTTGGTAAGTAAGTTTTTTTAATACTCATATTTTTATGTACATTATATTTTTAAATTGACATTTTAAATATTTTATATATTAATAAAATTTATCATATTTAACACTAATTTCATTAAAAAATATATTAAAATAATTTATTTGATTAATAAGATTTATTTAATTTATAATTAAGAATTTAATCAAATGTAAACTTTACGTACATGGTAATGCAAGTTTATGTTAATATGTAATTTTAATTATTTGTACCATATTTGTAATTTCAGCTATTACAAATAAATAAATAAATAAATAAAAATTCACGTATAATGTACGTGATACTAAAAAATAGTATATATAAAATCATGGATGTAAATTTTCTTAAACTAATGAAAATGAACATATTTGTTTATTATATTTTTTAAATACAATTTGTCCTTTTAAATTATTTTTAAATTAATATTTATAGAAAAAAATAGATTATAATAATTAACAATTGTATTTGGTGTTAGTTTTAACTAGTTAAGTCCTAATCTAGTTCATATATTAATATTAATAAGAGTTTGAAACAAAGTTGTAGTCTTAATAATTTTAACTACTTAATCTTTATTATTTATTGTGTTAATATATAAATTAGTCATTTATTTTATATTTTTTATCCGTATGATACTTGAAAAATAAAATTGTTAATTTGGTACTTCAATTTTTTTTGTATTTGATGCCCAATTAAATGCCTCCACAATAAAACCAGGTCATGTTTAATAAAAAAGTAGGGTAATATGAAAAACATGCCGTCCACAGAGAATTATTGTGAAATGGTATAATGAATAAAAGTTATTTGAAAAAGAGAAATGAATAATTAGAAATTATTATAAAAGATATTGTAAAGATAAAATTATCTTTCATGAAAAAACTTACTTTACTTTTTTCTTTCATTAAGAAAATATTTTTTTTTAATTTTAATTGAAAATAAATTTAAAAAATAAAATATTTAAATATATATATTTTTTAAAATTTAAAAAAATAAAGAAAAAATAATTTTAGGCATATTATTTTTATTTTTTAAAATTTTTTAATTAAAAAAAGTAAATAGAAAATAAAAAATTTTATTTTTTAAAATTAAAAAATTTTTATTTTTAGAATATTTATTTTTTAATTAAAAAGTAAATTAAAAAATAAAAAAAAAAGAGGAGAAAGTTTTTTTATCAAGAATAATTTTATCTTTACAATATTTTTTTTAACAATTTCTAATTATTCATTTCTCTTTTTCAAATAACTTTTATTCATTATACTATTTCACAATAATTTTTTATAAACCGCATGATTTTTCATATTAATCCTAAAAAAGTCACATCATCTTTTCTTTTTATATATTATTAAAAAAACGAAAAAAATTATAATATTACAAATTTGTTTTTCTGAAGAAATAGTTAAAATTTGGGGGTTTAGGGTTACAAGATAAAAATCAATTTCTTTGAGAAACAAAAATCGATCTTCGTCTAGGGTTTTATGATTTTCCAAATCTTATAAACCCTCCCCAAAGAAATCAGAAATTACAAAGAAATTATAGCAGAGGCATCTTTATGTCCCAAAGCCAAATTTTCTCCCTCTCTCTCCCTCTCACGGAAACTATCAAATTGTACAAATTCCACAATTCTCAGTATTTTATAGTTATACCCTAAAGCTTTTCATCATTTAATCCACCATCTGCAACGCCAAACCTTAACTTTTATTTATTTATTTATTTTCTTTTTCTTTGAATTTTCTGTAAAATTTTTCAAAAACATTCTTCAATTTTTTTCTGGATATGCTTTTGGGGGTTTAGTTTTTTAAGATGGATATTGAGCAAAAACAAGCAAAGTTAATCGATGACTTCGTGAAGCAAGCGTCGGCTCAAAAGGGTTCGGCTCTTGGCTCCGTAATCGCTGAAGCACCGTCGCATCCTCCCCTCTTTGCCTTCTTCGAGATTCTTGTCATGCCTAGTGTCATTTTCCCTTCTCAATTTGTTTCCTTCTTTCTTCAATTTAAGAAATCAAAATCGTAACCATTTTTTTTTTTGCTATACATGTTCCCTTCTCAATTTGTTTCCCTTCTCAGTTTGTTAACTATTCAGTATTATGGGTATAGAAGATTCCTGTTTGGTTAATGAGAAAATTGAATGAAAAGCAATGAAATAAAAATTTTGATTATCGTGTTTAGATTTAGAAATTTTATTTCTTTTCTTTTTTCGTTTGTTAATTATGTATAAAATAGAAGGATGATGTGGCTTTTTTATTAAAAAATGACCCGGTTTTATTGGCCACGTGGAAGAATTTAATTGGGTTGATATCAAATACACATAAATTTTTTTTTTTTAACGGAGTTACATTTTGAGACAAAATCATAGACGAAAAGAAAGTTGAAATACAAATTTGATAATTTTTTTCTTCAAGTATTAAATAGACAAAAAATATAAAATACATGGACTAACTTATATATTAACTCTTATCTATTTGATTGTGATTATTATCACAAGTGCTACCAACGAATTTTATTTACTTATAATTTTATTTTTTTTAATTATTTTCAATTCTTAAATTTAATATTTTGTGTTTATAAAATGAAGCACTGTTGGTTAAGTTATAGTGGTGGAAGTTGAGGATATAAATTTAATATTGATAACTATTTTCACTATCTTTTTATTATTAAATATAAATTATTTAATAAATATAAAATAATTAACGTGTAATATCTATGTGACACAATGATTAAATATGATTATATTATTTAGTATTATATTTATATTTCATGTAACTTTGAAATATATATCCATAATGTTATTAAATAATTTAATATTATTAATTCAATGAATATATAATATTAAATAATGTTTTTTTTTTGTTCAAGTTGGAGACCGGACGGAGAGGGGAATTAGGGCTTGAACACGAGCCATCATAACTCCTAACCACTAGGCCAGGGCGTTGGTCGGCATTAAATAATGTTATTATGTGAAGAGTAAAAGGTTGAAAGTGAGGAAAACAAAACAGGGTTACAGGTAATAAATAATGATATGGAATTATTAAAATGCAAAGAGAGAAAAATGGTGGATAAGAATGATTGGATAAAAAGAATTTGTGTATCCGATGTAAGTATTTCTATATCTTGATTATTATAACGGACTTAAATATATTGAGATTAGGATTTGTTTATTTTGATTTGGTTTATAATTTTTTTGTTTTTGTTATAAAAAAAATTGATTATTTTGTGAAACTTGTCACTAGATCTATCCATAGGTGAAAATTTTTTTTTACTCAAGTTTAGCTTGTAAGCCTGTTTTATTGTTCAAAAATATTTTTAAAAATATTTTTATATTAATATTTTTATATTTTATAATTAAATCTAAATAAAAAATATTTTTTATTGAATAAACAATAATTCGAGCAGGATCGGCCCGAATTGAAAAAAATTATGTCCAAGCTTAACTCAATTCGGGTCGGATCGGCTCAAATTGAAAAATTCATATCTAAACCTGATCAAATTCAAACCGGACCTGTCGGACCGAACGGATAATCCAACCCTTGAACAAGTCTATTTATCACCTAGCAAACCTTCCAAAAGTGGGCTTTTCTTTATTTTGATTGAGACTCCCTTTGGATCTCATCGCGCCTACGGCGCGATGGGATCTAAGGGAATTTGGGGGGAGATTTCCCCCACTGATCGCATCTTCAGTGAGGGTACAATCGGACTAGAGCTCCGGTGGAGGAGATTTCTCTTTTGCCCTCTTCAATATTTTTTTATTAATTTTTTTAAAAATATTTAATTTGTTTTTTAATTTACTTTTTAACATAAATATCTTTTAATTTTTTTAAATTATTATTAACATAAATATAATTTTAATATATATTTTATTATTTAATATAAATATATATTTAATTATTTTATATATATATATATATAAACATTTTAATCTAATACCCTTAATGATCATTTTTCTTTCTCATTATAATTCACCTCATCGCCACCGCTGCGTTTGAATCCAAACACATATCTCATCGCTGATTTTAATCTCACCGCTACAGTATCCAATCTCACCGTCACCGTTATTTTTAATTTCATCGAAATCAATCTCACTGTTCATTCAAATGGACCTCACACGAAAGTGGACTTTGAGAACAATAGGCCACAGCAATTCTCATGACTAAAACAAATAAAAGGCCACATCTCTCACTACTTTAGCAATTCCCATAGGACCTTAAACTTGAAAATTGTAATTTGTAAAGAAATGAAGAGGGGTTCCTGCTCATCACTGAAACAATTAATTATCTGATTCTGAACAACAACAAAGCTTTGCAGTCTTAGCAATTCAATGCCCTATGCTATGCTATGAGAATTTAGCATCTCTAGAAATTGCAGAAAAAGAGACATTAAGCAAAGCTTTCAGCTGTCCCTAAATCTGGTAATATACACAAACACTCAAATACTTAATTTCCCAACAAGAAAGAAACTGCTTTACCAAATAAAGACTTTTTCTTTTTTTGTTGCTAATATTAGAATAGAATAATTTTATAGTAATAAAAAAAACAAATCAAGCAAAAATATGTATCCTATATTTTGGTGAAATATATATTGAAGAAATTAACTAGATCTGCTGAGGCCGAGTTGTGGCCAATTTTTTTTTTTTTTTTTTCATTTCTCTTACTCAAACCCGATCCTGAAAGGGTTCGGATCGATTCGTCGACCCGATTTATTGTTTAAATAATATTAAAAAATTATTTTTATATTAATATTTATATATTTTATAATTAAATTTAAATTGCCGGCTCGAATAAAAAAATACTCTATCCAAACTCGATCCAATATGGATCGGACTGGCTATCCAATCACTGAATAAGTCTATATGTAAAAGTCTCTTAATTCACTTATGAAACTAAAAAAACTTCAATATCAATGTATCAAAAACGAATACTAAAACTATATTTAGAACAATATTGCCCCAATTTTATTGTTATTGTTTCTTTTGTTTTTTTAGTGCAACTGGACTTTGTTTATTTGTAGAAAACAGAAAACAGAAAGAAAAAAAAAAAGAGAAATTAATTGGAAATACGAATGACACTTAACCAAATTATTGTTGCTTTTATTATTTTCTTTTTTAAAAAATCTTTACAAGCATTAATCCTAGCATGTAAAAACTATACTAGAGAATAACCATCATAAAATCAATCTGCACTCAAAATTTAGTTCTATTTTTTATTAAAAAAATAATCTCTCCACTGTAAATTAAAAAAATTAAAATTTCTGACAAAAAATAAAACAAATACAGTACTTCGGTAAAGATTCTTAAACGGGTCATGGTTGGACTTAGGGTTGTTCATACGGTCGATTCGATTAATAATCGAATTGAATTAACATTAATCGAAATAATTAATACTTTATTTATCTTAACGGTTAATTAAACATCATTAAAAAATGCACATTAATTGAATCTAAATTATTTTAATTCGGTTGATTTTCGATTAATCGAAATAAATACCAAATGAGCTTTACAATTTATTTTTAATGCATGATTTTATATGACTTAAAGTTAACAAGTTAATTGTACTCTATCCATAATAATATATTCAACCAAAATTCAAAAGTAAAATATAAGAAAGCTTTAATAATATCCTAATATCAAACATAATAAAACAAATAATTAACAACGTGAGAGGCGACTGATGACTGAACAAAGAGTAGTCAAGGGATGTAGAGGTGTTCATGGGCCGGATCAGACTTAAGTATGGTAACAACACTACATATACTTGTCCAAGCTCAGTCCGGCCCGAAATATGATTCTCAAATTCTATCAAAACCCGCCCATATTTGTAAATTGATAGTTCAAACCCGTTTAGGCATGTCAATATTACTTTTTTCCTAAAAAAATTTAAACAAATATGTTATTTTTATTTAATTTTTTAATAATTTAAATTTTTTTCTTTTATTAAATTTTAAAATATGAATACTTAACATATTTGTAAATGTTTACACTATAATATTATATATATTTATTTTATATATATAATTTATATAAATAATATATTATTGTCGCAACCTAAAAAATAACGTAACGACGAGTCATCGCAAGACTTTATTATTCGTTAGGCGTGACATTAAAAAAAACCGAGGAAAAGTCGACTTAATTCTTCAAAAAAAAAATGAAGGTTTTGAAAATGACCTTAAAAGACATGGAGTCGCCACCAATCTTTTTTAGCTAGGTGTGATCGGCCACCTATTAAAACCGGTTTTATAAAATATTTTAAAAATTAATTAAAACATTTTAAAAACCAATTTCAAGTCTGCGTTTTAAACCAGAGAAATCAAAGAAGCCGGTTCGGGAGTCGGTTACGTGCGGGGAAGGATTAGCACCCCCACAACGCCCGTATAAATCGGTACCTTATTAATCGTGTGTTATCTCAAGTCTCGGTAAAAGTTGGTTTTAAATTTAGTATTTCAAATTAATTCCCAATTTAAAGAAAAATAATTCCATTTTTTTATTGAAAATGATCCGGAATTTATAAATTCAAAATTTTCCTATATTCCCCAACAAACGTGGCAAAATATAGAAATTTTTATTAGTTTTGGAAAACTTTCCGAATCATTCTCTTTTTTTGAAAGAAAGATATTCATTTATTAATAATAATTGATGATATTCCCTCCAGTAAACCCGGTAGAGAACTCATGAATTATTTTAACTCGGGAATATCTTTATTTTTATTGAAAATCATTATCTTTTTTGAAAACATTTAAAAGAAATGAATATGTATAGGCATGACATAAATAAAATGACATAGCAAAATCTAAATAATATAATGCAACCTAAATGTCATGACACATAGAAATTATTATGGCAAGAATCACATATTATATAAAATGCATGAATATAAAAATGCAATGCATGAGATGTATTTTTTCCTTTAATTAAGGAAATCCGTATATCTAAAAAGATATCCGGCTACCTTAGGAAAATATGTCAAATTAAATATTCTAAAACCAAAATACTTTGTGATTGTTTGAAAACAATTTTGAAAAGCTTGAATTAAAAATAAAAACTGGGCTAAAAATTTTTAAATGGCTCTAATTTCCTAAGTTTAAAAAATCCGGACTTGACTACCCTTAACCCGGGATTTGAAAAACCATTTTTAGAGTTTAAAAGGCTTAGAAATCACCCTAAGTCAGTAGCTAACCCTCCTAATCAGCCCACTCTAAGTACATTAACCAAAACAGAAAATTGGTTTTTCTTTAAATTCAATTCTGACTCCACTGTCCAGTTTTAATACACGATTTTTTACCCTATTTTTAAAAATTCCAAAAATTCTAAAAAAAATACTGGAGACTCAGGACATATAAAACTATACGAGAAAAAATCGGCTTAATTTTTTGATCAAAGATGAATTCCCAGAAAAACCAGAGATGTACGAGTTTTTGGAGGAGAAAAAACTGCTTTGTTTTTCTTTAAATTCAATTCTGACTCCACTGTCCAGTTTTAATCCACGATTTTTTATCCTATTTTTAAAAATTCCAAAACTTCTAAAAAAAATACTGGAGACTCAGGAAATGTAAAACTACACGAAAACAAATCGGCTTAATTTTCTGATCAAAGATGAATTCCCAGAAAAATCATAGATGTACGAGTTTTTGGAGGAGAAAAAAAACTGCTTTGTTTTTTCTTTAAATTCAATTCTGACTCCACTGTCCAGTTTTAATCCACGATTTTTTACCCAATTTTTAAAACTTCCAAAAATTCTAAAACAAATACTGGAGACTCAGGACATGTAAAACTACATGAAAACAAATCGGCTTAATTTCCTGATCAAAGATGAATTCCCAGAAAAATCATAGATGTACGAGTTTTTGGAGGAGAAAAAAAACTGCTTTGCCAACACATTTTTGCTTTTGATAAAATCATTTAAAAACCAAAGTAAAAATATTTGAAACTCATAAAATGACTTGAAAGCAGTAGCTAGGACTCTTTGAAAGTTAGATAAAAATTGGCTAAATAAAAAAAATCACAAAGGTAGAGTAATCAATTTGACAAACTTAATTTTCCACAAGTGTGCTCAAGAGAGCATGATCTTGAACCATTAATTGGCTCAAGTCATTATTCAAGTGGCATGAACATGAAATGCATGAAACAATGCAGCAAACATAATGCATGAAATGCATGGATCTAAACCTAAATGTAAGGAAAATGCATGACACAAATAATATGGCCTAGACCTAACATGAACTTGCATGGCATTTAATGTAACCTAGACCTAAGACATGCATGGCATTTTCACAAACACAAGGCATGCTTAATTCAAAAATCCAACCAAATATCATGCAAATGCAAAAACCTAACAACTAGCATGACAAAAATACAACACACAATGCAAAACACATGGAGTAGCCAAATGGCCCCAAGCTTCAACAAGCATGGCATTTTCACAAACACTTGGTATGCTAGCATGAAAAACTAAGTCATAACACAAAAATCACACAAGCATTTTCACAAACACCTAATATACTAAATCTAAAACATGCTCAAATTTAAACAACATAAAAACAGAAAATTAAAAATGCAAAAACATGATATCTAAGACATAAATGGCAATAAACAAAGCAACCAAATTAAATATAACTTAAGAACATGAAATAACATAATATTTAAAACATCAAAAATAAAGAAAATAGCATAAACAATATGGTAAAATGAATCAAAAACAACAACTTAAAATAAATAATGTAGGCCATTTGGCCATGGTGAGTTTATTGTAAAAACAAAATATAAAAAAATATACTTAAGAAAGGAAATGAAGGAAGAACAAGAAACATTATTTTAAAATGAAAACTCACCAAGTAGAGATTAAAATAGCAAAAAATAAGAATAGAAAATGAAAGTGCAAGAGTTGGTGCTCAAGAGCAACCTCAAGAAGCTAATATTTCAAGCTTTTCTCTTCAAACTTTCCTTTTTTTCTAAACTTTTCTTTTTTTGCTCTCAACCAAGAAGATAAAAAACTAAGAAAAACTAAGAGAAATCAACCAAAATGGAAAAGAAAAAACAAAATCTGCCTCCTCCCTTAGGGCTGGCAGAAAATGATGCTTATATGGACTCCAAGATGTTGTCATTTTTGTGTAACCTAATTTCCATCAAATGGCCAATAATTCAAGATGAAAAGTCATGAAATTACCACCCTTAGATTAGCATCTCAGCCCTCTCAAATTACAGCTGTCCAAGAAAAATGTTGACATCTTTTTTCCAGCCCAACTCTGATTTTTTGAAGGGCCCAAAAAGCCCTTTTCGGTTGCTTGGGTGAAATGACCATTTTGCCCTCCCGGATGCAAAATAAATATCAAACGGGCTCCAAATTCAATTTTTCGTTTTTTAATACTTCCAAAATAATAAAATATTGAGTTCTGGAAGTTTTCAAAATTATCCGAGTCCGTTTGCTATTTATTTGGATTTTTTCTTCCCAAAATGTCCTTTTATGCCCCTACTTTTTACCATTTTTTAAACGAGCTCCAAATCAAGATTTTTCTTCACCAATCTCTTCAAAATAATTAAAAAGTGTGATCTGGAAGTTTTCGTAATTTTTGGAGCTCATTTGGTATTTTTTTCGGGATTTATCGGCTTGAATTACTGCATAGGAAGCTCGGGATTTAGCCATTTTGCAAATGAACTCGGAATCAATATTTTCTTTCGCCAATCTCTTCCAAATAATTTAAAAATGAGATTTACCAAATTTCAGAATTTTTGGAGTCCATTTGCTATTTTTCCGGGATTTATCTTTTTGAATTACTGCATAAGAAGCCCGGGATTTGGCCATTTTGCAAACGAACTCGGAATCAAGATTTTCTTTTACCAATCTCTTTCAAATGATTTAAGAATGAGATTGACAAATTTTCCATAATTTTCGGAGTCCATTTGCTATTTTTCCCAAAATTTTCCAATTTTGCCCTTTAACCTCCGAAACCCGGTTTTGCTCAAAACAAGTCCGATTTTCAGATTTTCTTCAATCTGAGCCTTGGGCCATCCTTTTTAATCATTCCTCATCCATTGGGGGCTTTGGTCTTACCAAGTCGGGCCATTTCTGTGATTCTTCCCGATTTCACCGAAATCCATTAAAAACCCTAATTCTCGGTTTTCTCCCGGATTGACTTTTCTTTCGGTTTTTCTTGCAAGTGACTTCTCCATTACCCGTAGTCAGTGCTTATCTTTCATTTGGAACCTTCAATTTCGACCAGTTTGATCGTTTAAGCACTTTTCCCCAAATTTCTCGGATTAGGGTTTCTTTTCTACTGAATCTCCAAATCCCAACTTCCGAACTCCATATCTTTCAATGTAGACCTCGAATTATCAAAATTCTTTCTCCATTTTTCAATTGAACTTAAAATCTTGATTTTGAAAGTGGGTTGACTTTTCCAGTAGTTGACTTTTTGTGGTTGACTTTTTAGGGGTTGACTTTTTCGGGGTTGACTTTTTTTCAAGTTTGACTTTTTATGCTCGCCCTCTTAAACTAAGTCTCGGAGTACCACCTGCAGGATGAAAACAGTCTTTTTATACTCGGAAACATCAATATGGGAAGAAAACATACCTGTTTAGTGGCCCGGACAAAATTAGGTGTCTACAGCTGCCCCTCTTTGGCTATTGCTGAGAATCAGGAATCAGGCAAAGATAAACCAACACTAATTTTGTACGGTCAGTGAAATCACATGGAAAGGAAAGGGGCTTTCTTTTTCATTTCTTCATTCATTTTTGCATTTTCCATTTTTTATTTTCTTTTTTTATTTTCTATTTTTTTCATTTTTTCTCTTTTTTCTCTTTTTTTTTTTTGTTTTTTTTGTTTTTTTTTGTTTTTGTTTTTTTTGTTTTGTTTTTTTTTGGAAACAGTAAATTGAAGATTTGTCCTTAAATTGAATTCCCTGACTAATCAAGGCTCGATTCGTCTTAAGGAAACGAATTCGATTTGCAAGAAAGGAAACGACCTCGACGATGTTCTCGGGGCCTTAACCTTTCTTGTTCTCAGCTGTGTTTAAAATTCTGGATATCTCCTCCAGAAGCTTCGGCTATCACCACCAAAGTCTTGCTCATTTTTTTAAAATGTAAAAATTCTGGGTATCACCTCCAGAAACTTCAGCTATCACCACCGAAGACTTTTTACCTTTTCAAAGGATTTTAAAACTCTGGATATCTCCACCAGAGGCTTCAGCTATCACCACTGAAGTCTTGCTCATTTTTAAAACTGTAAAATTCTGGGTATCTTCTCCAGAAGCTTCAGCTATCACCACCGAAGACTCTCTACCTTTTCAAAGGACTTTAAAAAAAACTCTGGATATCTCCACCAGAGGCTTCAGCTATCACCACCGAAGACTTGTTCATAAATAAAAAAAGTACTTCGACGATGATTTCGGGGCTCGACTCGCCTTAAGGAAACGAAATCGATTATACCTGAAAGCTTTAAGAGATGATGCAAATACTTCATGATGCAAATGCAAATGTCTTTTGTTGATGCAAACGCTTCTTGATGTAGATGCAAATGACTTAGATTGGTGCAAATGTCTTTGATGCAAATGTAAATGACTTGATTTGATGCAAACTTTCTTGATGCAGATTCAACTAACTTAGATTGATGCAAATGCTTCTTGATGTAGATGCACATGTTGAATAAAATTTTGGATAACTCCTCCAAAAGAAGATTTCTCATTTTTCAAAATTCTAAAACCCTGGATATCTCCACCAGAGGCTTCATCTATCACCACCGAAGTCTTGCTCACTTTTAAAACTGTAAAATTCTGAATATCCCCACCAGAAGCTTTGGCTATCACCACCAAAAACTTGCTCAATATAAAATTCTAGATAACTCATCTAGAAGAAGATTTCTCATGTTTCAAAATTATAAAACCCTGGATATCTCCACCAGAGGCTTCAGCTATCACCACCGAAGACTTATTCACTTTTAAAAACTGTAAAATTCTGGATATCCCCACCAGAAGCTTTGGCTATCACCACCAAAGACTTGCTCATTGTAAAATTCTAGGTAACTCCTTCAGAATAAAATTTCTCATTTTTCAAAATTATAAAACCCTGGATATCTCCACCAGAGGCTTCAGCTATCACCACCGAAGACTTGTTCACTTTTAAAACTGTAAAATTCTGGATATCCCCACCAGAAGGTTTGGCTATCACCACCAAAGACTTGCTCATTGTAAAATTCTGGGTAACTCCTTCAGAATAAAATTTCTCATTTTTCAAAATTATAAAACCCTGGATATCTCCACCAGAGGCTTCAGCTATCACCACTGAAGACTTGTTCACTTTTAAAACTGCAAAATTCTGGATATCACCACCAGAAGCTTTGGCTATCACCACCAAAGACTTGCTCATTGTAAAATTCTGGGTAACTCCTTCAGAATAAAATTTTTCATGTTTTCAAAATTATAAAACCCTGGATATCTCCACCAGAGGCTTCAGCTATCACCACCGAAGACTTGTTCACTTTTAAAATTGTAAAATTCTGGATATCACCACCAGAAGCTTTGAGAAATGATGCAGATGCATATGTCTTTTAACAAGGTGCTCATGCTTCATGGTGCAAATGTAAAATATTTCTTAGTGCAAATGCAAATGGCCTGGATTGATGCCCATGTTTTATGATGCAGATGCCCCTACTAATTGTGTTCATGTAACTGGTTTATGAATGGTGTAACTACAATTACCACACAATAACGAAAATGCAATGATTCTAGAAATGATGCAATTGCTTGAGATGACACAAATGCGAATTCCATGAAGAATGTAAATGTAAAAGTAAAATGCAGATGCTTATGGAATAATGCCAATGCAAATACCCATGAATGATGCAAATGCTTGCCGACACTGTGCAGATGCAAAAGCTCGATAAAGAGATGTGTGCTCATGAGTGATGCAAATGCCCCCGGTTGTTCTTCTAGACTTTGGCTTAGCCTTTCAAATTCATTTTTCCTCTTCAAATCAGAGTATATCTTCAATTCATTTTGGCTATTCTCTTTGCCCCAACAGTTTTCAAACTTTCATCAACAGAGATCTGAACTGGGTTCGATATCTTCTTCTCATATCTGGAAGTCAGGATCTATCCTGGCAGTTCTATACCTTTGGGTTAGAAAAACCCTTGTCTCATGTCAACATCAAAAATGGGTATTTCAAAAATATTTTTATTTTCTCTTTTTGAAAAACAATTTTGCTTATCTAAGGAAAACTACTAAGCCAAAAATTTTAACTCCACAGTGTATGATGTACAAATCTTTTGATGACTGATGATCACTGTTAGAAATTTCTCTTAAGTATCAATATGGTTTTTTCAACTGGGATTGGCAAGGCTTGGTATAACAAGATTCTGTCTTTTCCAGGAAAACTTCATGACAAAAATGTATATCCCTTCTAGGCTCACAAATGGAACAGTTTTTATAAATCATGAATTCATTGAGAACCAAACAAATTCAACATTCTTGTAGTTTCCAATATCAAAGTATTTTGACAAGCGTCAAGATTGGCCGGGATGTTTAAACCAGAAAGTTTAATCTTGGAGAAAAAAAAGTTTCAGTTTTTGAAGACAATCCTTTGAATGAGAGTTGGCAATTTGGGGGTTCAAGAATTCCTAGATGTTCCTCGATGACCACTCCTTTAATAAGATCTTTTCTTTTGGGGTATCGGCACTATCATAGATGGCATCGAAAATTTCCAAATTTACTCTAGACCGCCCATTTTCGGGTTTTCGCCCTAGAGTCCCCTTCTTTCCATATATATATATATATATATATATATATTTTACCATACACTTGAGAATTCTAAATTCTTCCTTAGTGAAATGATAATTCGATGAAATGGGATAAAATCTGAGGAAAAACCTTTCAAATTAAATATTCATGCTTGATCAAAATGGACTTTTAAAGCACGTAATGTAGGCCATGGCTCAGGGTTCAGAAAGAAAGGATAAATAGGCCCAAAATATGTGTTTGAGGGTAATCAGATCAAGGATCATTTCTTGAGGAGGATTCTCTTTGAAGCATTTGTCCCTTCTTGGATATTTCTTTCCTTTTGACTTTTGTGTCTTTCTTTCCTCGCTCTTGGCTTTCAATTTGCCATGTATTTCACACATTTTGTTTTCTTTTTTATTGTGTTTTTTTTTGTTTCTCTTGGCTTTCATTTCGCCATCTTTTCCTCTTCTTTTTTCTTTGACAGAGTGCGCCCGCATTTATCCGGGGATCCATTTGCTTTTTGTCTATCCTTGAGCTGTCACTCATTTCTCAATGATCTTTGAAAAGATCTTTCCTCGCATTTGCCCCCCAGTATAGAGGGTAATCCTTGATCAGGGTTCAAAGAAGAAAGAATTCTTTTGGCTCAAAAGGGGTGACTATAGAAATTTCTTTTTGTGCGAAAGGGATATGAAAGATGGCCATTTCTCATGTCAAGCACAAATATTCACATTGAAAAGCAATCCCCACGGGAAATAGATATTCAGAATTTTATTTTGCACTTTGGAATCATCCGAACTCTCATATGCATGATATCACGATTTTTCTTTTTCTTTTTTTCTTTTTTTTTGTTTTTTTTCGTCGCATGCCCCCAATGATTCATGCATTAGCCCCTCCTTCTTCACTATGTATCCATCATTTCCACATATGATGCCCCAATTTGATTAACCATGCGAATTTGTATCAACGAGGAACATCGCAAGTCTAGGTCTGTTTTGAAAAGGCTGAGTTTCCAATCTGAGTTCTTTGAAGAGACAAGGAAAACATGACCCAAAAACAGGTTTTCTCTGGGACAAGGGATAATCTAGTTTAATCATTGTGCCCCAAGGTGTCAATCATGAAGTGATGTCTGGGCAATTAGTGTTTTGTGGTCATTGGGAAAGGTCATGAATGGTTTTAGCACAATCCTGACACACACCAAATTATCAAAATCTAGATTCTTGAAAGAATGTCTCATTTGTTTGATTTTCAAGGAATTTGAAAATTTTCAAAAAAGTCCGTTCCTTTGTTCATAGCCTAGACTAAGATCTACGTCTTTGCTTATTCTGTGATGACAATGGTTTTATGAAGTCAAATCATTCATATTCCTTGAAGCATTAGGTCTTTCAAGTGGTCTCGGTTCAAAAGATTTAGGCTTAGGAAAGCCTAAAAGAGAGGGCTGAAGGTATTGGGTCATTTCTAACAATGATCATCAATTTTCTTGAGACTATCCATCACTAAAAATTCCTTAATGCTTGTTTTTGCAAATTCAAGTTATTGTTGAAACACAACAAACACAAAGCATTTAAAATACAAAATTCATTTAATTAACATGAGACAAGTGCTTTCCTCATCACAGTGTATAGAACTACATGTGTCAAAAACCTAATGTGATCATGCACAATGTTTCTTATGACACTTGACTTCCCCATCTTCAAAACTTATCGAACCAGCCTTGATGAGATCTCTGACCTTGTACTTCAAAGCGGGGCAGTTCTCTGTTGAGTGACCTTGATTGCCAGAATGGTACCCACAACACTCATTAGCATCATACCAGCTCGGATAAGGGGGCTTCAGAGGCGCTATTTGCATGGGTGTCACCAGGTGATTCTGGATGAGTTGAGGTAGTAGCTCACTGTATGTCACAGGAATTGGGTCAATCTGATTTATTTTTCGCTTTTTATGCCCCATTCGATTATTCCCAAGGATGTTCGATTGATAGACAGATGTAAATTCTGGTGTAGTTGCAGTCACTGGTTGGTAGGGATAAAAACCATGAGAGACATTATTCAGGGTAGAGTAAAATGGCTGATATGAGGAGAATTGGGGAGATGGGGCAAAGTCTTCCACGACTTGGGTATCTTCCTTTTTCTTTTCAGATGCCCCCTTGTTCTTGGTATTGGATGTTCTTTCTCCTTCAATTTTCCCATCCTTGATAGCATTTTCAATCATCTCCCCTGAAATTACCATGTCCGAAAAATTCTTCGTGGTGTTGCCGACAAGTCTATCGTAGTATGGGGCCTGTAGTGTATTCACAAAAAGGACAGTGGTTTCCTTCTGAGTTAAAGGCGGTTGTACTTGGACGGCCATGCTCATCCACCGTTGCGCATATTCTTTGAAGCTCTCAGTAGCTCTTTTCTTCATATTTTGCAAGGTGAGACGGTCAGGCGCCATGTCGGTCATATGCTTGTAGTGGTTTAGAAAAGCCCTAGCCAAATCATTCCAAGAACGTATCTGGTCCTTGCTCAACTGACTATACCACCTAATTGTGAACCCGCTGAGGCTATCCTGAAAACAGTGAATCAAAAGCTTATCATTATCTATATGACTTGTCATCTTCCGGCGGAACATAGTGATGTGGGCTGATGGATCGGTCGTCCCGTCATATTTCACAAAGTCAGGGATCTTGAACTTAGGGGGAATGACTAAATCGAGGACCAGGCATCGTTCTTTCGCCTCCATACTCCCGAATACATCTATTCTTTCTATTGCCCGGAGCCTTTCATCTAACAACTGATATTTCCCTTGGGAATCTGCCAACTCAACCTCATTTACTGCAACCCTTTTCAACTTTTCCTGTTCAGCTAGATCATCTGAGTTTAGGATATTGACGGGGTTAACAGTGTTCTGGGCATCACTTATTGCGACCTCATCTTGGCCCTTTTGTACCTCTAACCCTTCTCTGACGACAAAGTTTTCGGTGTATCCTTTTCCCTTGATTAATACAAACATTAGCTCCATCAGTTTAGTCATCTGATCCTTAGATTCTGCTTGAGATTTTGCTAGCTGTTCTCGCAATTCTCTCTGTTCCCTTTCCATTTTTTCCATTCGGGCAACTTGTTCATCCTCCATAGCACCAGCCTGTATTAAAAGTGTACTCAGTACTTCTTTTGATTTGAAATGGAAATTCTTTCAAAGACTCCTAAAGCCAAGCCAACTTCTATTTTATTTCCTCCAAATGTATGTCATGATGAATGAGCCATGAATGCAATTTGATGCATGTGAAGCCTAAACAATATGATGTATGGATATGTACAATGGAAACATGCTGACCATATATGTGATAAATGCAATCACAATGCCAACATGTTGCAAACAAAGAATAAACAAATCAACACATGGATATATGCAATGACTGATCATGTGCATTTTAGCATGTTTCCCAATGAATGATCATATATCCTATGAATGCAACACGGTGTCAATTATGATACATGCAAACAATGAATGATTGATATAGAGTATATACAAAGAAAATCATGCTAACCATGTGTGTCATGAATGCGACCTAATGCTAACATGATGTATGTAATAAGCAAATTAATGCATGAACATATACAAAGAAATTATGCTGACTATGTTTGTTATGAATGCAACCCAAAGTCAACATGATGCATGTAAAGAATAAGCAGATTAATGCATGGATATATACAATGAATGACCATGTATGTTCCAAATGTATTTCCCAATGAATGATCATATACACTATGAATACCACACAATGTCAATTATGATGCATGTGAAGAATAAATGATTGACACAGAGTATATACAAAGAAAATCATGCTGACCGTGTATGTCACGAATGCAACTTGACGCCAATATGACAAATTAATGCGTGAGCATATATGGAGAACTCATGATGACTGTGTATGCCATGAATGCGACCTGATGTCAACATGATGCATGTAAAAAATAAGCAAATTAATGCATGGATATATATAGGAAAATCATTTCTGACTATGAATGCATGAATGCAACTTGATGCTACCATGATGCATATAGAGAAAGAATAAATTGATATATGGATATATACAGAAAAATCATGCTGACTATGAATGCATGAATGCAACTTGACGCTAACATGATGCATGTAAAGAAAGAATAAATTGATATATGGATATATACAGAAAAATCATGCTGACTATGAATGCATGAATGCAACCTGACAAATAATTGATGGGATGCAAAATGCAAAGGGGGAGATATCACGGAGGAAATAAGAACCGGAGGAACTTAATCATCAACATCTCATAAATTTGAAACATAATCAATTCATTCCCACGTCAACATTCACAATGGTATAAACCATGTTTTACAAAATTTGAACAGTGGTTAAAACTGTCCTTACAAGCACTTTATTTTTCCTAACATCCTAAGGCTATAAGAGCCGGCTACTGAAAAAGTGAAATCCTATTACATCATATAAGACTGAAGTATTTCCACCTCAATGCTGTAAATCTCTCAATCCTAATGACGCTTTCCCAGTCCTCTATCAATCAGTGTCGTGGGATCCAACCACTTGGCATTTATAAGAGTTTGCACTTTCTTTTTGAATGCCATACAGTCTTCAACGTTATGACCAACAATTCCACAATGATAATCACATCTTGCATTTGGATTATACCACCTTGGATATGGTGGTAACAGGGGTTTCAATGGGACACAGGCAACCATGTGATTTTGGATCAGTATAGGGAGGAGCTCTTGGTAGCTGATTGGAATGGGATCAAAAGGCATTTGGGTCTTATCCTGGGGTCGTTTCTTAGTTACACATGGCCTAGGAGTTGGGGCACTTGGTGGTGGCACTAAGGTCCGAACCGGAGTGTTTACATGGAGATGTGGCGGAACAGCATGGTGAGGGTATGGATTCGGACACGGGGTCTTTGGAGGTTGTACATAGCTCGAGGTTCCTATCCCAGATGCTGGATAAGGTGGTTGATGAGGGAAATAGTATGAACTGGTAGTTGTTGGTGATGGAGTGGGATTCAGGAATCCCGTAGTGGTCATCCCAATGGACGATTGGACCATGGTAGGGTGGGGATACTGGCTTGGATCTCGAACAGTTTGCAGGTATGATACAGGATCCAAGGTTTCTATCTTTTGTATCAGGCTCTCAGGTTTAATCATTTTCACCATTTTGTCCATAATTTCATCAGGATTGCAACCTTTGTGGCATTGACAAGCGCAGGATCCAGCAAGGATTATGTGTTCTGGGCCTAATGGTTTTGGTTGATCCGAAGATGATGCGAAGCCCTGAGAAAGTTCACCTTTACTGTTACCCATATCCTCAACCATTTTCAGCAATTTGGCAAGTTGTTCCTTCACCTCTCGGATTTCATGTCCATATTCCTCTTGATTGCGTTCCAAAGCACCCAATCGTTCCTCCGATTCATTCCTCATATCTCGAATCCCTTTCATGCAAATGAAAATGTCATGAGATTAAGAATACAATTATGAATGTACATGTTGTATTCCTATGTGCATGAATATACTGATGATTAATGCATGAACATATACAGAGAATATGTATGATGACTATGTATGCTATGGATGCAATCTAATGCCAGGTATATACAGATAATGACTATGCATGTATTCTACAATGAATGAACATGCATGCTACGATGTCAAAATGATACATGCTAAGACTAAATGAATTATCACAAAGGTATACACAAAAAAAATCAATGATTACACGAAATTGGTGGGACCTAAATCTTGATTATTCAAAAAATCTCATTATGCAAGATTTGCCTCCAAATTTATGATTTTTTTTTTTTTTTTTGATAAACCAATCACATCATTTTCAAAAGAATTTCAGGGTGGATCTTACTATGGTACAATATGCAAATGTTCATGTGACACTACCGGTTTTATGAAATCATCAGATTAAATTACCAACTGTTTATTGCAAAGAATGAGATCAATAATACAACCAAAAATGTACATGCTCTATTTACACATGCATGAAATGTGCAACATGCAGAAATGCTTGAAACAGAATTTTTTTTTTTGTTTTTTTTTGTTTTTTTGTTTTTTTGTTTTTTTGTTTTTTTGTTTTTTTGTTTTTTTGTTTAACAGCTAATGAACATCTGCCCCAACAATATCTGCTTATTTAGGCATCACGATGCCTTAGAGGCGGAGTATCACATTTATTACGGGCGATGTACGTACATCGTTGCCCGATCTACCACACTTATTCGGAGTGCAAAATAGGTAACAAAAAGTTTAGAAATGTCCCTCCATGTGTTCCTATTTTCGGTATATCTAACGGGAATTCGGCATGGCTTCGCCTAGGTTCACTATATGAGGGTGAATCGGTTCTAAGGCCCCGAATTGTTCCTCACTGTCGCCGGTGAAGGCTAGTAAGACACCCCGATAAAAGCGGGTTCAATTCGTTAGAGTATATTTTCCTATGCCCATGCGGAGGATCATCACGAAGGCATTAGGTACTTTATACTCCGGAAGTGTTTCACTAGCCCATACGGAGGATCAATCACGAAGGCGTAGTTACTTTACTTCCACTTAAAAGGACGGAATCCGGGTAGAGGATTCATGTTATGCAAATGCACGTGTAGTGTGTGTGGAGGAATATCAAACCTTTCACTACCTATTCTACAAACCTTATTCTAAATGCCCTAGCAATTAAAACATTCAAGAATATTGTAACGCATTAACCGACAAGCAATTATAATATACAACCTTAAATAACTAGAGAACAAAAATAAAATGCATGCACATGAGTATGAACATATTTAAAAACATTTTATTATTTTCAAAATTCTCCTTATTAAAAAAATGTGGGAATTAAAATTAAATACCAATTAAACCAACAAAATCGAGACTTTGATAACACACGACTAATTCTAGGCCTGACTCTCTTATATGTCCCCAGCGGAGTCGCCAAGCTGTCGCAACCTAAAAAATAACGTAACGACGAGTCATCGCAAGACTTTATTATTCGTTAGGCGTGACATTAAAAAAAACCGAGGAAAAGTCGACTTAATTCCTCTAAAAAAATGAAGGTTTTGAAAATGACCTTAAAAGACATGGAGTCGCCACCAATCTTTTTTAGCTAGGTGTGATCGGCCACCTATTAAAACCGGTTTTATAAAATATTTTAAAAATTAATTAAAACATTTTAAAAACCAATTTCAAGTCTGCGTTTTAAACCAGAGAAATCAAAGAAGCCGGTTCGGGAGTCGGTTACGTGCGGGGAAGGATTAGCACCCCCACAACGCCCGTATAAATCGGTACCTTATTAATCGTGTGTTATCTCAAGTCTCGGTAAAAGTTGGTTTTAAATTTAGTATTTCAAATTAATTCCCAATTTAAAGAAAAATAATTCCATTTTTTTATTGAAAATGATCCGGAATTTATAAATTCAAAATTTTCCTATATTCCCCAACAAACGTGGCAAAATATAGAAATTTTTATTAGTTTTGGAAAACTTTCCGAATCATTCTCTTTTTTTGAAAGAAAGATATTCATTTATTAATAATAATTGATGATATTCCCTCCAGTAAACCCGGTAGAGAACTCATGAATTATTTTAACTCGGGAATATCTTTATTTTTATTGAAAATCATTATCTTTTTTGAAAACATTTAAAAGAAATGAATATGTATAGGCATGACATAAATAAAATGACATAGCAAAATCTAAATAATATAATGCAACCTAAATGTCATGACACATAGAAATTATTATGGCAAGAATCACATATTATATAAAATGCATGAATATAAAAATGCAATGCATGAGATGTATTTTTTCCTTTAATTAAGGAAATCCGTATATCTAAAAAGATATCCGGCTACCTTAGGAAAATATGTCAAATTAAATATTCTAAAACCAAAATACTTTGTGATTGTTTGAAAACAATTTTGAAAAGCTTGAATTAAAAATAAAAACTGGGCTAAAAATTTTTAAATGGCTCTAATTTCCTAAGTTTAAAAAATCCGGACTTGACTACCCTTAACCCGGGATTTGAAAAACCATTTTTAGAGTTTAAAAGGCTTAGAAATCACCCTAAGTCAGTAGCTAACCCTCCTAATCAGCCCACTCTAAGTACATTAACCAAAACAGAAAATTGGTTTTTCTTTAAATTCAATTCTGACTCCACTGTCCAGTTTTAATACACGATTTTTTACCCTATTTTTAAAAATTCCAAAAATTCTAAAAAAAATACTGGAGACTCAGGACATATAAAACTATACGAGAAAAAATCGGCTTAATTTTTTGATCAAAGATGAATTCCCAGAAAAACCAGAGATGTACGAGTTTTTGGAGGAGAAAAAACTGCTTTGTTTTTCTTTAAATTCAATTCTGACTCCACTGTCCAGTTTTAATCCACGATTTTTTATCCTATTTTTAAAAATTCCAAAAATTCTAAAAAAAATACTGGAGACTCAGGAAATGTAAAACTACACGAAAACAAATCGGCTTAATTTTCTGATCAAAGATGAATTCCCAGAAAAATCATAGATGTACGAGTTTTTGGAGGAGAAAAAAAACTGCTTTGTTTTTTCTTTAAATTCAATTCTGACTCCACTGTCCAGTTTTAATCCACGATTTTTTACCCAATTTTTAAAACTTCCAAAAATTCTAAAACAAATACTGGAGACTCAGGACATGTAAAACTACATGAAAACAAATCGGCTTAATTTCCTGATCAAAGATGAATTCCCAGAAAAATCATAGATGTACGAGTTTTTGGAGGAGAAAAAAAACTGCTTTGCCAACACATTTTTGCTTTTGATAAAATCATTTAAAAACCAAAGTAAAAATATTTGAAACTCATAAAATGACTTGAAAGCAGTAGCTAGGACTCTTTGAAAGTTAGATAAAAATTGGCTAAATAAAAAAAATCACAAAGGTAGAGTAATCAATTTGACAAACTTAATTTTCCACAAGTGTGCTCAAGAGAGCATGATCTTGAACCATTAATTGGCTCAAGTCATTATTCAAGTGGCATGAACATGAAATGCATGAAACAATGCAGCAAACATAATGCATGAAATGCATGGATCTAAACCTAAATGTAAGGAAAATGCATGACACAAATAATATGGCCTAGACCTAACATGAACTTGCATGGCATTTAATGTAACCTAGACCTAAGACATGCATGGCATTTTCACAAACACAAGGCATGCTTAATTCAAAAATCCAACCAAATATCATGCAAATGCAAAAACCTAACAACTAGCATGACAAAAATACAACACACAATGCAAAACACATGGAGTAGCCAAATGGCCCCAAGCTTCAACAAGCATGGCATTTTCACAAACACTTGGTATGCTAGCATGAAAAACTAAGTCATAACACAAAAATCACACAAGCATTTTCACAAACACCTAATATACTAAATCTAAAACATGCTCAAATTTAAACAACATAAAAACAGAAAATTAAAAATGCAAAAACATGATATCTAAGACATAAATGGCAATAAACAAAGCAACCAAATTAAATATAACTTAAGAACATGAAATAACATAATATTTAAAACATCAAAAATAAAGAAAATAGCATAAACAATATGGTAAAATGAATCAAAAACAACAACTTAAAATAAATAATGTAGGCCATTTGGCCATGGTGAGTTTATTGTAAAAACAAAATGTAAAAAAAATATACTTAAGAAAGGAAATGAAGGAAGAACAAGAAACATTATTTTAAAATGAAAACTCACCAAGTAGAGATTAAAATAGCAAAAAATAAGAATAGAAAATGAAAGTGCAAGAGTTGGTGCTCAAGAGCAACCTCAAGAAGCTAATATTTCAAGCTTTTCTCTTCAAACTTTCCTTTTTTTCTAAACTTTTCTTTTTTTGCTCTCAACCAAGAAGATAAAAAACTAAGAAAAACTAAGAGAAATCAACCAAAATGGAAAAGAAAAAACAAAATCTGCCTCCTCCCTTAGGGCTGGCAGAAAATGATGCTTATATGGACTCCAAGATGTTGTCATTTTTGTGTAACCTAATTTCCATCAAATGGCCAATAATTCAAGATGAAAAGTCATGAAATTACCACCCTTAGATTAGCATCTCAGCCCTCTCAAATTACAGCTGTCCAAGAAAAATGTTGACATCTTTTTTCCATCCCAACTCTGATTTTTTGAAGGGCCCAAAAAGCCCTTTCCGGTTGCTTGGGTGAAATGACCATTTTGCCCTCCCGGATGCAAAATAAATATCAAACGGGCTCCAAATTCAATTTTTCGTTTTTTAATACTTCCAAAATAATAAAATATTGAGTTCTGGAAGTTTTCAAAATTATCCGAGTCCGTTTGCTATTTATTTGGATTTTTTCTTCCCAAAATGTCCTTTTATGCCCCTACTTTTTACCATTTTTTAAACGAGCTCCAAATCAAGATTTTTCTTCACCAATCTCTTCAAAATAATTAAAAAGTGTGATCTGGAAGTTTTCGTAATTTTTGGAGCTCATTTGGTATTTTTTTCGGGATTTATCGGCTTGAATTACTGCATAGGAAGCTCGGGATTTAGCCATTTTGCAAATGAACTCGGAATCAATATTTTCTTTCGCCAATCTCTTCCAAATAATTTAAAAATGAGATTTACCAAATTTCAGAATTTTTGGAGTCCATTTGCTATTTTTTCGGGATTTATCTTTTTGAATTACTGCATAAGAAGCCCGGGATTTGGCCATTTTGCAAACGAACTCGGAATCAAGATTTTCTTTTACCAATCTCTTTCAAATGATTTAAGAATGAGATTGACAAATTTTCCATAATTTTCGGAGTCCATTTGCTATTTTTCCCAAAATTTTCCAATTTTGCCCTTTAACCTCCGAAACCCGGTTTTGCTCAAAACAAGTCCGATTTTCAGATTTTCTTCAATCTGAGCCTTGGGCCATCCTTTTTAATCATTCCTCATCCATTGGGGGCTTTGGTCTTACCAAGTCGGGCCATTTCTGTGATTCTTCCCGATTTCACCGAAATCCATTAAAAACCCTAATTCTCGGTTTTCTCCCGGATTGACTTTTCTTTCGGTTTTTCTTGCAAGTGACTTCTCCATTACCCGTAGTCAGTGCTTATCTTTCATTTGGAACCTTCAATTTCGACCAGTTTGATCGTTTAAGCACTTTTCCCCAAATTTCTCGGATTAGGGTTTCTTTTCTACTGAATCTCCAAATCCCAACTTCCGAACTCCATATCTTTCAATGTAGACCTCGGATTATCAAAATTCTTTCTCCATTTTTCAATTGAACTTAAAATCTTGATTTTGAAAGTGGGTTGACTTTTCCAGTAGTTGACTTTTTGTGGTTGACTTTTTCGGGGTTGACTTTTTCGGGGTTGACTTTTTTTCAAGTTTGACTTTTTATGCTCGCCCTCTTAAACTAAGTCTCGGAGTACCACCTGCAGGATGAAAACAGTCTTTTTATACTCGGAAACATCAATATGGGAAGAAAACATACATGTTTAGTGGCCCGGACAAAATTAGGTGTCTACAATTATATAAATAAAAAATGGACGAATCGGGCCTTGATTGTTGAATCAAAACTCGGCTCATTTTTTAAACGGATTTATTTTTTATCCAAACTTTTTTAAATATCGAACGAGTCTTTCGTGAAAGAATAACCCAACTCTTAAACTGGTATATGGGGATGATGACAGGTGAGAAGGAGAGTGAGAGGCTGGCCTGGCGACGAAGATTGAGGCCTGAGAGAGTGACTGAGTGAGAACTGAGTGAGGGAGGCTAGCTGAGAGGGTTAGGCAGAAAGGCTTAGAGAGGCGTAGAAGAAAAGAGGAAAAGTGATTTAAAAATTAGGGTTTTTTATATTTTAATAATTTGTAAATTTATTTAATTGAAAAAAATGCATACATTAAATGATAAAGGGTAATTTCGTTTAGTACATTTCAGTTAAATTGAATTATTCAAATATTTTCACTTAATTGAACTAAATTTCTTATAATCGAAATTCATCAAAAATTTATATCAATCACATTCAATCAATTATTTCGGTTTCGACCGAAAAATGCACAGTCCTAGTTGGACTCAAAGTTAAGCAGGAAGCAAATATGCTAAAGCAGCAATAAGGGAAAATAAATATTGTTCACCAAAAAAAGAATAATAATAAATTGAAACAAAACGAACAAGACAGTTAAATAATTAGTTATTAATAAATAAATATAGAATAAGGAAAAGAATTTGCAAGAGATTAAAGTGCTCAGTGCTTAGTAATAGAGTAATACTGTAATAGTGGTAGCAGCCTCGGACTCAACTGCTGAAGCGATGCCCCCTCTTTGCCCTTGTGAAAAAGCACAATCCCCCACTCGAAGCCAAAAAAAGCAGAGGCCAGAGGGGGTGTGAAAAAGGAAAGTCGGAAAGAGAGAGAGACATGGGTTTCGCAGCAGCAGCTAAGCCAAATACCCATACCAGCAGCAACAAAGAAAACAGGGGCATGGGTTTACTCCTCGTGTTCTTCCCTGAACACCAAAACAAAATGACCAATTCCTTTGATAACAACAACAACACTACATCAAGATTCATTCGCAGAACAAGTACTTCAAGTCCCCTTTTCACCAAAGCTCAATCCACCATTTCAATCTGTGCTCTTTTAGTTTTCCTTACTCTTCTCCTCTTCACTCTCTCAACTTTTGAACCCTCCATTCCAACCCCAACCCCAATCCCCTCCTCCACCATCAAAAACTCTCGTCGATTCTTATCCCAAAAAACCCAACTTTCTTCTTCTTCCTCTCCCCATTGGTTCTTTCCAGTGTGGGATTATAAGCCCCTATATGTCAAGCAAAAACCCAATATTTCTTCCTCTTCATTCGCTTTACAAGGGATGGGAACTTTGTATAGACGTGGGACAAAAGCCATGAACGATCTTATAGTTAGCCATGTTGTTGAAGATGTGACTGAAGATGAACTCAGGCTTTTCTTACGAGTCTTGCATAGGTCAGACGTCACTTCAAAAGCTGACACTGTTTTCCTTTTTGGGTCTTGTTCTTTATCTTCAAGATTCAGCTTTGTTATTCAGGAAGAGAACGAGTCGTTCTTGAAACTCATTCAACACTACAAAGAGTTGAATATTAAGGGTTTTCGTGACTCGGTCTTCAGTTTTAACTCGACCCAGTTTTGGAAATCTGGGAAGAAAGATGTTGGGGAGCCTATTTGGGGAAAGAAGGGTCGAGGGAATTATAGTAATTCAACTGAAGCTGAAGGTGAGTCAACTCGGTTGACTTATGGCTCGGTTGTGGGGTTTGATGTGAATGAGTTGGATCCAGAGAACTCGCTGGCTGGGTTTCTAGATCACGTTCCAATGAGTTTGAGAAGGTGGGCTTGTTATCCAATGTTATTAGGAAGAGTGAGGCGAAATTTTAAGCATATAATGTTATTGGATGTTAAAAATTTGATATTACTGAGTGACCCACTCGTCCGTGTCAGGAATCGGAGTCCCGAGTCGGTTTATTTATTGACCAAGGAAAGCTGCTCCGGCAAGCAATGCAAGAAGACCACGGGGAAAACTCGGTCTCATTTTCAAGTTAACTCAGCGGTTTTGATGGGTGGAGCTAAGGGAATTCGGAGATTAGGCAATGCTATGTTGACTGAGATTGTTATAGCTACAATGCAGCATAAGAAGAAGAAGAATTCAATCTCCGAGTCGGGAGTTTTGAGTCAACTCGTCGGGAATGGGTACATACTGAAGAATGTTAATTTGATCACATCGACATCGACCGAATCAATTCAGGAAGCGAGTTCACTCATGGGTTTGAGCACCAACTCAGCTGCAGATTATTCAATAATCCAACGTGGTAATAGTAATTATGATCTTAATTCCATAATTATGAAGCTAATATGTTTATGTGAAGTAGATTCTTCTGTTTATAGGGATTGTTAGCAAAAACAAAGGACAAAAAAATTAATTAGCCTTTTTAGAAAATAAAATATATATAAGTTTTGTTCTTTTTCTTCTGTAAATTTTTGTTTTTTCTGTTTTCACATGTTGTATACTATTTTTAGATTATAAAATTAAGTTCATGTGAAGTAGATTCCTGTGTTTATAGGGATTCTTGGCAAACGAACAAATAAAGAAGAATTTATAATTTTTAGAAAATAAAATAAAATAAAATAAAATAATATAAGTTTAAGTTTTGTTCTTTCTTTTGTTTTGTTTGTCAATCTTTTTTTTCTTTTGAATTTTGTATATACTAGAATTATATTTAGATTTAGATCATAAATTTTGTAATAATGAAAAAAATATGCCGTGGGAATAAATTTGATAATTTTGAATACGATACAAAAAAATAATTAAAATATATTATAATATACGTTATTATACAAAAAATATATTACTGTTCGCATGTGTAAAACACATTTATTAATAGTGAAAGTCATATTTGTGAATGATAATTAAAGATATATTAAAAATAATAAATTGAAAAATAATAAAAACAAACCGAACCTAGAAATATCATATACCACTTTACTCATAAATTTTTATTGTTTATGTACCAAAATAAATAAATAATAATTCTTTGAGTTTTTGTATTGATCAATGGTGCGTGTGTAATATACAAAACAAGAACAAATTCAACCATTGACCAAACAAGAAAGAACCCACTTGCCATACAATTTCTACCACTAATCATGTCAATAGGTTACTTTTTTTTCTTTCCTTTTTTCTTGATTTGATCCAACAATGAAAATTGTTTTGTTGTGGAATTTTCTACTTACTTTTAAAAATTAGATTTGTTTATAGATCGGATTATAGTTCAAATTTTTTTTTATTCAAATTTGGATCGGACCGATCTAAAAATCCATTTTATTATTCAGGACGAACTGAACGAATAATACGATTCTTGAACATGTCTATACTAAACTACCTTTCTTGTTTTTTTTTTCTTTTTCTCCCTTTATTCCAAAAGAAAAAGAATTAAAGAAGAAAACAACTTTATTATGCACTTTTTTGAAGACCTAAATGACCCTTTATAGCCAATAAAAAATCTTAAATGATAAATGAAAGTTGGTTCTAGGAAGGGGTTTTGGTCGTTTAAGTGAGAAGTCTCGATTTCGAATCCTTGTAGATGCAGCAAACTTTTTTGAAAGAAGTCCCGCCTTATAAGTTCGAAATGAGTGACTATATATGTATTAATTAGCAAAATTGTAATTAATATATTATATTGAAAAATTTATTTAATGCAATATACTCATCAAATTTAAAAAGATCTTAATATTAGTTATAATTTTTTAAAAATAAATATCGCCTTAAAAAATATAAATGCATGCTGATTAACATTATTATTATTATTATTATTATTATTTTTATGATTAGTCAAACAGTTAAATGTTTTAATATTAAAAAAATGATGGAAAGGGAAAATTTGTTATGAGAGAGAAAGTAAGAAAGGGAAGTGATGGAGAATATGTGGGCAGGCAAATTGATTAAAGCCCATGTGCCTGTGAATTGTGATCTAATTCCCCTCCCTTCCGCCCCGCGTTACACTGTTTTTTCCTTTTAAGCTTAATTTTATAATTTTCTTTGCTTTCACTTTTGCCAGCTCTGTTCCAACCTATACCAAACTAAATCTCTCTATAAATTAAAAAATAAATTCACATGGCATTAGAATAAGCAAAAAGTATCAAATGTACAGCAAGGAACATGGTGAGTTTTCTTTAAGCATGCAGGAAATTAAGTATTATAAATGATTTTTACTTATTACTAGAACTCCCAATTTTGAACACGATGAAAAAACAAGACACAAATACATCGCATTTAATAAATACAAAAATAATATAATAAATACAACATGACATATTCAAATATAATTTATGTTTACACTTTTAATAATTTATATTATTATTTATATTTATACAATCAAAATAAAAAAATACGAAACATAATATATATACACCAGTTTTAAATGCTGACATATTAAATTTTCTTGTTCACTGACTTGCTGAGAAGAATTTATTTGGAAGGAGAGAAGTTTCAGATTGCTAAAAAAGAGAGAAATTGTTGTTTTAATTGGTAGTTATTTTATGGTGAAGTTATTGATTTCCATATTGAACCAAAGAAATCAAATCTCCTTTTTTTTGTTTTTTTTCTGCTCAAGGTCAGTACAATTATTAGGGAAATGTGATTGGGATAATTTAGAAAAGGACCGGTTACAAATTTTTATTAGTTGGTCGTATGAGAAAAGAAAATTAATGAAAAGGAAATGTTAAGATGAAAAATTGATTAAAAAAAATTGTATTTACTTTTTTACCCTAATTCATAATGGGTATTAAAACAAAAGGAAAAGTAATATATATATATATATATATATTATTTATTTCCGATCAGTAATAGGTCTCAAAATTTGCAGGACCTTAACATGTCTCTTTTACCAAATCCAGATCCTAGATTGAATGCTCAAACTAAAAAAAAACCACTAAATTCACATGTGAAAAACTAGACAATAAACTAAAAACCACTAATTTGCTAAGATAAAATTAAGGTAAAACAACTAAAGTGCTCTTAAATAACAAAACAAGAGAAACCCAGATGCTAATTTGATACATGATTAAAGAACACAAGATTAAAATGCGAAAAAGGTTAACAAAATGATGACTATATTGTGGAGTTTTAAGGGTCGCCAGCTAAAAATCTATAAAGAAACAAGACATAGGCGAGAGGTAGAAACGGGAAATATCTTGATAATATCAGAAATGGAGTCCTTTCCAAAAATTAACAAAAACCCAAGTGAAAATTCTCGAAATCAAAGGAAGTAAAGGGTATAGAGGGTGGAGGCTTCAAGTTTTAGTTTAAGAGTTGTTTTGTGGGTTTTTTTACTGAGATATAGCCAAAAAAATAATACCAAATTACCGTTAGTTTCGGATTAATTCCCAAAATATGGCTTTTTTTTTTCTAGCTGGGTAAAATTTGAAAATTTGTAAAAAACACCAAGGAAAATCGCCATGGGGGTGGCGATTTCCCTTCATGTATATATATATATATATTTTTAAATTAATAAACAAAAATTAAATTTAAACAAAAATTAAATTTGATAAATTTATTTTTTAATTTTAAAAATTATAAATTAAATTAAAATATTTTTTTTATAATTTAAAAAAAAATTCGTAAGGTATATTTTAGGTTTTTTTTATAATTTAATATTTTGAAATTTGTTTTTTAAATTTTGTTAAAAATTTTGTTTTTTATAATTTAATATTCGTGAGGTACCTCCAGAAGAGTATGTATCTGGCTCAACGGTGAGACTAACTTGGTTGAAATCGTTTCAAAATCTTCCATTACATGCAACCGAACAACAAATACAATATGCTGCTAGAGCATATACTTTACGTTTGATTGGAGGATTACTGATGCCTGACAAATCGAGCAGTCGGGTACATTTAATGTATCTTCCATTGCTACGTGATTTAGAGCATGCGGCAAATTATAGTTGGGGTTCTGCGTGTTTGGCGGTTTTGTATAGAGAACTTTGCCGAGCTACAGTTCCAAAAATCCATGACATAGGTGGATGTTTAGTGCTTCTACAATCATGGGCTTGGTATCGGCTACCATTTCTTGCTCCGCGCGTGGATATTTCGGCTGTATACCCCCTTGCAAGCAGGTAATAATCTTTACTATTTTATTAATTTTGTACGAACTTGTATTTTTATAGGTCATTAAGATATTATATGCATTTTAATAGGTGGAGTAGGAGTACGAGTAGAGATTTTATAGAGACTCCGAGCGATCTTGCAAGTATAAGAGTACGACTAGATCGACTAGGATATGATAAGGTAAATATTTCGATTGTTACATTGAACTTTTTTTTTTATTTAATCCATATGAAACTAATAATTTATAATAATTATTCGCAGTTTCTGTGGATGCCATATTTCTCGCGTGAAATTATGGCATGCCTCCCATCGGATGCCTACAATAATTTCAATATATGGAAAGCAAACACAGCATTGATATGCTTTTCATATGTAGAGTGGCACCAAACTGACCGGGTGTTGCGACAATTTGGGATGCAACAACCAATTCCTGCAGCCCCGGTGAACCTTGATAAGCTTCACAAGGTCGACATGTGTGGTCGTAATGATGAATTCTGGCCTGCGAAGCATGAACATTGGATCCAATGGTGGAACATACGTTTTCAACGAATTCCGACAGGTTACCCGATTGTTGGTAATAATTTCAACCCATCTGCTGATTACATAAGATGGTATAGAAATGAAGGTCGGCCTTTCGTTTGTCCACCGTCGATGTATGAGGATGTTAGGAGTATGCCATTTACCGGACAAACTTCAGCTCCAGTCCCTCCTACACAGGATATGGATGCTCCTAGACCTCGCCGACAACGTGGGCGAACGCGTCAACCGACCTCATCGAAGTTCACAGCATCGAGGATGTCATTTGATCATCCTGAACCTGAACGGGATCATGGAGTACCATCCAGCCATCGTTATTCCGTAAGTCACCCCGGATATGACGTTGATGAGTGTTACCAACCATCACCGCCAAGAACGAGGTTAGATGACCAGCTCCCCATCCTAAGTCCAAGTTCAGCATATCTAACATCCATGTATCAGTTTGGAACCCCTTCGTCAGCATTTGATGCTACATCATTTATGGGTGCATCTAGTAGTCAGGTTCCCGTTATGGGTAAACTAGGTGTTGGCTCATCCAGCAGTGAGTTTCAAATTTTTGATACGGATGAAAGGACTGATGACATACAACCGGAACCAGTGGCGGTTATAGCAAGAGGTCGTGGTGGACCGCGAATACGTGCCACTGACGAGGTTGAACGACGAGTGCAACCACCACGCACTAGAAGAGCTCGACACTGTTGCTCTACACCACGCAATAATTAGAATAATTGTAATGTGTTTTAAATTTCTAATATAAATTTATATGTTTTGCATTTCATGTTATTTATTTTAAATTTGTTCGGAAATTAATTGTTACATTTTATTTTAATTTATATCTTAATGTTGTTATTTAATTTTAATATAATAATCCAAATTACATGATAAGTTGATTATCTTTTTTTCATTTTAATTTAATTTTCTTTTTAAATTTTAATAAGAAATAAAATTTTAATCATAAATTAAATTAAAATTATTTTATCAAATATCCAGTTTTAAACTGTAACAATCTATACTATTATTAAAAACAATGATTAAATTGATGTCACGAGTTAATCGAATACCAACTCAAAAAAACTAATCAAATTAAAAAAATTATTTTACGATACCAACTTAAAAATAACTTCTTTATTTAAAAAAGTGACTCGATAAATTTCTTTAAAAAAAAAAATTTATTTACATTTTACATCATTAAATTATTTTTGATATAAATTAAATTTTCCTTTTTATAATATTACAAAATTATAAAAAATACAATTTTTGATATAAAAATTTAATAAAAAATATAATCTTCTTTTTAAATTTTAATAAGAAATATATTTTTATTTTTTATAAAATTGTAATAATAAATTAAATTACATTTTTAATATATATTTTAAAAAAATAAATAACCAAACCTATAAAAAAATATTTTAATTTAATTTATAATTTTTAAAATTAAAAAATAAAATTATCAAATTTAATTTAATTTTTGTTTAAATTTAATTTTTGTTTATTAATTTAAAATATATATATATATATACATGAAGGGAAATCACCACCCCCATGGCGATTTCCCTTCATAAAATTTGCAAATTTTGCAAATTTAACCAAGGGAAATCGCCATGGGGGGTGGCGATTTCCCTTGGTTAAATTTGCAAAATTTGTAAAATACACCAAGGGATCGCCATCCCCCATGGCGATTTCCCTTGGTGTTTTTTTACAAATTTTCAAATTTTAACGCTGGGAAATCGCCATGGGGATGGCGATTTCCCAGCTAGAAAAAAAAAACCGTATTTTGGGAATTAATCCGAAACCAACGGTAATTTGGTATTTTTTTTTGGCTATATCTTAATAAAAAAACCTTGTTTTGTGAGATGCAAAGGAAAAGTAAGAGAAAAAAAGAAGAAAATGGGAGAAGTCGCTGAAAATAGTGTCGACGATAGCAAACTTGAAAATAAATGGAAGGATTTCGGGTTTTAGCAGAAGATAGAAGGAAAAAGGAAAAAAAAAAAATTGGATGAAAGAGAAGGGGAAAGAAGAAAGGAGGGAAGAAAGGGTGGGTTACAAAAGGTAAAAATGACTTTTTCATTTCCTTTTTAACAACTTTTAAAGTTTAAACTTCCTATCTGATAAATATTTTTTTATATGGTCGCAATCAATAATTATTGTTGGTCCATTGGTCTGATTTGTAATTAACCCAATGTGATTTAAGAGCTAAGATCACAATCACTTCAAAAAGGCATGAGAATTGGTCCAATCAGTTTAATTTCAATTTATTTATAAGTTTAAGATTATTGGGACAAATTCTCAAAGTTAAAGCTTTCCTATGGCAATATTAATTATTATATATTAATTAAAAATCTTCATGTGATATTCCAAAAGTTAGAATTTGAAATTTGTACTTAAAAAACCTTTGAGTTTGAATTTTGAGATTAGTAGAGTGAAAAACTATGAGATAAAAAAAGTTCTCTCTCCTTATATAATCTAAAATTACATAAACAAAAAGGAAAAAAAAAGAATTATAAAAAGTTACTAGACAGAAAGAACATAAATTTTTTCCATTACTACTTCCATAATTTAACTTTGAAACACTTGCATACTTCAATTTGGAACAAACATCTCGACTAATTGTTATTGATCTTAAAAGATTATGTAAAAAGAAACATAAACTTGAGACATGTTTAATTCCTTTGAAGTTTGAACATATTTATGAATTCAAATGTGAGCCTTTTTAGCATAAAAATTGTGAAAGTCAATGTAAACTGTCTTTTTATTTTAATATATCTATTTTTTTCTTCAAATTATTGATTTTTTTTATCAAAATATTTCGTTTTTACAACGGATGAAAAAAAAATTATACAAGGGAAGTCACCATGGCCGATGGTGATTTCCCTTGAATAATTGAAAAAATTAAAATAAATTGTACATGAAGAAGTCGGCACCACGGGTGGTGACTTCTCCACGTTAATTTTTATTTATTTATTTTTTTAATTCTGGAAAGTCACCCCATGGGTGGCGACTTACCAAATATATATATATATTAAATATTAAATAATAAAATTTAAAAATAAAAATTATATAATTTTAAAAAATAAAAAATTAATAAATTTTAAATAAAAAATTAAAAAAATAACAATTTATAAAAAATTTAAAAATATTGATGATTTATTGTAATATCAATCGGATTAATTCAATTCGTATTAGTAATGAAATGGACCTCCGGGAGAAAGACTAACCAAAACGTTGTGGATTATGCGAGAGTGAAGGTCATAGCCGTAAAAAATATTCTTATCAATTTGGTACATAGGGGAGAGTTATCATCAACAATAATATCGTTATACATACAGTTATTGTATACATATCGTTAAAAAAAGATATAAATTGTATACATACAGTTAAAAAATATATAATTTTTAAAATTTTTGTAAATGGTTATTTTTTAATTTTTAATTTTTTATTTAAAATTTATTAATATTTTATTTTTATTTTTTAAAATTATAAATTATATTATTTAATATTTAAAAAATATATATTTATATATATAGTTGGGAAGTCGCCACCCATGAGGCGACTTCCCAACATTAAAAAAAAATTAAAAATTAATGTGGAGAAGCTGCCACCCATGGGGCAACTTCTCCATGTATAATTTGTTTTTTTTTTTTTCAATTATTCAAGGGAAGTCGCCATATGCCATGGCGACTTCCCTTGTATAATTTTTTTTTCATCCGTTCTAAAAACGGAGTATTTTGATAAAAAAAATCAGTAATTTGAAAAAAAAATAGCTATATTAAAATAAAAAAGTCGAATGTAAACAGTATACAAACTTATAGGCAATAGAGTTTATGGTGAACGTTTACAATCGTGTGTTTTGTTAATAAAATGTTGAACTATTAATTTCAATGATTATGTATCGACTTTTGATCGGCTCAAGTAAAAAAGTTAATATTAAACATATAATGTTTATATATAGTTATAAGATTTTGTTAATGGGTGTCTTTAGAGCACTTGTTAAGTTTAATTAAGTTATTATTTATAATAATAATATTTTATATTAAATTTAATAATTAATAGTTGTTTTGATAAAATTTAAAATATTAAAATAATAATTTATTTAATATGATAATTTTTTAAAAATATTTTTAAGGTACTCGTTAACAAAACCCATAATATATATATATATATATATATATTGGCTTAAGAGATGTCCATGGGCCAAGTCGAGTTGGGCCCCAGCCCAAAAAATTTATTTTTGCTTGTACAAACCCGACCTGAAACTTTGTTTCATTATTTAAAAAATTATTTTTATATTTTATATTTAAATTAAAAATATTTTTTATTAAATAAATAATAACCCGAACTAAACCGGACTAGTTCGAATGTAAAAAAAAATGTTTAAGCTCAATCCAATTCAAATTAGAAGAATAACCTGATCCGTAAACAGATTTAATTCGTTTAACATTAGTAAATTAAATTTCCTTTTCATTTTAGGTATAGTTGATGAAAAACCGATGGTTGGGCTGAGTGGTCATCACACATCTGACAGAGATCGGAGTTTGTCTTATTTTATCTTTGCATGAATGACTATTGGCTAATCATTTTTATGCTTTTTAAGCACACAAATTTGAGTGACAACTACAATGAGAACATATGTGGTGAGAACAATGAGAACAAAATCATTTACAGCCTTTAAATCATTGATTTATGCATGTCAGCATAGATCAATTAGGATTAACAGTCACCATTCATTTCTCCATGTCAGCAATATGAAAGTAACCTGATACTTGAATACCCAGTTTCAAGCAAAAGTAGTTAATTCTGTCATTACAACTCAGTCAAGCAAATGGTTCTTTCTACTTTCAACAAATCTGGCGTTTAGCAAAAAAAAAAAGCAAAAATTGGGAATGGAGAAGAAGACAATAGGGTTAGCAAAACTGAGAAATAGGCATAGGTCGGCATGGAGAAAAAGGAGATTTGCTAGAGAAGGAATTATGTTAGAAAGAAATTTGGGCATTTCTTTGTTGGTTGAGGAAAATAACAGAGCTTCGACAAACAGAGGAAAGGAGGAAGAAGAGATCAACTAGAGTGAGAAAAACGCAGAGAGCATCGCATTCGGCATTGAGGTAAAATTCTAATCTTCAATTTTTTTTTTCAGTCGTGCTATATTATGGTTTGTGCATTCTGGTTTTAGGGTTTTTTTTTCCTGGGCTTAAGCTTTGGGGGGTTTGCCTTTACTTAAGCACATCAATTTGTTTGAAGATGGAAGTTGTATTTTGAGGAAGAATAGATAAAGTGAAGAAAGTCAAATTTGATTAAGGCTGTGTTGCTGGCACTGTCTGAATACAAAATTGTATTTGACATGAAAGGCGCGGGATTTTGCTTTTATTGAATTCATCTAATCCACTCTGTTTTTAATTTTTGCTTTCAAATCAAACCAAACCAAACCAAACGCAACGAAAATGATGGGCGCTGGCTAGTTTTTATGTTAGTTTTTTTCAGTCTTATTTCAACATGTTGCCATTGGACTCTCTACAATTTAATCTTCTACTGTTCTAATTTCATTCGAAATATTGTAATTAAACATGAACAAACCATACTAAATACGATGGGCTTGTATCAGTTAGGTTGTTTTTGAATGAAAACTCCTTTAAGAAAAGGATGCTTCTTGGCTTAGACACCAACCATTAAATTATTATACACCTTGATTATAAGAGAAATAACATTTTTTTGACAATTTTTTTTGTCGAAAATGATTTTTTTTTCGACGAAAATGTAAAAGATTGTAAAAGAAATTTGTCAAAAAATTTTAATTTCGTAAAAAAATGTATGAGTATTTCTTTTATTTGTATTCCATAATAGAATTAAATGTCGGCCAAAATAGTTGAATAGCAACATAATTTTTCAGTGTTTTTCTTTTATTTTTTGAATTAATATTGTTTGCCAATGAATTGATAGATTTTTTTAGTTCTGAAAATCATGCCAAAACATAAAACAATGAGCTCTAGGATCCCATAAAAGTTTGACTTCTCAAAACAAAAAATTCCAAGAAAGACACCATCAGCTTGTAGCCACAAGGCAAAAAACTCTTTAACCCAATCCACCCTTCCATTTACGCAGCTTCTTTGGTTAGCTTAGAAGCGGTATTGATTTGACTTTGGCTCTACAGAAACCCTAAGTTTACTCAATAAATTGTGTTCGTCAAAAGCAATCAATCATGTCACTAAGAACTTGGCCTGTAATAAGTGACCAAAAGACAACAGATTTTGTTAACTCTCAGTAATTAATTTCTTGCTAGCTGGTTGAGTGGTTAATAAAATCTTGGTTGACTCTTTGTATTTTTATAACTTAGGCTCTAACCTTCCACCCTGAAACAATCCAATAGTAACTAAACTATCAACCTGCCTGCTATACAACTACTATTTGAGAATCTGAATGCTTTAGGCTTTACCCTACTCAATTTGCTTCACAAATTATCTTGGGAGCCTAAGAAATTTCAACAGAATTTTAACTTGACAGGAATGAGTTTTTCAGATTACTTTGCTGAAATGAACTTGGGCAGGTTACACTTTTAGTAAGTGAAACAAAAGATTCAGCAAGAAACCGTTTATTGATTGAGGCTGCTGTTAATATTCTGATATTGTGGCTGATGTAATCTTCAGAATCAGTGGCTTTTAAGCAACTATGTTAGTCCAATATGTAAGCAGAATTCTTCATATATATATATATATATATATATTAAAAAAATTACATCTGATATGGAAATTTGATTTCCTAGCTAGCACGTGGGAGAAGTGACATATGCACATATATCATATGAATGCATGCTCATGCGGGAAGGAGGAACAATTTTCCTGTTTCTCTTCTGTTTGTGTTGTAATGTTTGTTTATTTTGTTTTCCTTCTCTCTTGATTTTTAGGTATAAATTCATTCACTAATAAATGATTAAATGGTTGCATATGCACTGTATTTGTTTTGTGCAGCTACTTACATTAGTTAGACAAATGGATGATCATTTGGGAGAAAGTGAGAAAAGATTCCTTATGATTTGAATGGTGAACCGACTTCGAGGATAGAATCAAGTGGGATAGAATCATCAAATCATCTTTCAAACGAAATGTCGAACATATACTCTGGTATGAACAGTTGTTGGGCTGAGGAATTCTTATATCAGAAAGATCCATTTGAATTAACGGCAAGAGATGTTGAAGGTATGGAATTTAATTGTGTGGAGGATGCAGAGTTATTTTACATGACTTATGCTCATAATATAGGATTCAGTGTTCGAATGGGAGGTTCAAGGAGAGACCAATATAAGAATGTGGTGGGAAAGAATTTACTTTGCAATAAAGAAGGACTTCAAACGGAGAAATGGTTGAAGAATGAAAATAAGAGCTGGGAGCCTAAAGCTATTACCAGAACATGATGTAAGGCAAAGATGCGTAGTGCTTAATAAGAGTATGCAGAGATAGGTAGTCTTCGTATTTGATAAAGAACACAATCATGAGCTGGTGAAACCTTCACAGAAGTCTCTTATTAAATCAAATCGGGTAGTTCCAACGGGTGCAAAGGAAGAAGCGATAGCAATGAAACGAGTAGGAATCCGACCATGTCAGATGATATAATACTTTGCTGATAAGGAAGGATCTTTCAAATAAGTTACATGTCGAGTCGATAAATATATTGCAAGTGGTGATGCAAAAGCTGCATTAGTATATTTTGAGGCAAAAGCAATTTCGAATCCTGGTTTTTACATGAGATATACTGTGGATGACGAGAACCATCTTCAGAATATTTTTTGGGCAGACTCAATTAGCTGGTAAGATTATGCATACTTTGGAGATGTCATTGCATTTGATACAACATACAAGAAGAATGGGTATGATCTCCTTTTACTGGTATTTATAGGAATTAATAATCATCATCAAACAATCATTTTTGCCTTTGCAATTTTATCAAATGAAAGGCATGGACTTTTGTTTGGGTTTTGAATGAGTTCTTACGTTGCATGAGCCAAAAGAAGCCCATTTCAGTGGTTACTGATGGTGACAAGGCAATGCATACTGCTTTCAAAATTGTTCTCCCTGAAGCTAACCATAGGCTTTGTGTATGGCAAATTCAGAGGAATGCTACCTCAAATCTCCACAACTTTGAAATTGCACAGGGATTTAAACGATGCATAAATTCTTGGTGGAGCGAAGATGAATATTATTGTGCATGGAACAATCTGGTTCAAACATATAGTCTTGAAGAAAATTCTTGGATCAATGAGAAATATAATACAAGGTGGATGTGGGCTCAAGCGTTTCTCACAGGCAAGTTCTTTGGAGGTATGAAAACGTCTCGTTGTGAATGATGCAACTCATATCTGAAGAGATATATAAAGAGAAATGACACCTTACTTGAATTCATACATTCAATCAAGAATGCAATTTCAAATATGCATAGACTGGAGCTAGAGGAGGACTTTTATTCGAGGCAAAGTGAACCTCTTCCTTCTAGTAACATGCAGCCTCTTGAAAAACATGTTGGACGAGTTTTCACCGATAATTCATTCAAGAGGTTTAGGAAAGAGCTTAAGCGTCGGGATGTTTACATAAGGAAAGGAGATATTATATGGTTGGGTGACCACACAAGAGTATATACTTTGATACAGTATCTGCGCCCTTGCAAAGAGACAAGAGTGAATTACAATGATTTAAATGAAACCATTAAGTCTTCTTGTCTTATGTTTGAAATTGAAGGCATTCCATACAGGCATACAATTTTTGTCATGAAAAATGAGCATTTGAAGTATATACCAGAGTCTTGCATCATGCATTGTTGGACGATAAATGCTAGAGAAGATACGATGTCAACCATTAATTCGCAATTGGATAATGATGCAATTGAGAGATTGAGGCACTCATCATTGGTGTCAATGTTCAATAGGTTATGTTATTTGGCATCCAAGACTAAAGAAGGTTTTGAGGGGACAAGGAATGTTTTGGCTAACTTGACTGCTAGAGTGGATGAGATGTCAAAAGCAAGGACAACAAACTATCAAAAGGGAGACTCTGGTTCGTTGCAGGACCCTCCAAAGAGGTCTAGCCAGAATGTAAAGAAAGATGAAAAACAGAAGAAAAGGAATTATACTTATTCACAATGTGGGATGGTGGTACATAATAATCACACTTGTCATCTCTTCAGTCTTGTAGAAAGTAATGCTGAAACTTTGTCAAAGGACAGTGACACTAAGTACAATTCATCAGATGATGAACTTTGTGAGAATGGACGTTTTCGGACAGATATAAATTCTGATGAGGTGCTTATAGTTTTGCTTTTATATATTACTTTATTCATATGTTACTTATATAGCATGATCATTAACTTTATATTTATGACTTGTGGATTTTGTTAATGATTTTAATTGTCTTTGTTACATATTCAGGAAAAAGCAAATGGCCCATCAAATCTTGAAGCCAATGCATACATTTGGTTGGTAGGAGTGGTAAAGTGCTTCAACCCCCAAGATGAGAACCAAGGTTCGAATCTTGAGAGTCACCAATGTCGGGAGGGCTTTACCATTACACTCCCGGTCGACAGGGATTAGTCTTCCATCAACCATAAAATAGATGTAGACACCTAATTTTGCCAGGAACCCCTAAACCGGGCAAATTCTTCATTTTAACTCCCCGAAACGCAAAGAGACTTCAACATGAGTCCCCAAAATCTTATTTCGGAAGTCAGCTCAAAAAGTCAACTAAAAAAAAGTCAACCTCAAAAAGTCAACCTCAATAAGTCAACCACTAAAAAAGTCAACTCTCAGTCAAAATCAAGATTCGGAGTTGAATTGAACAATGGTGAAAGAATTTTGACAATCCGAGATCTACTAGATATGACGTCCAGAAGATAGGTTGTGAAAATTCAGTGCAGAGGAAGACCTAATCTAGCAAATTTGGGAAAAAACTAAATCTGGGGTCAATTTGATAGCAAAAATTGGGCGTTTTCGGACCAACTCAAATTCAATATATGAAGGAGGGAGTAGAAAAAGAAAATCCAAAAATCGGACTCGTTTTGAGCAAAATCGAGGTTTTGGAGGTTAAAGGGCAAATTCGAAAATTCCAAAAGAAAATTCTGAAAAAATAGCAAACGAGCTAGGAAAATTATGAAAACTACCAGATCTGAGTTTCATAATTTTTGGAAGAGATTGGTGAAGAAAAATTCGGAATCGGAGTTCAAATGAAAAAGGTGAATTTCGGGTGCAGTAAGTCGAAATTTCAAAAGGAAATTTCAGGAAAAATAGCAAACAAGCTCGAAAAATTATGAAAACTTCCAGATCCAAGTTTCATAATTTTTAGAAGAGATTGGTGAAGAAAAATTCGAAAACGGAGTTCAAATAAAAAAGGTGAATTTCGGGTGCACTAAGTCGAAATTCCAAAAGGAAATTTCGAGAAAAATAGCAAACGAGCTCAGAAAATTATGAAAATTTCCAGATCTGAGTTTCATAATTTTTGGAAGAGATTGGTAAAGAAAAATTGGGAATCGGAGCTCAAATGAAAAAGGTGAATTTCGGGTGCTCTAAGTCGAAATTCCAAAAGATAAATCCGAAAAAATAGCAAAAGCTCAAAAAAATTTGAAAACCTCCAGAATCAAGTTTTACATTGAATGGGATCAGTTGAAAAAAAAAAATCCGAAATTGGGGTATATTTGCAATTAAATTAAACTCGGGGGGCAAAAAGGTAATTTTACCAAAAAAAATCGAAAAAGGCCAATTTGCAATTAAGAAAAATATGAAAGATGGAGAAAATTCTTGAACATCTCATGCCTTGTCCGGCCAGCATAAAGGAGAAATGATGGCTTCATCAATTTAATTCACTAGTCACTATCAAGCTAAAAAGGCCATCTTTAATACCTTGCAAATGGTCCCCTCTTCATCCAATGGCCTAGGTGCCTTGTAGGAAAGATGAGTACACCCTTCAATGGCCAAGATCAAATTCCAAGATGACATTTTTATTTGTCATGAAAAGATCCTCATCCAATGGCCAAGATTGGAGGAAGGAAGAGGAGCACAAACCATCCAATGATGAGGGATAGTTCGGCCAAAAGGGGGCATGCAAGTGACTTTGTGTCATCCAATAGCCTAGGTTATTTGTAAAGGATGAGTACACATTTCAATGGCCAAGATCAAATGCCAAGATGACTTTTTTATGTTGTCATGAAAAGATCCTAATCTAAAGGCTAGAATTGATGAAAAAATGAGGGCCATCCATCCAAGGGATGAGAGGCCAACCGGCCAAGCATGAGAGAGGGGAGGGAATATTTTATTTTTCCCTTAAGGGGCTGGTCATTAGAGAAGAGAGGGAGTAGCTAATTTGGCAAGAAATAGGTTTTTGAAAAAAAGGAAGAAAGGTTTTACCAAAAAGTTTAGAAGGTAGCCATTCCTACCTAGCTCTAGCATAATTTTCTTCTTCATTCTCATGTAGTTTTCTTTATTTTCTATGTGATTTCTACCACTTTTCTCATAAAAATAAAATTTTTGAAATGATCATTTAAGCTTTCATCTTTTCTTTTTTATCAAAAATGAAAGAAAATAAATTTTCTCAACTTTTCTTTTACATGGCCGAATGCCTCTATGTGCTTGCCTTGATTTTTGCCTTGCATTTTTTGGTGGGAAACATGATTGTGGAAGGTTTATTATTTGTTTTTATGGTCTGATTTTTCAAAATAAATGAATCAAAAGAGGTTGAAATGGCTACATGATCTTGATAAATATCAAGTGACCATGGTTAGGGGAGGGCTATGCCCATTTGTACCAATCATGGAGCTCACCTCCATTTTGTTGATTAGCTTGGTTTATTTTCTGATTTATGAGTTGGAAAGGCTTCATGATCTTGACAATATCAAGTGATTATGGTTAGGGGAGGGCTATGCCCAATTTATACCAACCATGGAGCTCAACTTTCCTTGTTTTGTTTACAAGTTTTTCTTTCTATTTCCTAGCATGTCTATGTTTATTTTGATCATGTTCTTTACATTATTTTATGTTATATTAACTTTAACATCATTTTAATGTAATGATATTTTCCCTTTACCATTCGGCCTTCATTGTGATTTTACTTGGTTATGTCTTGCATTTTGCCATGTATCATATCTTGCATGATTAAGCATGTTTGCATTTTTGTTATATGAGATTCGACCTTCTTTGTGTTAACTTGGTTATGTCTTGCATTTTTCCATGTATCATATCTTGCATGATTAAGTATGTTTGCATTTTGCATTTTTGTTATATGAGATTCGGCCTTCCTTGTTTTTACTTGGTTATGTCTTGCATTTTGCCATGTATCATATCTTGCATGTTTGCATTTTTGTTATATGAGGCTCGGCCTTCCTTGTGTTTTAGGTCTAGGTCATGCCTTGCATAGGATTTGGTTATGACATGCATATTAGGTCATTAATTATGTCTTGCAATCTTAGGTCATTTTTCATGTCATTATCATTTACTATGTCATTCATAGTCTAGGTCCATTTCCATATCATACCATGCCTTTATTATCATGCTATGCTATTCATAACATTTTAATAAATAAGGCAATATTCCCGAGTTTCAATAATTCATGGTTTTCTCTGCTGGGTCTGCCGGAGAGGTTATCATCATTTATTAACGAAGGAATACCCTTTTATAAAATAAAATGATTCAAAAAATTTCAAAATAAATAAAAACTTCTATGTTCTGCCGGGTCTGTCGGCGAACAATGAAAAGATTTTGTATTAATAAATTCCGAGTCATTCTCAAATTCATTCATTTCATGAAATGTCACATGCCATGTCTTTTTATGTCATGTCACATGCCATTGCCATTTTATGTCATCACTTTATGTCATGCCATCCATATGCCATGTCATCTTGCTTGTCATGTCGAGTTCATTCACATGCTATGTCATTTCATGCCATGTCACATGCTATGTCATCACCTTATGTCATGATATCCATATGCCAAGTCATCTTGCTTGTCATGTCGATTTCATTCACATGCCATGTCATTTTATGCCATGTCACATGCCATTGTCATTTTATGTCATCCCTTTATGTCATGCCATCCATATGCCATGTCATCTTGCTTGTCATGTCGATTTCATTCACATGCCATGTCATTTTATGCCATGTCACATGTCATTGTCATTTTATGTCATCCCTTCCTGTCATGCCATCCATATGCAATGTCATCTTGCTTGTCATGTCGATTTCATTCACATGCCATGTCACATGCCATTGTCATTTTATGCCATATCACATACTATGTCATTTCATGCCATGTCACATGCTATGTCATCACCTTATGTCATGCCATCCATAGGCCATGTCATCTTGCTTGTCATGTCGATTTCATTTACATGCTATGTCATTTCATGTCATGTCACACGCTATGTCATCACCTTATGTCATTTCATTCACATGCCATGTCATCTTGCTTGTCATGTCAATTTCATCACATGCCATGTCACATGCCATTGTCATTTTATGCCATATCACATGTCATGTCGATTTCATTCACATGCTATGTCATTTCATGTCATGTCACATGCTATGTCATCACCTTATGTCATGCCATCCATAGGCTATGTCATGTTGCTTGTTATGTCGATTTCATTCACATGCCATGTCATTTTATGCGATGTCACATGCCATTGTCATTTTATGCCATATCACATGCCATGTCATTTCATGCCATCGTCATCTCATGCCATTCTATGCCATCTGCTTGTCATTTCGATTTCATTCACATGCCATGTTATTTTATGCCATGTCACATGTCACATGTCACATGCCATTGTCATTTTATGTCACCCTTTTATGTCATGCCATCCATATGCCATGTCATCTTGCTTGTCATGTCGATTTCATTCACATGCTATGCCATAGGCCATGTCATCTTGCTTGTCATGTCGATTTCATTCACATGCCATGTCATTTTATGCCATGTCACATGCCATTGTAATTTCGATTTCATTCACATGCCATGCCATGCCATGCCATGTCATTTTATACCATATCATATGCCATGTCATCTCATGCCATTCATATGCCATGTCATTCTGCTTGTCATGTCGATTTCATTCACATGCCATGTCATCTTATGCCATTTCATATGCCATGTCATCTTGCTTGTCATGTCGATTTCATTCACATGCCATGTCATTTTATGCCATGTCACATGCCATTGTCATTTTATGCCATGTCGATTTCATTCAGATGCTATGTCATTTTATGCCATGTTACATTTTATGTCATCACTTTATGTCATGCCATCCATAGGCCATTTTTTATGTCATGTCGATTTCATTCACATGCCATGTCATTTTTATACCATGTCACATGACATTTATTTTTATGCCATGTCATCCATATGTTGTGTCGATTTTGGTTCACATGTCATTTTGTGTGCTATGTCAATCATATGTCATGTTATTATTTCTATTATTAGATCATAATAAAATGTTTATCATGACATGATAAATATGCATGATTATTTAATTGTTATCTTGGTAACATTTTTGCATAATCATAACCATTTTCTATGTTTTTACAAAGGATGTTGTTGTAAATTAAGATTATTACCGAGTTAAAATAATTCATGAATTCTCTGTTGGGTCTGCCGGAGAGGATATCTTCAATTATCATTAATAACGAAATAATGTTTTTAAAATAAAAATGATTCGAAGAATTTTAAAATCAATGAAAAATTCCATATTTTGCTGAGTCTGTAAAAAAATATGGAAAATTTTATGCTGGTAAATTCCGGGTCCTTCAAATAAAAATATGAATTTTGAAGGGAATTATTTATAAACGCCAACTTCAAAACCGATTTTTTTTACTGAGATTTGAGATAACGCACGACTAATAAGGTACCGTTTCGTAAGGGCGTTATGGGAGTGCTAATCCTTCCCCGCACGTAACGGACTCCCGAACTCGCACTTGTTTTCTCTGGTTCAAAGCGCAGACTTCAAAATTGGTTTTAAAAAATATTTTAATTAATTTAAAAATATTTTTATAAAAACCGGTTTTAATAGGTGGCCGATCACACCTAGCCAAAAAAGATTGGTGGCGACTCTATTTCTTTTTCCGAGGATGTTTTCATACCCTCGACCTGTATTTCAAGAGGAATTAAGTCTTCTTTTCCTCTGCCTGTTGTTTTCCCCCCTCACTCGAGCGGGTCCACCTCGGATCACGTATCGACAGCTTGGCGACTCCACTGGAAATTTTAGAGAGTCAGGCTTGGAATTAATCGTGCGTTATTAAAAGTTCAGTTTTGTCGGTTTTGGGTTGGCGTTTACTTTTAATTCCCATTTTCTAATAAAAGAATTTTTTTGAAAATAATCAAATGTTTTAAAAGTGTTCATTCTCATGTGCATGAATATTTTTGCTGTCCTCTGATTATTTAATTTAACATGCCATTATTATTCTTTATTTAATTAATGCTTTACATTGTTTAATTTAGTTTTTATTAAATTGCTTGGGTTTTAGGATAGAGGTATAGAATAGGTGGTGAAAGGTTTGTTTGTTCCTCCTCACATTATACTTGCGTTTGCATAACATGAACCCTCTATCCGAGTTCGATCCTTTAGGTGGAAGTAAAGTAACTACGCTCTCGTGAGGTGTTAACCTCCGCATGGGCTTGCGAAACACTTTTGGAGTAGTAGACTACCTACGCCTTCGTGGGGTGATAACCTCCGTATAGGCCTGAGAAATACACTCGAATAAATTGAACCCGTTTTTATCGGGGTGCCTTACTAGCCTTCACCGGCGATAGTGAGGAGAAATTTGGAGCCTTTTTAGAACCTAATGCAACCGCATGTAGTGAACCTAGGTGAAACCATGCCAAATTTCTGTTTGAAATATTGAAGCTAGGAACACTCGGAGGAACCTTTCTCACCTTTAGCTATTTCAATATCGCATTGATTTGATTATTATATACCAGTACTGACTCGTTTCCCTTTGTTTTGTTTGTTTTTGTTTTGCTTTGTTTTCGTTGCATGCATCATGGTCACTTAGGAGTGTTTGCCTTAAGATGGATTCCAATCAGAGGGGTTTTCATTACGGTCATGGAACACCGAGATCTTGCTCCAACGTCAATTGTTTCTAAGACATATAGAGAGGTCTAAACAGAGTCAGAAAAACATCAGGTTGACAAGGTAGATTGCTTGACTGGAAGCTTCGTGTCCGTTTGATGCACCCAAAAGAGTGTATCTTATTTAACCTTGCACTAAAAAGATCAATTGTAAGTATAGTAGTTAGCAAGGGTCGAGTCCTCAGGGATTGGGTTTTAGTTTATAAGTTGATAGTTTAAAACTTAAATTCAAGAACAATAAAAGAAAAGGGGTTTTTTTTTTGAAGCCAGATTTAAACTAAAGTAAATAATAAGAATAAGATGCAAGGCGGTATAACCAGCCAATAAGAATAAGATGCAAGGCGGTATAACCAGCCAATAAAAATATATATACTAAGCAAGGCGGTATAACCAGCCAATAAAAATATATATACTAAATTAGGCGGTATAACCAGCCAATAAAAATAAATATACTTTTAAAAATAAGCAAACTAGAAAAGTAAGAAAACAAGTAAGAAGAATCAAAAATGAAAAATATGGTTAAGGTTTCATTCTCCACCACTAGACATCATTAAGAATCAATTTCAGATCTATCAATATCAACCAACTATCAAAGTTAACAACCGTAGATAACAACAAGCTCTGTTATCCCAATCTTTCCTTAGTTTGTCGTTAAATAGAACAAGCTCTCTATTTAATCTCTAACCATCAAACAACCTAGAATAAGCTCTCTAGATTCAATTTAATGGCAGCTTTATGATGAGAAAGATAGGTTGATCTAAGCAACAAACACATAAGCTCGGATTGTTCAACTTAGGTTATGTTCCACTTTGCAATTATTGAAAACTTGACCATAATCATTAATCACAAATTGCCACTTATGAATAGGAAATCAAGACAATTACACGGATCAAGACTCCTAAACTAGCAATAGATAATTATCAAGATCTATCTAGTTGTACACCTAAACAAATCAAGACAACATCATGAACAATTCTTGTCGAAGAACATAAGCAACTTTGATAGAAAATTAATGATAGATAGAATCTGAAAATCAATCACAAAACATGTCTAGGGCTTTGAAATCACCCTTAACCAAATAGAAGTTTAGCCTAGCATAGGCATTATAAACATAAAATTGAATAGAATCTAAGAAGAAAATAAAAGAAAGAAAGAAGAAGAAGAAGAATATTAATTATCCAACCTCTTGCTCTTTCTAAAGAAAAAGAAAACTAGAGAAAAGAAAGAAGAAGAAAACTTAGAGAATTTTGTTAAAATGGCTAATATCCTACCAATCTCCAATATGCTCCCTTACAATCATCCAAGGCCCTCTATTTATACACATTTTGGAGGGCTAAATGACAAGAGACAAGCTTTACAAATTTCAAAGGTAGGTATATGACGATTTTGATCAGCCAACTTGATGGTCGATTTCGTCAATATTGGAGGCCTGATCTGATCACATGGTCTTCTAGAAAAAGGTTCCCCTATCAGTTACGGAACCATAGACGTTGGAATCAGCTCATTTGCTGATGTGGTTAAGCAGATATGGGCAAAATACGAAAACATGTCAGCACAGATGTCATTACACATCAGCCACCTTGATGGTCGATTTATTCAATATTGGAGGCCTGATCTGATCACATGGTCTTCTAGACAAAGGTTCCCCTATCAGTTACGGAACCATAGCCGTTGGAATCAGCTCATTTGCTGATGTGGATAAGAAGATACGGGCATAATACGAAAACATGTCAGCACAGACGTCATTGCACATCAGCCAACTTGATGGTCGATTTCTCTAGGGAAAACGACTCCGTTTTAAGAAGTGTAAAACATGAAAAAGATAGATATGCCTCTTAGCTTTGCATGGCTACAAATTTCAGCCTTATTGCTTCAGTAAAACTCGAGATATAGCTGATATGGAAAAAGGTGTCGGAACTGAAACTGAACTGGATTTTGCCCTTAATTCTAGTAATCTGAAATCACTCAAAGAAACTTGTGAAAAACACCAAAATACATAAAAATATAAAAGATCATAAACACAATTAGACTAAACAATAATAACTCGTATTTGACACAAAACATTAATAAAACATAACTAAAAACTATATAATTATACGAGTTATCACACCCCCACACTTAGATTGTTGCTAGTCCCTAGCAACGACTCAATAAAAATAAAATAAGAAAATCTAATCTAATCCATTTTCGTAGGAAATCACGGTGGCACTTAGCATGTGACACAAGCCTTTAAACCCCTAGGTGTCCCTAGTGGACGAGTTTAGTCTCGTGAGGGTTTACCAGAACGATACCCACAAACATTGAAAAACTAAAATATAAATAAACTGCATATACTAAAAATATTTACTCCTAATCCTTTCAATACAAATTAGATACAATATTTGAACAAGTCTTATAAACTAATCAATAGCTTAAAGAATTTCACAAAAAATCATGCTTGAATGTAAATTGTTTGAGTTAAGCCAATATTAGCATAACATATCTCAATCAAAATATTGCATGTTCAAATTTAATCTCAACTTCTCACATGGGATACCCTCATGATTTTCACTCTTTAAAGTAGTGGTGAAGTGTTTACACTCAATCAATCTCATGAAAACAGTTCTACCATATTCTTGCTTGTCCACCTATTCTCCACTATTTAGATCATACAACTTCATGAATCAAGAGGTCTTTAATCAAGGTTGTAATGGGGCCAAGGGGTTTGTAATGTGGTTGAAGAACAAAAGGATAAAGATATCACAAAGGTTCCAAAGAGTTCATAAAGTTTAGAGACATAAAAAGATCATACAAAGAAACTTCTCAAAACTCTTTACAAGTACATAGTCACCTAGGCCGGATATTTATGTTGGGCCTTTTCTTCATTCTGAACAACTTTGTAACATCTTTTTCTTTTTCCCAAAATTCAAGAGATGATTCATATTTTTTTTTTTTTTTTTTGACTTTTCTTTTCTTTCCCCCCCACACTTATTTCTTGTTTCTAACCCAAATTTTTAACTAAAAATATCCCTTGTCTTTGCAACTTGTCTCAAAACATGCTAATTCATCTTTGGAACAAAGGTAAAGATATAAGTATATTTAGGTTAGGGACAAGTTATGGTTACCAAAGAGATAGCTTATTCAATGTAGGCTCAAATTGGTTCACTAAGGGTGTGTTCTCTTGGAACATCAATAAGGGATGGCTGTTTGGCTCTGGCTAAAAATCCTAATGCCTCTATCATATTCATGTTGTCACATGTATCAATATAGTCTCAAACGGTTTAAAGCAAGTTCTAGAGAATCCTGTAATCATAAGAGCACTCAAGAAAGAAATTAGATTGATTTGTATAATGCATCAATCATTATAGGCTCAAAAACTCACAAGGATGATTATACAAGTCAGATTAAGTCTAAACATGCTTCTTTCTCAATCAACATATCATATTAACATTGGCTCATAAAAAAAATGATATCAAGCTCAATTCTCATGAAAATCTTCTCACTAATAACCAGTTTAGACCTATGCAATTCATATCTCATCATTGTATTAAAAAGGAACTAAAACACACTAAAAATTATAATAAAGACTCATAAAAAAAAAATAGTAGACAAAAATAAAAGAAATCCTAAATCATTCCCCCCACACTTAATTCTTACATTGTCCTCAATGTAAGTCTATTAACCCAAATGAAAGAATCATGTGTAAGAGAAAAGAACTAATAACATAAGAATAGGAACAGCTAAGACTCAAAACAAAACAAACTCATGCAACCTAAATAATCTTAAAATACTAAACAAAAATTAACAAGTAAACATAAAAAGATTAAAATCAAACAGACAAGGTGTGTCTCAAGTCTCCCTTACTCAGACCTTGTTCAGAATGAATACTTCTAAATTGCTTAAAACACAACAAACTTTTTTTTTTTTTTTTTTTTTGAAAAGAAGAAATCAAACTGACAAGGTATGTCTCAAGTCTCCCTTACTCAGACCTTGTTCAGAATGAATACTTCTTAAATTTTTTTTTTTTAAATTAGCAAAATATGTCCCTTACCCCCTACTAAAATATGACATTGTCCCCAATGTCAAATTTTAAAGGTAGAATTTAGGAGATATTACCTGCAGAGGTTGCTAACCACTTATTATAACTGAGACACAACAAGCAAAATGTTAGATAATGTCACAAAGACAAAGTGCAATCCACTCCTTGCTCGTCCATATCTCTTTTTCTTTTTCCGAGCGTTTGCGAAACAACCGTAGCAGATAAACACTCATAAGCTTGGAGCTTTTTAAGTAAATCTTCAATGGTTGTAGCAGAAATTATGGTTCTCCTTGCCTCTGAAAACATGAATCCATTATCCACAGCATTATCTAAATATAAAAGCAAATTACTAAAATAACCATTAATATTAAGCAAACCAATGGGTTTCTTATTTGTGACCAAAGATGACCAAGAAGCCACGCAAGCTATTTCTTCCAATGTACCCAGACCTCCTGGTAAAGCAATGAATGCATCGGCAGAATGGTACATGATTGTTATCCGTTCAGGGACACTCCAGACTTGTATTTCCTTACCCATGGTAGGTCCACAAAAACTTGTGAATAGTTTTGGCACGATTCCTAGAACAGGACTTCCTCCGGTGTGTGCTGCTGTAGCGACTGCTCCCATTAAACCCGTACTACCGCCTCCATAAATCAAGTGGATCTTTTGTTGGGCAAGTATTACTCCAACTCTTATGGCTTCATCAGCGAATATGTTATTTTTCCCTGGATAAGCACCTCCAAAGACACAAATTTTTTTAATGCGCTGGGATGAAGTACTTTCCATTTTTTTTTTTCGAGTGCCTGAAAGAGAATGAGTACATGGTGTAATATATAGAGGACTGAGTAGCGAATCAGACAAGAGTAATAATGTCGCCGAAAGTGTATCTGACCTGTCAGAAGAAAATGTTAACCTAACAAAAGATTTTTGCGTGATTTCAGGAAGAAAATCAAAAAGAGAAGAAAAAATCAACCGTAAAAGACAAATAAAAAAAACGAGAATAATTACACAAATCGAACAACACGTAAATTAAAACAAAATAAAGTTATTGCAAATCAAACCAAAAGCTGAGAAGTCATTTATTGTAGTTGTGATTGTGGCTCACATCTTCCTCTGGTTTTACGTCCAGAAACGGCTTAAACGCCTTCTATGAGTCGAGGATATGCTTCCCATCCAGTTTTCTTACAAGCTGGCAAACAGGGTCTTTTAACATCAGATTCCCAAGATGTTGCCATTCCCTTTGGAATTGCGGCCATAAATCAAGAATTTCTCTTTGTACGTCTCCACTAGGATGCGTCTCAAGAGAAAGTTGGATATTACCCAAATTCTCCTTACTCAGTCCATCCTTAATGAATTCAATTTTATCATCTCGATTAGAGGACGGAATCCCAACAGAACGACATTTACCGTTACACGTCCATCGTGCACATTTGTGGCAATTTGAACTCATGCGCTTTGCTCGTCGCTTCTTTGCAAAAGTGCTTCTACCTGTACCTGGTAAATGCAAAACAGGAAGATATTCATCTTCACGTACCTTGGCTTCAATTATCCAACGTATGTCGTCAGGAATCCCTTTGTGCATAAGCATTCTTAATCTTTCAAGTCGAACTTGGTAAAGCTTCAGTAAAATATTTCGAGGAAAAGGAGGAAATCGTTTCTGCAATCTTGTGAGAATATCATCCATCCTGAAAAAAAAATGAAAAAAATGAAAGAGAAATTGGAAGAGAAATTTATATACAATATCAGTTTTGTGGGTAGCTGATGGAACCGATTTAAATAATCACGGAGTACCGTTATCCGCCATTTAACCGGGGTTAAAAAAAATAAATTAAAAATTATATTTACATCTTGTAAGAGAAAAGAACTATTAAACAAAAGAAAAAAAAAACAATAAAAGATAGAATGATGGAGAGCAAGGAATATGCAAATCTGATATAATAGATGCTCTCCATCCTTTTGGGTTGCCTCCCAAGAAGCGCTTGGTTTATTGTCCTCAGCCTAACTTAGACCCATGCCATTATTATTCAACATACTTTGGCTCAAAAAGTGGAAACTCCTCCACATCTTGTATTGGAAAGTTCTCATAGTAAGGCTTCAATCTATGACCATTCACTTTGAATGTCTTATCTGTTTTTGGGCTTTGGATTTCAACTGCACCATGAGTAAATACATTAGTAATAACAAAAGGTCCAACCCAACGAGAACGTAACTTACCTGGATATAACTTAAGGCGTGAATGGAAGAGAAGAACTTTTTGTCCAACAACAAATTCTTTTCTTGATATCATCTTGTCATGGAATGCCTTAGTCTTTTCCTTGTAAATCCTAGAATTCTGATAGGCATCATTCCTTATCTCCTCTAATTCTTGTAGGTCAAGTTTTCTTTTCTTTCCTATCTCATCCATCTCCATGTTGCATTGTTTGATAGCCCAATATGATTTATGTTCCAATTCAACCGGAAGATGACAAGGCTTACCATAAACAAGTCGATAAGGAGACATACCAATGGGTGTCTTATATGCTGTCCTATAAGCCCAAAGTGCATCATCAAGTCGTGAACTCCAATCCTTCCTATTTGGATTAACTGTCTTTTCAAGGATGGACTTAACTTCTCGGTTTGACACTTCAGCTTGCCCACTAGTTTGAGGATGATATGAGGTGGAGACCTTGTGTGTGATGTTATACTTCCTCAAAAGTGCTTCCATAGTCCTATTGCAAAAGTGAGTACCTCTATCGCTGATTATGGCCTTTGGCGTTCCAAACCTAGCAAAGATGTTAGTCTTGACAAAATCTGAAACAACTTTAGAGTCATTAGTCCTAGTGGATTTTGCTTCCACCCACTTTGAAACATAATCAACGGCAAGTAAAATATAAAGATTACCAAAAGAAGGAGGAAAAGGTCCCATGAAATCCATGCCCCATACATCAAAAATTTCAACAATAAGTATTGGAGTTTGAGGCATTTGATTTCTAGCACCTAAGTTACCAGTTCTTTGGCAACGATCACATGACTTGCAAAAGAGGTATGCATCTTTGAATATGGTAGGCCAATAAAATCCAGAATCAAGAACTTTCATGGCTGTTCTTTTGGATCCAAAGTGTCCTCCACATGCATAAGAGTGACAAAAGGTGAGAATAGATTGAAATTCAGTTTCGAGTACACACCTTCTTATAATCTGATCGGAGCAATGCTTCCAAAGGTAAGGATCATCCCATATGTAGTATTTGGCATCACTCTTGATCTTATTTCTTTGAGCTTGTGTCAACTCTTGTGGCAACTTCTTGGTAACTAAGTAATTAACAATATCAGCATACCAAGGAGTTGTTGTTCTTATAAAAAGAAGTTGCTCATCCGGAAAGTTCTCATTCAAGGGTAGTGCATCATCTTCATGAACTAAACGGCTAAGATGGTCCGCAACCAGGTTGTCACTACCTCTCTTATCTTTTATCTCCAAATCAAACTCTTGTAAGAGAAGTATCCATCTAATCAACCTTGGTTTGGCCTCCTTTTTAGTGAGTAAGTACTTAAGGGCTGCATGGTCAGAAAATACAATTACTTTAGTACCAATTAAATAAGATCGAAATTTTTCTAAAGCAAATACAACAGCCAAAAGTTCTTTTTCAGTAGTGGAATAGTTCAATTGAGCATCATTAAGAGTTCTTGAGGCATAATAAATGGCATGTGAGGCTTTCCCAACCCGTTGGCCCAAAACAGCTCCAATGGCATAGTCACTAGCATCACACATGATTTCAAAAGGTACATTCCAATCTGGTGGTTGGATGATAGGAGCTGATGTCAAGAGTCCCTTCAATGTTTCAAACGCCTCTTTGCATTTATCATCAAAGTGGAAAACCACATCTTTTTGTAGTAGCTTGCAAAGAGGTAATGTGATCTTTGAGAAGTCTTTGATAAATCTCCTATAGAAACCTGCATGTCCAAGAAAAGAACGAACCTCTCTCACATTTGTGGGAGGTGGTAAAGAATGCATAATATCTATTTTAGACTTATCAACCTCTATCCCTCTAGAAGAAATAACATGGCCCAAAACTATTCCTTGTTCTACCATAAAGTGACATTTTTCCCAATTCAAAACAAGGTTAGTTTCCATGCATCTTTCAAGTACAAGTGTAAGGTTCTCTAGACATCTATCAAAAGAATCACCATAGACACTAAAATCATCCATAAACACTTCTATGATATTCTCTACATAATCTGAAAATATGCTAACCATACACCTTTGGAATGTAGCTGGTGCATTACAAAGACCAAATGGCATACGCCGGTATGCAAAAGTACCAAATGGACATGTGAATGTTGTTTTCTCTTGGTCCTCCGGAGCAATGGCTATCTGATTATAACCTGAAAAACCATCAAGAAAACAATAATGAGAATGGCCAGCTAACCTTTCAAGCATTTGATCAATAAAAGGTAAAGGAAAGTGGTCTTTGCGAGTTGTGGAATTAAGTTTACGATAATCAATACAAACTCGCCATCCTGTTTGAATCCTAGTAGGAACAAGTTCATTCTCATTATTTGTTACCACCGTTACACCTGATTTCTTTGGAACCACTTGGACTGGGCTCACCCATTTGCTATCCGAGATAGGATAGATCACTCCAACATCTAGGAGCTTCAGTATCTCCTTTTTCACAACCTCCATCATAGGAGGGTTCAATCTTCTTTGTGCTTCTCTTGTTGGTTTAGACCCTTCCTCTAACAAAATCCGGTGCATGCACATGGATGGGCTTATTCCCTTGATATCGGCAATTGTCCAACCAATTGCTGTTTTATGCTCTCTAAGCACCCGGATAAGTCGCTCTTCTTGCAAAGGTGTGAGCTCTTTGGCAATGATGACAGGTAGTGTGTCCTTTTCCCCTAAGAACAAATATTTCAAGTGGTTCGGTAGTGGTTTCAACTCTAAAGTTGGTGCCTGCAAAATGGAAGGTAGAAGTTTCTCATTAGATAAAGGCAAATTAATAAATGAAACATCAAACCTTGCATCTTTAGGTTGCAGCGAGTGTAAAGATTCTAGTGCCCCTTCCACATGGTCACTCAAGGCTAGTTTAGCATTCCCCATTCCGAGATGGTTGCTAAGGACTATTTCCACACTATCTTCACCATCTAGCTCATAAGCTTGCTGCACTAGTGAGTCAATTATATCAATATTAAAAACAGAATGCACATCACTAGGATATCTCATGGCCTCAAAAATGTTAAAGCGAATTATTTCACCATCAAATTCCATAGTTAAAGTGCCATCATGTACATCTATTTTAGTTCTTGCTGTTTTCAAGAATGGTCTCCCTAATAGAATAGGTGTGGGATTAGAAGACATCTCATCTTCCATCTCAATAACATAAAAGTCAGCGGGAAAAACCAATTCATTAACCTGTACAAGAACGTCTTCTACAACTCCTCTTGGATAAGTGTTAGAACGGTCAGCAAGTTGTATTATAACACCGGTTTCCTCTAATGGTCCTAGATTCAATGAAGCATAAATTGAATATGGCATGACATTAATAGATGCCCCTAGATCTAGCATAGCACGCTCAAACCTGGTGTTGCCTATCTTACAAGGAATGGTAAACATACCTGGATCCTTGCATTTAGGTGGGAGTTTCTTTTGAAGAACAGCTGACACATTCTCCCCCACACTTACCTTTTCATTCCATTTCAACTTCCGTTTAGATGTGCACAACTCTTTTAGGAACTTGGCATATCTTGGCACTTGCTTGATAGCATCTAGTAAAGGAATGTTCACCTCTACTTTCCGGAAGGTTTCCAAAATTTCCTTCTCTTGCTCCTCCTTCTTGGACTTTGCTAACCTGCTAGGAAAAGGTGGAGGAGTTATATAAGAAGGAAAGGATGGTTTAGGAATTACCTTTTTTTGTGGCTCGTTGGGATGTGAAGAGGATGCCATGGTATTGTTCTCCCCTTGAGCACTATCATTTTGTGGTGTCTCTAGCTGTTTCCCACTTCTTAAATTTATAGCATTGGCATTCTCTCTTGGATTCACTATGGTTTGGGAAGGTAATTTCCCAGAATCCCTTGCTTGCATTTGACTCATGGTTGTTGCCAATTGCCCTATTTGAGTCTCCAAATTTCGAATACTTGTCTTTGTTTCCTGTTGAAATTGAATTGTATTAGTAGAAAGAGCTTTAACAAGATCTTCAAGAGAAGTACCTGAATTTTGGGTGGGTGGTAGTTGTTGTCGGGTTTGGTATGGTTGTTGCACTCTTTGCTGAAAACCCGGTGGCCTGTGGTCAAATGGTGGAGGAATAGTTTGTGATTGGTTCCCTCCATAATTGAAGTTTGGATGATCCCTCCATCCTGGATTGTATGTGTTTGAGTAGGGATCATATTTCCTTGATTGGTTCTGAAATCCACCCATGGCATTCACATGTTCATTGGTATCCTCTTGAAGTGTTGGACACATATCAGTTTGGTGCCCTATGTTTGAACATATGCCACAAGCCTTTATTTGTTGTATTTTACCTACAGCCAATTGTTGAACAAGAGAAGTCAGTTTATCAAATTTTTGTTCAAGGGATGATATACTTACCTCATTAACTCTCTTGGATTGTGGTGGTGGATCTTGTCTCATTGAGAACTGTTGAGAATTGGCTGCCATGTTGGAGATTAATGTTCTAGCAGCCCTGGGAGTCTTATCAACTAGAGCTCCCCCACTAGCGGCATCTATCATACTTCTCTCCATGGGCATGAGACCTTCATAGAAGTATTGGATGAGAAGTTGTTCACTTATCTGATGGTGTGGACATGATGCACAAAGTTTCTTGAACCTCTCCCAATATTCATATAAGGACTCTCCGTTGTATTGCCGAATCCCACATATCTCTTTCCTAATGTTGGCAGCCTTAGATGCTGGGAAATACCTTTCCAAGAATGCTTTCTTCAAATCATTCCATGTAGTGATGGTCCCGGATGGTAGATAGTAGAGCCATTCCTTTGCTGAATCAGCTAGAGAGAATGGGAAGGCTCTCAACTTAACTTGCTCTTCCGTGACCCCTGTTGGTCTCATGCTTGAGCAAACTACATGGAATTCCTTGAGGTGCTTATTTGGATCCTCTCCTGCAAAACCATGAAAAGTTGGGAGAAGGTGAATCAAACCAGATTTTAATTCAAAAGCTACCTCAAGATTAGCATATTCAATGCATAATGGTTGTTGACCCAAGTCCGGAGCGGCTAGCTCCTTGAGAGTTCGGTTGTCAGCTGCTGCCATCTCTCCTTGCTTCTCTTGGATGTTTTGGATCAACTCCTCGATTGGTTGTTGGTGAGAAGTTATAAATTCCCGAATTTTTCTAAGTCGTAAGTCTTTTTCGGGAGCTTGGAACATTCACTAATAAAAAAAAATAAGAAAGTAAATAATTAGGACAGAAAATAAGAATAAACCAATAAACTAATAAACTAAAGAAAGCAATCCCCGGCAACGGCGCCAAAAATTTGATGCACCCAAAAGAGTGTATCTTATTTAACCTTGCACTAAAAAGATCAATTGTAAGTATAGTAGTTAGCAAGGGTCGAGTCCTCAGGGATTGGGTTTTAGTTTATAAGTTGATAGTTTAAAACTTAAATTCAAGAACAATAAAAGAAAAAGGGTTTTTTTTTTGAAGCCAGATTTAAACTAAAGTAAATAATAAGAATAAGATGCAAGGCGGTATAACCAGCCAATAAGAATAAGATGCAAGGCGGTATAACCAGCCAATAAAAATATATATACTAAGCAAGGCGGTATAACCAGCCAATAAAAATATATATACTAAATTAGGCGGTATAACCAGCCAATAAAAATAAATATACTTTTAAAAATAAGCAAACTAGAAAAGTAAGAAAACAAGTAAGAAGAATCAAAAATGAAAAATATGGTTAAGGTTTCATTCTCCACCACTAGACATCATTAAGAATCAATTTCAGATCTATCAATATCAACCAACTATCAAAGTTAACAACCGTAGATAACAACAAGCTCTGTTATCCCAATCTTTCCTTAGTTTGTCGTTAAATAGAACAAGCTCTCTATTTAATCTCTAACCATCAAACAACCTAGAATAAGCTCTCTAGATTCAATTTAATGGCAGCTTTATGATGAGAAAGATAGGTTGATCTAAGCAACAAACACATAAGCTCGGATTGTTCAACTTAGGTTATGTTCCACTTTGCAATTATTGAAAACTTGACCATAATCATTAATCACAAATTGCCACTTATGAATAGGAAATCAAGACAATTACACGGATCAAGACTCCTAAACTAGCAATAGATAATTATCAAGATCTATCTAGTTGTACACCTAAACAAATCAAGACAACATCATGAACAATTCTTGTCGAAGAACATAAGCAACTTTGATAGAAAATTAATGATAAATAGAATCTGAAAATCAATCACAAAACATGTCTAGGGCTTTGAAATCACCCTTAACCAAATAGAAGTTTAGCCTAGCATAGGCATTATAAACATAAAATTGAATAGAATCTAAGAAGAAAATAAAAGAAAGAAAGAAGAAGAAGAAGAATATTAATTATCCAACCTCTTGCTCTTTCTAAAGAAAAAGAAAACTAGAGAAAAGAAAGAAGAAGAAAACTTAGAGAATTTTGTTAAAATGGCTAATATCCTACCAATCTCCAATATGCTCCCTTACAATCATCCAAGGCCCTCTATTTATACACATTTTGGAGGGCTAAATGACAAGAGACAAGCTTTACAAATTTCAAAGGTAGGTATATGACGATTTTGATCAGCCAACTTGATGGTCGATTTCGTCAATATTGGAGGCCTGATCTGATCACATGGTCTTCTAGAAAAAGGTTCCCCTATCAGTTACGGAACCATAGCCGTTGGAATCAGCTCATTTGCTGATGTGGTTAAGCAGATATGGGCAAAATACGAAAACATGTCAGCACAGATGTCATTACACATCAGCCACCTTGATGGTCGATTTATTCAATATTGGAGGCCTGATCTGATCACATGGTCTTCTAGACAAAGGTTCCCCTATCAGTTACGGAACCATAGCCGTTGGAATCAGCTCATTTGCTGATGTGGATAAGAAGATACGGGCATAATACGAAAACATGTCAGCACAGACGTCATTGCACATCAGCCAACTTGATGGTCGATTTCGCTAGGGAAAACGACTCCGTTTTAAGAAGTGTAAAACATGAAAAAGATAGATATGCCTCTTAGCTTTGCATGGCTACAAATTTCAGCCTTATTGCTTCAGTAAAACTCGAGATATAGCTGATATGGCAAAAGGTGTCGGAACTGAAACTGAACTGGATTTTGCCCTTAATTCTAGTAATCTGAAATCACTCAAAGAAACTTGTGAAAAACACCAAAATACATAAAAATATAAAAGATCATAAACACAATTAGACTAAACAATAATAACTCGTATTTGACACAAAACATTAATAAAACATAACTAAAAACTATATAATTATACGAGTTATCACCGTTCTTCCCGAGTCGGTTCATTTAGATCTGGGTCGAAATGATTAAACATAATTAGAGGAGATTTGGGGACAATGGGGAATTGCAAGGAAAACGAGTTCACCAAGAAGTATGGCGACATAGCATTACTTCTCCCAATCCAAATGGATGAGCAGTTGATCAGGGCAGTGGTGCAGTTTTGGGATCCCTTTTATCGATGCCTCATGTTCAATCGGGAAGATATGACACCCACCATCGAGGGGTACTCAATCTTGCTCCGTATAGAGTCATCCACCCCTGATAAGATATACTGCAAGCAGCAAAATACAATTAGCTTTCGTAGGAAGCTATCCGACATGTTGGGTATAGAGATTTCGATCAGCTCCCCGAATATTAAGAAGAAGGATTCGAGTGTTTGTATCCCATGGGTATTCCTACGAGATTATATCATGAACAATCCGGGGAACGATCGTGTGGTGGATGTCTTCGCCTTGGCAATTTATGGTTTGGTGATATTTCCAAAGATCTTGGGGCACATTGAGATGGCTGTAGTGAATTTCTTTGAGTGCCTGGGCAAACAAATGGATCCGGCTCCTGCTATTCTTGTCGAGACATTTAGGTAACTCAATTTTTGTCGGAGAAAAAGCGAGGGACGTTCGAGGGATATGCATAACTCCTGTATGTTTGGATCCAAAGTCATTTCTAGGGGGATGATAAGGAAAAGCTTCGTCCCTATATCAGCACTTTCATTCCTCTTAAGGAATTTTGTAAGAAAGAATGGCCAAGAAAAGGAAATAAGAAACAATGGATAATGACTCTTCGTCGCTTAGCTCGAGAGGACGTCACTTGGAGAGCTCCATGGATACCGATGGGATCCATTCTATATAGTTGTGGAGACAAACCATGGGTTCCGTTAATGGGAATTTAGGGAGCTATCAGCTATGCTCCTCTCCTAGTAAGAAGACAGTATGGGTCTGAGCAGTTCATCCCGTTGACTCATGGACTTGCTTTGGTGGATTTTGCATATGATGAGCCCGGGTACATGAAGGAAATACGTAAGCTTATCAAGGCGTGGAGAAAGTTTCACCGATCAAAATTGGGGAGATATACCAATAACGCTACCCCGAATATTTGGTTTGGAGAGCCAAGAGGGTCCACGACATAGTGCTCCCTGCCAATGATGCCTCTATCCAGTAATCCTTCAGCCAGAGTTGGTAGTACTCTCAGAGATTGAGCTTGTCAGGCAAGAATTAGAGAAGGACAAAGGAAAACTGAAGCGTGATGCACTCAAAAAGTATACCTTATTTAATCATTGTACTACAAATATCAATCGTAAAGTATAGCAATAAGCAAGGGTCGAGTCCAGAACGATTGATGTTTAATTTAAGAATTATTAGTTTATACTTAAATTCACAGAAAACAAAATAAAAGGGGAGGTGTTTAAAATTAGTTTAAACTAAAAACTTATAATCAAAGAAGAAAGCAAGTAAATAAGAAGTAATCAAATATGAGAAAAGTATGGTTAAGGTTTCATTCTCAACCACTAGACATCATTGAAAATCAATAATCAGATCTATCAACATCAATTAACTATCAAAATTATCAACCGTAGATAACAACAAGCTCTGTTACCCTAATCTTTCCTTAGTTCGTCGTTAAATAGAACAAGCTCTCTATTTAATATCTAACCATTAGACAACCTAGAATAAACTCTCTAGATTTAATGTAATGGCTGCTTTATGATAAGAAAAATAGGTTGATCTAAGCAATAAACACATAAGCTTGGATTGTTTAACCTATGTTATGTTCCACTTTGTAATTAGCGAAAACTTGACCATAATCATTAATCACAAATTGCTACTTATGAATAGAAAATCAAGACAATTATACGGATCAAGACTCCTAAACTAGCAATAGATAATTATCAAGATCTATCTAGTTCGAGACCTAAACAAATCAAGACAACATCATGAATAATTTTTATGGAAGAAAATAATCAACTTTGATAGAAAACTAATGATAGATAAATCTGAAAATCAATTACACAACTTGTTTAGGGCTTTGAAATCACCCTTAACCAAATAAAAGTTTAGCCTTGCATAGGCATTGTCAACATAAACATGAATATTAAAAAAAAAAACTAAGAAGAAAAATAAAATAAAACTTGAGAGATTAAAGAAGAAAAAGAAGATTGATAAATAATCAAAAGCATGTCATAGTTGGTGGCTCAAAAGATGGTATTTATAGAGCTTTAAAGTCTTGAAAACCCTTTCTTACTGATCAAGGAAGCTAGGAGTCAAAGGAGTGCAAAATAGGCAACCTTTGTGATTTTTTCGATTTTTTCACGGATTGGGGATAGAATGGTTTTGCGCCGCGGCGCCGAGTACACTGACTTGCATGTTTTGCCCGCTGACTTCGCTTTCGTGGCTGCTGCATTGTCTCACACTTTGTCTGCTGATTTGGATAACCATTTTTTATCCGATTTGGGCTTGTAAACTATTGTTGGAAAGGTATTCAAGTCAGATTCAAAAGTCAAGTACAAAGTTTCTTCAAATAATGACTTTAACATAATGATTTCTTAGCAAAAAGCTCCGGAGGTCAAATCTGCTTGATCACTTAGCACTAAGAATTTGATATTTTTGACTCCCGAGACTTCTTCCATCTTATGATTGTGACTTTATAAGCTCTTTAACATCATAACTGACATGTTTTGACTTCATCTCATCCAAAATACCTATAATTCAAAAAAATATAATAAAATGTCAATGAACTTAAGAACTAAAGCACAAAGTATAAGGAAATAATACATGAAAATGTATGAAATTAAGCACTTATCAAATTCCCCCACACTTAGTCTTTTGCTAGTCCTCGAGCAAATTTAAATAAAAACAAAATAAGAAATCCTAATCTAATCCACTTTCAATAAAAATGAGAGACAATCATTAAACAAGTCTTATAACTAATCACTAACTTAAAGAGTTTCACAAAGAACCATGCTTGATAGTAAAGGTTTTGAGTTAAGATAACATTAACATAATATATCTCAATCAAAATAGTGAATGTTCAAACTTAATTTCTACTTCTCACATGGGATACTCTCATGATTTTCACTCTTTAAAGTAGTGGTAAAGTGTTTACACACAATCAATCTCATGAAAAACAATTCTACCATATGCTTGCTTGTCCACCTATTCTCCACTACTTAGATCACGCAACTTCATGAATCAAGAGGTCTATATTCAAGGTTGTAATGGGACCAAGGGGTTGTAATGTGGTTAAAGAAATAAAGGATAAAGATATCACAAAGGTTCCAAAGATTTCTTAGAGTTTAGAGACATAATAAGATCATACAAATAAAACTTCTCAAAACTCACAAAATAACATAGGCTAAATATTCATGTTGAGCATTTGCTTCATTCTAACCAACTTTGTAACATCTTTTTCTTTAACCAAAAGTTCAAGAGATGATTCAATTTTTTTCCCATATATATGGGATGTATTTTTATAATGTTCCATTTTCTTTTTCTCTTGACTTTTGCCTTTCTCCTCCCCCACACTTATATTTTGTTCTAACCCAAATTTTCAAAAAGTAACCCTTGTTTTTGCAATATGTCTCAAACATTCTAGTCCATCTTTAGAACAAGGGTAACGATATAAATGTGTTTAGGCTAGGTGTAAGATATGGTTACCAATAAAATAGCATATTCAATGTAGGCTCAAATTGGCTCACTAGGGGGATATTCTCTTGGAACATCAAGAATGGATGGCTATTTGGCCCTGGTTATAATCCTAATGCCTCAATCATATTCATGTTGTTACATGCATCAATATAGTCTCAAAAAGGTTTAAAGCAAGTTCTAGAGAATCATGTAATCATAAGAGCACTCAAGAAAAAAATTAGATTGATATATATAATACATCAATCATATAGGCTCAAAACTCACAAGGATGATTATACAAGTCAATATCAAGTCTAAACATGCTTCTTTCTCAAACAACATATCATATTAACAATAGCTCATGAAAAATAGTGATATCAAGCTTAATTCTCATGAAAATCTTACCACTAATGATCAGTTTTAGACCTATTCAATTCATATCCCATCATAGTATTGAAAGTAACTAGAACACACTAAAAACAAACTAAAAACAAAACTAAAGGAAATCCTAAATTCTTCCCCCACACTTAATTCTTACATTGTCCTCAATGTAATTCTATTATCCCCAAATATAAGAATCATGTGTAAAAGAAAAGAATTACTAATCAAAACAAACTAATAATAAAAGATAGAATGATGAAGAGTAAAGAATAGCAAATCTGATTATAATATATGCTCTCCATCCTTTTGGGTTGCCTCTCAAGAAGCGCTTGGTTTATTGTCCTCAGCCTGACTTAGACCCATGCAATCATTCTTCAACATAATTTGGCTCATAGAGTGATAACTCCTCAACATCTTGCATTGGAAAGTTCTCAAAGTAAGGCTTCAATCTATGGCCGTTTACCTTGAATGCTTTATCTGTCTTTGAACTTTTGATTTCAACTGCACCCCGAGTAAACACATTAGTAATAACAAAAGGTCCAACCCAACAAGAATGTAATTTACCTGGAAACAACTTAAGGCGTCAATGGAAGAGAAGAACTTTTTGTCCAACAACAAAGTCCTTTCTTGATATCATCTTGTCATGGAATGCCTTAGTCTTTTCCTTGTAAATCCTAGAATTCTCATAAACATCATTCCTTACCTCCTCAAGTTCTTATAATTGAAGTTTTCTTTGCTTACCTGCCTCATCCATCTCCATGTTGCATTGTTTGATAGCCCAATATGTTTTATGTTCTAATTCAACCGGGAGATGACAAGGCTTACCATAAACAAGTCGATAAGGAGACATACCAATGGGTGTTTTATATGCTGTCATATAAGCCCAAAGTGCATCATCTAGATGTAAACTCCAATCCTTCCGATTTGGATTGATAGTTTTTTCAAGGATGGATTTTACCTCTCGATTTGAAACTTCAACTTGCCCACTAGTTTGAGGATGATAGGATGTGGAAACCTTATGTGTGATGTTATGCCTTCTTAAAAGTGCTTCCATGGATCTATTACAAAAGTGAGTACCTCGATCGCTGATTATGGCCTTTGGTGTTCCAAACCTTGCAAAAATGTTAGTCTTCACAAAATCTGAAACAACTTTAGAATCATTAGTCCGAGTGGCTTTTGCTTCCACCCATTTTAAACATAATCAACAACAAGTAATATATAAAGATTACCAAAAGAATAAGGAAAAGGTCCCATGAAATCCATGCCCTATACATAAAAAATTTCAACAATTAATATAGGAGTTTGAGGCATTTGATTTCTAGCACCTAAGTTACCTGTTCTTTGGCACCTATCACATGATTTGCAAACGAGGTATGCATCTTTGAACAAGGTAGGCCAATAAAATCCACTATCAAGCACTTTCATGGCTGTTCTTTTGGGTCCAAAGTGTCATCCATCTGCATAAGAGTGACAAAAGGTGAGAACAGAATGAAATTCAGATTCAAGTACGCACCTTCTTATAATCTGATCAGAGCAATGCTTCCAAAGATAAGGCTCATCCCAAATGTAGTGCTTGGCAGCACTCTTGATCTTATTTCTTTGAGCTCTTGTCAACTCTTGTGGCAACTGCTTGGTGACTAAGTAATTAACAATATCAGCATACCAAGGTGTTGCTTTGCTTATGGAAAAGAGTTGCTCATCCGAAAAGTTCTCATGCAACGGTAGTGCATCCTTTTCATGAACTAATCGGCTAAAATGGTCTGTAACCAGGTTGTCCTTACCTCTCTTATCTCTTATTTCTAAATCAAACTCTTGTAAGAGAAGTATCCATCTAATCAACCTTGGTTTGGCCTCCTTCTTAGTGAGCAAATACCTAAGGGCTGCATGGTCAGAAAATACAATTACTTTAGTACCAATTAAATAAGAACAAAATTTCTCTAAAGCAAATACAACAGCCAAAAGTTCTTTTTCAGTAGTGGAATATTTTAATGGAGCATCGTTAAGAGTTCGAGAGGCATAATATATGGCATGTGAGGCTTTGTCAACCCGTTGGCCCAAAACAGCTCCAATGGCATAGTCACTAGCATCACACAATTTCAAACGGTACATTCCAATTTGGTGGTTGCATGATAGGAGCTGATGTCAAGAGTCCCTTCAAAGTGTCAAATGCCTCTTTGCATTTATCATCAAAATGGAAATCCACATATTTTTGTAACAACTTGCAAAGAGGTAGTGTTATCTTTGAGAAGTCTTTGATAAATCGTCTATAGAAACCTGCATGTCCAAGAAAAGAACGAACCTCTCTCACATTTATGGGAGGTGGTAAAGAATGCATAATATCTATTTTAGATTTATCTACTTCTATTCCCTTAGAAGAAATAACATGGCCTAAAACTATTCCTTGTTCTACCATAAAGTGACATTTTTCCCAAATCAATACAAGGTTAGTTTCTATGCATCTTTTAAGTACAAGGGTAAGGTTCTCTAGACATCTATCAAAAGAATCACCATAGACACTAAAATCATCCATGAAAACTTCTATGATGTTCTCTACATAATCTGAAAATATACTAACCATACACTTTTGGAATGTAGCTGGTGCATTACAAGGACCAAACGACAAACGGCTATAAGCAAAGGTACCAAAGGGACATGTGAAAGTGGTTTTCTCTTGGTCTTCCGGAGCAATTGCAATCTGATTGTAACCTAAAAATCCATCAAGAAAACAATAATGAGAATGAGCAGCTAACCTTTCAAGCATTTGATCAATAAAAGGTAAAGGAAAGTGAGTTGTTGAATTACGTTTGCGATAGTCAATACAAACTCGCCACCCTATTTGAATTCTAGTAGGAACAAGTTCATTCTCATTATTTTTAACAACAGTTACATCGGACTTTTTAGGAACTACATGGACCGGGCTCACCCATTTGATATCCGAGATAGTATAGATCACTCTAACATCTAGGAGCTTAAGTATCTCCCTTTTCACAACCTCCATCATAGGTGGGTTCAATCTTTGTTGTGCGTCTCTTATTGGTTTTGATCATTCCTCTAACAAAATCCAGTGCATGCACATGGAAGGGCTTATTCCCTTGATATCGGCAATTGTCCAACCAATTGCTGTCTTATGCTCTCTAAGCACCCGGATAAGTTGTTCTTCTTGCAAAGGTGTGATCTCTTTTGCAATGATGATCGATAATATGTCTTTTTCACCCAAGAACACATATTTCAAATGATCCGGTAATGGTTTCATCTCCAAAGTTGGTGCTTGCAAAATGAAAGGTAGAAGTTTCTTATCAGATATAGGCAAGTCAATATAAGAAACATCATACCTTTTATCAAGATATGGTAACACTTGTAGAGATTCAATTTCCTCTTTCACATGTTCACTCAAGGCTATTTCTTTTGCATAAACAGAATTTAGATGGTTGCTAATGGTTACTTCCAAACTATCTTCACCATCTAACTCGTAAATTTGCTGCATCAAAGAGTCAATTATGTCAATAGAAAAAAATAGAATGCACATCACTAGGATATCTCATGGCCTAAAAAATGTTAAAACGAATTATTTCACCATCAAATTCCATAGTGAGGGTTCCATCATTCATATATATTTTAGTCCTAGCTGTTTTTAAGAATGGTCTCCCTAATAGAATAGGTGTTGGATTAGAAGACATCTCATCTTCCATCTCAAAAACATAGAAATCAGCAGGAAAAACTAACTCATTAACTTGCACTAGGACATCTTCTATAACTCCTATAGGATATGTGTTAGAACGGTCAGCAAGTTGTATTATAACACCGGTTTCCTCTAATGATCCTAGATTCAATGAAGCATAAATTGAATATGGCATGACACTAATGGTTGCTCCTAGATCTAGCATAGCATGCTCAAACCTGGTGTTTCCTATCTTACAAGGAATGGTAAACATACCTGGATCCTTGCATTTAGGTGGGAGTTTCTTTTGAAGAACAGCTGACATATTCTCACCCACACTTACCTTTTCATTCCTTTTCAACTTCCGTTTAGAAGTGCACAACTTTTTTAAAAATTTGGCATACCTTGGCACTTGTTTGATAGCATCTAGTAAAGGAATGTTCACCTCTACTTTTCGGAAGGTTTCCAAAATTTCCTTATCATGCTTCTCCTTCTTTGATTTTGCTAACCTGCTAGGAAAAGGTGGAGGAGTTGTATAAGAAGGAAAATATGGTTTAGGAGTTACCTTTTGTAATGGCTCATTGGGATGTGAAGATGATTCCATGGTGTTGTCCTCCCTTTGAGCATTATCCTTTTGTGGTGTCTCAAGCTATTTCCCACTTCTTAAAGTTACGGCATTGGCATTTTCTCTAGGATTCACTATGGTTTGGGAAGGTAATTTTCCGTAATCCCTTGCTTGGATTTGACTTATTGCTGTTGCCATTTGTCCTATTTGAGTCTCTATTTGGCTCATATTTGTTGCCATTTGCTGTTTGTTTCCTTGATATCCTGTTGCATTTGCAATTGATTAGTAGTAAGGGATTTAACAAGATCTGTTAGAGACTCAACTGAATTTTGTGGTGGTGGCACTTGCTCTCGGGTTTGATATGGTTGTTGCGTTCTTTGCTGAAAACCCGATTGTCTCTTATCAAAGGGTGGAGGAGCAACTTGTGATTGGTTCCCTCCATAATTAAAGTTCGGATGATCCTTCCATCCTGGATTGTAAGTGTTTGAGTAGGGATCATACTTTCTTGGTTGACCCAAAAATCCACCCATAGCATTAACATGTTCATTTGGATCATCTTGAAGTATTGGACACATATCAGTTTGGTGTCCCATGTTTGAACATATACCAAAAGCCTTGCTTTGCTGCATTTGACCTACAACGATTTGTTGCAGAAGAGAAGTCAATTGATAAATTTGTTGTGCAAGGGATGATGTACTTACCTCATTTACTTTTTGTGGTTGTTATGGTGGTTCATCTCTCATGTTGAATTATTGTGAGTTGGCTACCATGTTAGAGATGAGAGTCTAGCAGTTTCGGGAGTTTTATCAACTAGTGCTCCCCCACTTGCTGCATTCATCATGCGTCTCTCCATGGGCAAGAGACCTTCATAGAAATATTGGATGAGCAGTTGTTCACTTATCTGATGATGTGGACATGATGCACAAAGTTTCTTGAACCTCTCCCAATATTCATACAAGGATTCTCCGTTGTATTGCCGAATCCCACATATTTCCTTTCTGATGTTGGCAGCCTTAGATAGCTGATTGCCTAATCTAAGGGTAACAATTTCACATTTTAAACATCTTGGATTAATAGCATTTGGATCAAAATTGGTTGAAAGAAAAATGACAACATCCTAGCACTTAGAGGGCCATTCGGCCACTACAAGGAAGGGGGATCTCTCTTTCATTTTCACTCTCTATTCACTCTTGTTTGGCTGATTTTCTCTCCATTGTTAAAAGGCAAAAAGAAAAGTTTAGAAAAGAAAAGAAAGTTAGAAGAGAAAAAGCTTGAAATATAGCTTCTAGAGGTTGCTTTAAGCACCATACTCTTGTACTTTCCTTGATTTTATATTCTTGATTTGCTGTTTTGATTACTATTTTGGTGAGTTTCTTTTGATTTTTTTTTTTAAAATAAGTGTTTTTAATATTCTTCTTCAAGTTCTTCTTTATATTTTCTTGGAAAAAGCTTTGAGAAATTTTTTTTCATGACTTAGAGGGGTGGCCGAATGGCTTGTTTTTTTAGTTTAGTTGCTGTTTTGTTTTTTATTTCATGTTATTAGTTATTTTTCTTTTTAAAATAAGTGGTTTTAAATCATGCATTTAATGCATCATATTTGCTGTATTTTCATGCATTTCATGTCCTTGCCACATGATTTATGACTTAGGCCAATCAATGGTTCAAAGTCATGCTCACTTGAGCATACTTGTGAAAAATTAAAGAGTTGTCAAATTGATTATTCTACCTTTGTGATTTTTTTTACTTAGCCAATTTTTGTCTAACTTTTTAAAATTGTTAGATACTGTTTATGGGTCTTTATGAGAGTCTCCAACATTTTTACTTTGATTTTTAAATGATTTTATCAAAGGCAAAAAAATGTGTTTTGGCAAAACAGTTTTTCACCCAGTACTCAGACTTTCCCGATTTTTCTGGGAAGTCATCTTTAATCAAAAAATTAAGCCAATTTTTTATCATGTCGTTTTACATGTTCTGAGTCTCCATTATTTGTTTTAGATTTTTTTTGAAATTTTAAAAATAGGTTAAAAAATCGTGTTTTAAAATCGGACAGTAGAGGTAGATTTGAATTCAAAAGAAAAACAATTGTTAAATTTGGCAAAGGCATTTAGAGGGGATTGGTTATAAACTTTATCTACTGTCTTAGGGTAATTTCTAAGCATTTTTAAACTCTAAAAATGATTTTATAAATCTTGGGTTAAGGATGGTCAAGTCCGGGATTTTAAACTTAGGAAATTATAGCCATTTTTAAAGGGTTTGGCTAGGTTTTCATCTTCATTCAAGTTTCTTTCAAAATTGTTTTCAAACAAATCACAAAGTATTTTGATTTTAGAAATTTTAATTTGATATTTTTTTCTAAGGTAGCCGGATATCTTTTTAGATATACGGATTTCCTTAATTAAAGGAAAAATACACTTTCATGTATTGCATTTTTCATATTCATGCATTTTATATAATATGTGGTTTTTGCTATGATAATTTCTATGATATTGTTATTATTTTGATTTATTTTATGGTGTTATGTTGTTATATGGTTTTGAATATTACATGCTATCCTATGCTTTTTATTTAGTTATTTATTTTTGTCACATTATTTAGCATATATTATGTTCATGCATTATTATTTTATTTTTATTTTCATGCATATTACATGATAGCATTATTTTATGTTTCATGTCATTTCATATCATTTAGATAATATTCCATGTCATTTAGATTATATTATTTAGAATATATCATGTCATTTAAAATATGTCATATTATTTAAATTTGCCATTGTCATTTAAATCATATCATTTCATTTAGAAAATCATGTCATTTAAATCATATCATTTCATTTAGAATATCATGTTATTTAAGTTGTTTTATTTCATTTAGAACATATCATGTTACTTAAGATATTTCATTTCATATAGAATATATTATGTCACTTCAGATATTACATTTCATTTAGGATATTTCATTTCACTTAGAATATACCATGATACTTAGGATATTTCATTTCATCTAGAATATACTATGCCATTTAAATTATATCATATCATTTACGTTGCATTATATTATCTAGATTTTGTTATGTCATTTTATTTATGTCACACATGTTCATATTCATTTTTTTTAAATGTTTTGAAAAAGATAATGATTTTCAATAAAATAAAGATATTCCCGAGTTAAAATAATTCATGAGTTCTCTGTCGGGTTTGCTGGGGAGAATATCATCAATTATCATTAATAACAGAATATCTTCTTTAAAACGAGAATGATTCGAAAAAAATTTCAAATAAATAAAAGTTTCTATATTTTTCCACGTCTGTTAAGAAATATAGGAAAATTTTAAATTAATAAATTCTGGATTATTTTCAAATAAAAATGAAATTATTTTTCTTTAAATTGGGACTTAACTTGAAATACTAAATTTAAAATCGACTTTTTTATCGAGACTTGAGATAACACACGATTAATAAGGTACCGTTTTATACGGGCATTGTGGGGGTGCTAATCATTTCCCACATGTAATCGAGTCCCGAACCCGCTTCTTTGATTTCTCTAGTTTAAAACACAGACTTGAAATTGGTTTTAAAAATATTTTAATTAATTTTAAAATATTTTATAAAATCGGTTTTAATAAGTGGCTGATCACACCTAGCTAAAAAAGATTGGTGCCGACTCTATATCTTTTTCAATGTCATTTTCAAAACCTTCATTTTTCAAGAGAATTAAGTCGACTTTTTTTCGATTTTTTTTAGTATCACGCTTAACGAATATAAATTCTTGCGATAAGGCTTGTTATTTTTTAGGTTGCGACATTAATAATAAATAATATTAATAGAAATAATAATATTATTTTTTAATATTTTAATATTTATGCCATATTACTATTTTAAAAAAAGTAGAAGTAATATTTTAATATTTATATTAATATTACTATTTGAAAAACTAAAAATAATATTTTATAATAATTATATTAATATAAATAATATTTAATAATTATTATATTAATCAAAATAATATTTTAATAATTATTATATTAATAGAAATAATATTTTAATAATTATTATATTAATAGAAATGATATTTTAATAATAATTATAATATTTTAAATATTAATATAATTAATGTTAATATTTTAATAATTATTATAATATTTTAAATATTAATATAATTAATGTTTTAGTAATAAATAGTATTATTTTAAGTATTTAATATTAATATAATATTTTAGTATTAAATATTATTATTAAAATATTAATATTTTAATAAGAAATCATTTTTAATGTTTTAATATTTAATATTTGTGTCAATATTGATATTTGAAAGGAAAAAAAAAGTAGATTTTCCAGAAAATAACCAAACAACAGAAAACATTTTTCAGTAAATCATCCAAATATCAGAAAATCTCTATTTTTCTAAAAAAAAAAAATCATATTTTCCAGAAAATATTTTCTGGAAGCCAATTTTCACGGAACAAACGGATCTTTAAACTAAGAGCTAAACAGCTAAGAACATAAAAAAAAAAAAAAAAAAAAAAAAAAAAAAAAAAAAAGAGAGACAAGCTACATGCTATCTGCAAAATGTCTTGCCAAGAAAGCAATTGATAACTGGTATGAAACCAAAATAGCTAAACAATAAATATGACTCCAACGAAAGGTGACACCTCAATGAAAAGTTTTATTATAACCATAATGTTCGACAAATTGACCAACCTTACAGGCACTAACTGTATTCACAATAACCTGCTGGACGGTGTGCTAGATATGTGTAAATGTTTACAAGAAAGAACAAAAATCTAATTAGTTGCTAGTTACATCCTACTTGTATCAAGACCAAGACTGCAACCACCTGCAAGCATGGCTAAATAGACAAGCAATCAGATTGGCAATTGCTATTTCTATTAACGGGGGTCAGCTACATTGGAGCTAGTCCTTGGCAGTAACTATTTCCATGCAAATATGGGAATAAGTGTGATATTATAGTGGGATACAACTAGTGTGAGGGACTAGACCAATAAATTAGCTACATCCTGTTCCCCATATTGTCATACGAGTAATAAAACTCGTTCGTTCTCACCATCTAGACCAATGAATTAGTTGTCACTCAAGGTTATGGATTAGTTGTCAGCAGAAGTAAGTTAACAACTTAATAGTAAATACTTTCATCACATTATTTTTTTACATATTTTAAAAAAATATATGTTTTCATTTTTACTTTTTTATATATTTGTGCACGAAAAAAATATTTAAGGTAGAGAGCGTCGCAACGACAGCAAATTTTTTTTTTTTCTTGGTCAGGGGAACAAAAGTGCTCTTGGCACCATTTTTTGGCTAGTTGGCATTCATCTGATTGATGCCCTATTCTTTACCATGTAAGCATCACTAGCATATTTAGGTGAAGTGAATTTTATTCTTTTTCACAAAGGCTTATTAATCTAATGTTTTGTAAAGTTTATGCTATGTATTAGCTGCAGTGGAACCAATTGCTTTATGTTGTAGGGATATATCTTAGTTTAATCAAGTGAATACCCAAGGCATCGAATTTTTATTTTTTTTTTGCTAAAGCCATGGGTAAATCCCAATTTCTCATGTAAACTATGCGGTTTGTTGTGGATTGGTACAGTATCCAAAAACTCAAACTTTACACAACCTAGAGCTGCTAAAAAGAATGTATATACACAATTTTAAGTATCAGCTCCTACAAATACATACCCAGGGTATTGGCACGGCGTGTAGAACTTCCTATGGTTCATATATAGGATATTGAACATGGCCAACCCAGAAAATGGAATAAACTGGCTTTGCCATCAACTTGAGTTGCAAACTCAAATTTGCAGACCTCGCTCTCTCTAATTAGAACTCAAAAACTGTCTTTGTATCACTTAGGAGTCGCGAAAAATCGGCTGTGACAACGAAAAAAATTTGAAGATTAAAATTTTACCTCAGTTGCCGAATGCTATGCTCTGCGATTTTCTCACTCTAGTTGACACCTTCTTTCTCATTTCTCTTTGTTTGCCGAATGCGACCGTACCATTTTTTATCAGTCTAAAATAAAAAAAAATTAAAAAAATAGAACTTTTTTACAAAGATCAGAAGAAGAAAGAAAAGAGCAGGACAACTATTTGCTTACTTTACTTTTCTTTCTTTGGTTGAGGAAAAATCGGGCATGGCTGACATTGAGACCCTAACGCAACAGATGAAACGACATGAGGAATAGCAAAACAACGATTTAGAAGGAGAAATGAGGAGGAGCTCTACTATTTTCCTCAACCAAGAATGAAATACCCGAATGCCCAAATTTTTTTCTAAGCTAAATCCCTCTACAGCAAATCTCTCCAAGCCAATCTATGCCCTTTTCTCTACTTTGCTAATCTTTTTGTCTTCCTCTCCATTCTCAATTTTTTGCTAAATGGCACAGCCTCTTTCTTTTTCATTTTCCTATTTTTGCTTCAAATGAAAAAGAGTGTCTTCTTGGTGTTCTGCAACAACACTCGATGAACAAGTTGATTTCTTTTTATTTTGCAACCGACACATTCAATATCAGGTTGATAAAGTTATGCTGACATGCATAAATCAATGGTTATAGATCTATCTTATTGATCTAAAGGCTGTAAATGATTTTGTTCTCATTGTTCTCACCATATATGTTGTCATTGTAGTTGTCACCATAAGTTTGTCAACATATTTGCTTGGAATGTTAACCTAAGTTTCCATTAGACAAAAAAAAAAAAAAACAAAAACAAACAAACAAAAATTGCATCATTTTTGTTCGTTTCTTTGACTATTTAACACCATTTCACCTCATTTCGCTGAAAATGATCCACTTAATTATTTTTTTCTTTTTTTAAATGTTTTTTTTTTCACTTTTTTTTACCCACATAATGAGTGGATATATTTCTAGTTAGTATAATAATAGAAATTATTTCATCCACGGTAATAAAATTATAAAGTTTGCAAATGAGATTAGTATGATGCCATTTACCCTTTTTGATATATTTAAAAAAATTAAAATATGTGATATTTATTAATCTCATTTATGAAATTAAAAAAACTTCACTATCAGTTTATCAATGACAAACTCATGTAATAATAATAATAATTGACCAAAAAAATAATAATAATAATAATAATAATATACTAATAGCGGCGTATGTAGATCTGCCTAATTAGGTTAATGAAGTTTTGTTATTTGATTTCTGTGCCTAATTTAGCTCTCTAATCAATCTGGAAGCTGGAGATGGAACCCAGACAACTCATCTCTCTTAAACAAATTAAAACATGGGGGGAAACAAGAGTTGAATAATAACAAGAATAAGCACAAAGATGAGATGAGATACATACATGCATACATGGCAACCAAATAAATAAAAGAATGTTGACCTCCCAACTGTCCTTAACTACAATATCTGATCCACTCTTTCAGGCAACCATCAACATCTATTCGGATACTAACCACAACTACATTCATCAAAAACAAAACAAAAAAAGAAGCTAGACATGGGCAATTCAGGCATCCTATACCAGCGAAATCACAATTTAAATGCCTTCATGCTCTAAAATAGATCAAATTTCTTCTTCAGCATGTCTTGCTTCCACTTTGGCACTTTATTAAATGCTTCTTTTTCCATCCCGAATACGGTTTGGAACTCCTCATCTGACAAATAAGCCTGAAAAATCAAAGAGTTAAGAACATGAATATATTCAGAATAAATATTAAGAGTGGACTTAAAAACATCAATGGCAGGACAAACCTCTCTCCGTTTGAAATCAATTCCAGTTACAGGATTTTTGGATTTGGCCTTCAGTTGCTCGTAACTGAATGTACTTTGAGTGCTTCCACTCCCATTCTCATCCTGCTCTATCACTTGCTTTGCTTCTGAATCCTCCCCGTTGGTTTCGGATACTACAGCTGTCTCCTTGGCTTCAGCAACCTCTTGAGAATCCTCTTCAGAAGGGTCCACTTCACTCTTTGCTTCAGCTGTACAAATCTCAATTCATCAGATACAGTTTCAGAATTATATGAAAAGACAGGAGATGGTCAAATTTACTTATCAGCCGCTGCATCAAGAAGATTTAGCAACTTCTTCGGGATCAGCCTAAAGCAATGGTTCTTTCTTTTTAAACATAACATTGTCGAAAGAGCACAAGGGTTCTTACGAGGTGGGCTGGTTACTGCAGGAGTGCTGCTAGTGGATTTTGTAGGGGATGATGCATCAGGTGATTGTTTCTTCTTTTCAGCAGTAAGAACCGAGGAAAGAGCAGCTACAGCTGCTGCTCTTTGCGATCCCTGACTAGCGCTCGAAGGCTTTGGAGGTGAGGTTTTGCTTGCTGATGATGGATTAAATGCAGATGATAAGGCAGCTAAAGCTGAAGCTCTTTGTGTACACCCTCCTTGATTTCCATTGGATCGATCCTGGGCCTGCAATTAATGGCGCATATCAAATACTCAACTCATAAGCAATGTAAATGAATGCTTTGAATTCTCAAAATACAAGCACACATAACTTCAGTCATAATCACTATATATGAAAACAATAATAAATTATGACATGTATCATGAGGAAATGGCAGCAAAAGCAAAAGGAAACAACAATAAACCGAATCCAGTAACATACAAGACAAAAGGGTCAAATGAACTTCCTAAAGTTAAAATATACATGATTGATGAAAAAAAAAAAGCAGAACTAATATTCAAACCCATTAAAAAAGGGGAAAGAAATGCATTATCAAGCTGAAATTAACTGCAAAATGAGATGAGGAAAAAAATAATAATTTTCTCAAAAATAGAACACATAGCTAACAAGGCAAATTAAAGATTAAAAAAAAAAAAGAAATCTAATCCATTATTCTCCTCTTTTCATTTACGTCTTTTTTTTCTGCCTTTTGCGATCCTGCTATGGCAGCTACTAGAATGGATGACAAACATTAATCCGAGGAGCCAGAATGCAAAAACATTCGGTAGACAAAAGACAACATGAAGCAGCTTGTAGTTATCACTAGTAACCTATGCTTGGAACTCTTCTTTGATCCACTTGATCTTTTCTGATTGATCAAACCAAGTTGATGAACTAAAAGCCTAGACAATCAGAAGTCTAGCTAAAGTACGATTGACTATTTTAAAAGGCCTCAAGAAGATTATGATACTTTACCCCATAATAGCATCAATTTTGAGTCCATCACTAATTAAGTATGAGGTAAACATCTTAGGTGGTAAGGTTAATCAAATCCTCGACTTTCTTTCTGCTTCCTGACAGTATTTGCTAAAATGATTTTCTCCTAAGTTCATGATATAAAGTAGATATGAAGTTTCACCATTCCCCAATGTGTCAAATTTCAACACCTATTGCATGCGAGATAAATGTCAAACACAAGATGTTTCAAGTGCTTGAAAGGACCATAAGCCTTTGGACCATACAGTGAGGAAGTATATTTTGGACAGAGGAAAAGAAATGTATGCAAAATAAGCATAATTGAAATGACATTGCACCAAAAGATCTTTGTTATAAGATGAAAATAGCATTGTAACTAGGATGAGGGGTGACTTGAACTGGTTTATTTTTTGCAGTGAAAACCTAATGTCAAAACTGGTTGAAGCAGCAGATACAAAAGCAAGTCAGAAGAGAAAGGAGGCAGAAATTGGACCAGATAGGGACGACGTAATTGTGATAACTTGAGATAAAGACTACTTTTTGTGCAGTAGGTGATATCTCTAAATGAATGAAATCCTACATGTATTTTTACAAGGCTTTGATCTCCAGTTTTATAAACCCCCTTCCAAACTTTTCGGGAACTTCATTAGGTGGGTTGTCAGCAGGGTTAGCACCACACTACATCAAACTACCAATGCAAAGAACTAAACATAAGAATCAAAACTGCCAACATTTCAAATTTGAATGAAAGGCTAACATGAAGCACAATTGCCTTTTCCAGACTGAAGCAGCTAATAGTCTTACTGTTCTCCAACTAGTTTGGCCAGATGGAGTACAACAGGTTCAAGTTACTAGATCCTTTCCAGCTTTGTTAATTGAGACTCAAATGAGATGCAGTCGAAACTACAGAAAAATTTAGAGAATCTTGTTCAGAAAAAGTTTAGAGGCATAAGCAGTTTAATACCGAAAGGGTTGATTTGGCAGAAGATGGATTGAATGCGGAAGACAAGGCAGCTAAAGCTGAAGCCCTTTGAGTGGGACCCCCTTGGTTCCCATTGGACTTGTCCTATCTCGGCAGCGTAGAATCCATCAGTTAGGGAACTGGTTTAGTAAATGAATATCATTGTTTTGAGAGAAAGAGAGAGAAATACATGATCATCTTCAGATAAGATCTAAGATCACTGTCCTTAATTTACCAATACAAATTATTGCCCACAAAGACTACAAGGGAAGGATCAAAGACTCCACCTTAGGCGCAACCACAACTAAAATTAATGTCATCAATCTGTAACAGATAATATCATAAATTCATCTTGGAAGTTTGCTTTACTGTGTTACTAAAGAGACTTCTCTTTCTGAATTAAGTTAGCAACAATATGCTAAATAGAAAAATGGTTCTTGATGTCCACAATGAATAAGCAACTAAAAGTTTTTAACACATTAAAGAAAGAATAAGGTTATAACAGGAAGCCAAAAAGAAGCCATATTGAACAACACCAAAAGATGTAACATTATAACACAATCTTATCCATGCTTTAAATCCATCAAAACAAAACCTCCTTTAATAAGTAATGTTCCTTACTAGGAGCCTTAAAAATTAACTCCCATTTAATTTTTATGATCCAAATTTCTCTGTATACTAGACAGAAACTTCATATAGTGAAAATTTTCAGTTCATGTCAATTAAAGAAAGAATTTACCTCTACAGCATGGCTAGCCCCAAAAAGAAATGCCATCTTCTTTTGGAATGAGTTTCCTTGCACCTGTGTTCCACAGAGAACATCTAACCATAAATATCAAACAGATGCAGTTGCATGCCACACACATGAAAGGAAGGATGAACCACGTCAGTCGAAGAGCTGTTAACCCTTAAAGAAACAACATAGGGTTTCTGACAGTGGGTAATGGTGATGTTATTCAAGATACAAGAAGCTCTCAATAGTATGATCCATAAATTTCAATTTTTGGAAGAATTGAATAGTACTTCCTTAAATACAAGGTGCAATATGCTAATCCCTCTCTGGTCCATTTACCATCAATACGTCATCATAATCATAATGCTTACTATCCTACTTTTCCATCATTGGGGCTCTCTCATTTCAGTTTAAATTTTAGAGTCCTTATGCTTTGACTTCTTATCAACTACCTCACACTGGCTCTAAAGTTTGTTTACTTTTTCCTTGTTCTTTTTTTTTTTTTTTTTTGTGCAGAGAAAAGAAACTTATGAAACCCAGGATACATTTGCATAGACAAGCTGAGAATATAACTTACATTCAAACATATCCTCATCTAAAAGCAATTACATTGGTTAAAACCTTATGGATTGCATTTTTTCAATATTGTCCCACTTTGCATAGACAAGCTGAGAATATAACTTATGATAATTTCTTGCTGATGAAGACTAAAGTGATCTAACATTAATTGAAGTGACACTAACTCAAGGATAAAGTAGAAAAATCCAGTCAAGGACACATACCGTAGCTCGGGTGGAATCCCATGAAAAGAATGTTGCGAAGAAGCAAGGTTCGTTCCCTTCAGTAACTTTGTAAAGTGGAACATATGGAGACAAACCCTCTAGAGATGCAGCCATGTCTATGTATTTCTGCAAAGAACTTCTAAAATAAATAACGAGCATATTGAAAGGATAACATGACGAAGGAAACAATTTTTTATTTATTACCTGGCCAATTTCAAAAACATTTTGCTTTTCTTTGGTGTCTACAGACTGGCCAACCCAAACAAACACTTCAGTATGCGTGTCGAGTATCAAAATATCTTCTGTCAAGAGATCATCCTGAGAGAAATTGTAAACTTCCTCAACCTGCACAACAGAATGTAAGCTTACATATAGAAGACAATGGATACCTATAGGAACAAGTTTGCATTACATTAAAACTCACCTCAAACTTTCCTGAGGCATCCACATGGAAACAGACAATCATGGAAAGAGCAGTTAGGATGGTAATAAGCTTCATTAATAACTGAGGGCAGGAAGAAGAAATTTTAAGAGCACAAATTTTAAAAGAAAGCAAATCACATTATGAATAAGAAAAGACACCTCTAATAAGAGAGAAGGTGAACAAGTGGGGATCCCTGACAGTTTCAAAAGATGCTTTTTTGCTGGTATAACTTTGTTTCCCCCCAAGTGCAAACCAGAAGGCAGAGCTCTCTGTTCCTTCTTTAGCATGTTTAAGAGCAACTCCAGGCTGAATTCAAAAGAAGATTATTAGATGATTGATGTACAGGGGGAAGGAGTTGTTTGAAAGAACTAGACAGTGGTACTATTGACTTTATTAATGAGGAGCAAATCAAAAGCTTAAAGCCAGAAAGATATGTCATGCAAGGATAAAATACAGCCAACTCAATGTTTAATTTTGAGTATATTTTATCTTGTCCCACTATGTATTCATAAGAGATTCAAAGGAAAAAAAAATTGAAAATACCTAAATAACTGTCTCAAAAAGCAGAAAACAGGTATAATCAGCTGAAGAATAGTGATAAAATGAAAACTTAACTGCAACACTCAACTCAAAAGAACTATAATCATTATTTAGAATTAAATCTTATCATTTGATTGATACAGGATATATAGATATATATTCCTGTTATTACATTCTTTAGTTGTATTGATTAATTGGTCAACTTGACTTGTTGGAACTTAGATGCTAGACTATAACTGTATCAAGTCATTACCAGGTTTCCCAATAAACCTATGTGCTTTAATCTTGTGTCACAACAAAGCCCAAAAGTAAACAATTTTTATAAAGAGTATACCTTCAAAAGTTCAGCAACTTTTGCAGCTAATTGCTGCTGTTCATAGGTGCTTTGATTTCCGTGCCAAGTGAAAATTGAAGATCCAGACTGCAGGAGGAAACACTCAGCCGAGTTCAAAGATGTTGCCACCTACACAATAGTTACAAAAACAAGTAGGTATTGCTGTTAGGATAGAAAAGGAATAAGTAATCATGCTGCACACATCATAACAATAAACTGCAGGAATACAGTCATCATCACACATTTGATGTCAAATAAAAGTAGCTTGCATCTCACTATTAGTAAAGTAATGGAGAGATAACAAAAAATTGCATTTTTGGTCCCCTTCTCTGTCTTTCAACATCCATTATCAGGTTAGGAGCCCTTAATTCAATCCCAAGTCTTTCATGTTCCTTTCTCATCAGTTAACCAAGTAATCTTTTGGCTGCCTCTTTGAGTTATAAGGCCCTGAAGTTTTGCACCAAATTAAGCTTCCTTGATGAAGAAAAGTCTTAGCTTTTCTGTATTACACCTAATTGATTTGACATCGACTAGTTTGGTACTCATAGTTGTAAAGCTAGAACCTTCTCAAATCAAACAATCTTCATCTAACATTTTCAGTATTCTTACCATCAACTCTCCAATAAAGCTAGCACTGCAGTAACATAGTCTTTTCATAGTTGTTTCAATCCTATACTTCTGAAAAAAATCACATCTTGCATAAGTTATAATACCTTTTATTATCTACTTTCACATAATTGCAGCATTAGTGAACAACAAAATCCAGAGGTACGGTTTTGTGCTTAAGAAACAATCAGATCCTCAGAAGACTTGCCATTTGATATTTCAACTAACGGAAGACAGCAACTAATTCAGTTTCCAGTGCAAATAAATATTTATCAAACACATTCATTTTCACATGGTAATCAATCATATGTGTTTTGGCCAATAAGACCACCTTAGCAAGGGAAAAGGAAAAAAAAAAATTCTTTTACGAGACTAATGAACTAAAAGCCAAGGGAACTATGATTGAAGCTTCTTTGACTAAATAAATAATAAGTCACAAGATAATTTGTTTGAAATTTAGTAAAATGATAGCAAAAGGTTTCTTTTTCATCTTTTGAGAAAATAGCTAAAGGGATGAGACCTTCAACTAGACAAGCTATTTCATGGTAATAGGACACTGTCAATCATACTGCATGGTCAGAGACAATTCTGAACAAGTACCAAACAATGACCAATTCCCCAGATGAATAAAATAAAGCTTTGGAAATATCATAGGAAGAGATTTGTCTTACCACTTTCAGAACAAAAAAGAAAACTGCAGAATATCTCAAATTATTTAAGATAGGAAAGGCCATTAAAGTTAGGCTAAAGTAATGAGACATCTTTTTATGCATCAATTTTGACAATGAAACAACACAACTCCCCACAGCTTTGGAAAATAATACAGAAATATTTGATGGTTTACATGTTTACTTGCCGAACTTTCAATCAAATTTCTCAAAATCAAAGAAAACTTAAACTACCAACTTCACAATGCAAATTGAAAAAGGTGTATATCAAACAAGATTCTACACTTAATGGTGCAACAGGAAATGTTAGGGTCTAAAAAGTACTTGCATGCAAAATAAAGTTAAACTAATTATTTGCACGAGTTTTAAGGAAAAAAAATTCATGCATTGGAAATTCAAAACCAACCAAACATAATTTAAAAGGCACAAAGTGGCAAAATGACCAACTAAAACATACTGCATCAACTTGCAATGCTTTATTATTGTGCACGGAGGTTCCTGATATCCGAAATAGAGCAACACAATCTGCTGTGTAGGTTTCATCTGTCTTGCCTTTGTCTGCTATACTCTTTTTGTAACCAGTGCTTAGACCACCCTAAATAGAACCAATCATAGGAAAGTTAGTTGATAACCTCCAACTCTAAACCAAAAACTTCAAAGCTATTGGTAATGAGATTCTAAAATTTTGAGGTAAAATTAAATACCTTAAGGACCACCATAGGTTGAAAAAGTGCAATGACTTGAGGTGGCTCTTTACCTTCAAACACTCGACCCTGTATGAAGCATCTATTAGAAACATAAACATTAGAATCATAGTACTCAGCCAAAGGTAATATGATACCTGAACAGGCCTCCCCTTAAGTGAGTTAGACATTGTATTAGCCAACTGAGAAGCCATCTTTTGGTCCTCCTGAATTAAAAAATACATACACTTTTAGAAAATAAAACTTTTAAGTAGTGAGAATGACCATCACCAGAATGAAGTCCATCAAGTTAACATGTACCTATGTAAGCAGCTCTTTTTTCTTTGCAAAAAAACATGAAGGATGGAAGCTACTAATGGGAAAGTAATGAAAAGAGGGGATTTAGATTCAATGCAGAGAACAAGCCAAACGAAGTAGATATTGTCAACACTAAATTAGCTGGAAACCAATTCACCATATAAAGTAAGCGCAACAAATTATAAAGAATATGCTAAAATTCTCAGAGATCAACAATGACCACAAAAGTGGAACTTGTTGCAAAGAAATTTAACATGTAAAAATTATATTACGAAATAAAAAACTGAGATGCACTAGGTGCCACCAGCATGAATACAGGTGATGGTTAATGTAGCATCATCAATGGGAAAAGAAATATAGCAGCTATCAAATTCCTTTTTCTTTTTCAGTTTCATACCAGAGGTTTAGGTTTTTCTTTTTCTTTTTAATTTTTACGTTCAGGGGACAATGGGTGCTGTGGTAATATTTTCAGATTCCAGAATGGCTGAGGATTATGGGCCTTAGTTTTCTTCAATTTATCTTCTTTTATTTGTTTAATTTGTCAAGTAATCATAATTCCCAGCCACTAATTGCTCTATTTTGTGCAATGAAGAACTTCTCCCTACTATTCATACCCATTGCAGATGCATCCAGATTAGGACTCCCCTAAACACAGATAACTTTTCAGCACCAATTTCAGCAATCCAAATTAGAATAGGATTCCCAAACTTTATAGATTTTCAGATTTTTACCAAATATTATGTTCTCAATAATTCTTGACTTAAACTGAAGTGATGCAGAACTGTTATATGTACGTATGTGCATGTTCACTATTTTCATAGCCTGATCTGATATTTATAGAATCCGATAGGTGCAATCAATATTCTACCTCCATCAATGGTACAATCATAGGTGCGTCAAGATTGACAAGGGACCAAACCAATAATACCTATGAATGCTAGATACATTAAGCCTGCAGAAATGGAAATGAGTTAGGCAGCTTAAGAATCCAGATTAGGTGGCAGTCCATGTTTATGATGTGCATGAAATTCTGACAGCAACTTCTAAATTCCATATCAGGGGGAGGCATCAAATCCACTGTTTAACATTGCTATGTGGAAGGCAGTTCTATCATGAACAAAAAGTTGAAGATGAACGACTGAAAGGGCATATTATTTAAATTATTTCAAACCCAACAAAAAACAATGTAAATTACCTCAATGCTATCCTTTCCAATCCAACAGCATAGAAAGTAATCTTCTTTCCTGTCACCTGAATGGTAGGTATAAAGCACAATGTAGCAGTCTCCACTATAGAATTTACCAATATCCTCTTTCGGCAACGGTGTCTTCGCACTGCCATGGATGCACCATACCTGAAAAACAAGCAACACCATACTCATGTAAACAATTTGTGTCTTTAAGACAAATATCAAAAATCAACTAAAAACAGAATATTAACTCGACCTCCATCTTTCCACCGCCTTCAAGCAAAGGAGGAACTTCTTCATTTACAGGAGCACTTTTGCTCATCCCCTTGACACCAACTCCTTGTTGCTTCAGCAAAGCTAGCAGTAGAAAAATACCATTCAATAATGTTAACCACAAAATATAACTGTCATTTGTAGCTTATTAAGTGATCCCTACCAGCTACTTTTCCTCTTCCCTCCTCACCACCAGGAGCTGTAGACCCTGCCGGCCAAGAATCAAACTTGAACTTGAATGAATGGGTTTCATACCCTTGGATGACACGGGTTATGTGTGTTGTTTTTGGTCTATTCTGGCCAGCAACAAAGTCCTATAGATAAAAGGTTGGGAATGAGAATTCATATTCTTGAAACACATGAATGAATCAATGCCATGCCTCTAGCTCTACCTCAGCAACTTGACTAGCGCCTTTTCTCTCCTCTAGTTGTGTCACCCGTCCTACCCAAACAAAAACCTCAGCACCACAGTCTAGTAGATAGCATTTGTTATTTTCCAAGAGGCCTTTTGATAGTTCTCCTTCTACAAGCGTCACCTCACCATCAGTAATGCTACAGGAACCAGTGATTCCAAATTAGCAGTTAATAAAGACATACACCTTTAAAAACATAAACTAATATTAACTCAAAAGGATTTCAATCAGGAGTGTCTACTCATTTAAAATTGCCCCTAAAGAGATGCACTACCACAAAACAAGCATCTAACCAAAGAAAGTTCAGTTCATCTATATTGGTCATAATAATAGCGACCATAAGAACATTCTTAAAGCTGTCTGGCGAACAATTTAAAATAAGCTTTAATATGTTCGTTTATACTCTCCAGCAAAATTGCCTATACACAGGAATGCTTTTAAATATCCACTCTAAATATCTTTTTCTCCTTTTCCTTTTTGATAAAAGACAGAAAGGCAATTGGCATAGAGTGTACGAATTAAATGATTGTGATATTAATCTGCAATGCTGCCTCATGACTTCAGTACTAGTCATAACAGTCTTGATAACACATTAAAGAACTTGATTTAACAGATTGGATAAAGATAATTGATAGAATTCCAAAAGAACATGTGAGAAACATATGATATTTAACAGATTGGATAAAACTAAAAAGAATGGGTTTTAGAGTTTGAAATGATAGATAACAGTTTTAGAGTTGGTTGCTTTTGAACTAACAAGGTTTCATACTTCCATTTGGTTGAGATTTTAAGGTAAATATTAGCCAGATTAGGACAGCTTGATTTAAATTTAAGGATTGTTATATTGAAGGTAATAAATTAAAAGTGATACAGAAATAAGTGGAAACGTAAGGATTTCAAGTACATAAAAAGAGCCTTTGATGCGGGCTTGCAGCAAGGAAAAGAAAAAAAAAAAAGTTATAAGTATTGTTCCAGTCTTCCAGAACCATGAACAACTCTTGGCATGGTTGCGTAATTTTATCTGATGATTTCATTTGGGCAAAGGTTGGGGCTACAAGCTTATTGATCTGGTTGCAATCACTAAGAAACTGAAGTACTATTACCAACATATAAATAGGATTATATACTATTAGTATCTAACTCTAGCAAATTTTTAGATGCGCTGGAATCTTCATTTCCCCACTAATAGAAAAAAACAGAAGATACAATTACCTATAAAGTTTAGCAGGAGTAGTCTCGGGAATAACATCATCTTCACTGGTAACCTTCTTGCCTATCGGAGCAAAACCACCAAAGAGGACCCAGAACTCACCGGAGTTGGACTCAGTGTCCAACTTTCCATCATCTAGCAGGGTGATTACATTTATGCATATATAAGTGAATATCGAAAAAGTGCCAGCTTTAGATAGAGTAAAATAATAACCTTGCACACAATTAACTTAATAATTGTAGAGAAATAGAAAAGCTGGAAAAACAGCATCATCAATACCGTAAATGCATGCACCCTTACCAACAATTGCAACATCGCATGTTCCCTCATGATACTTTTCCTTTAAAAACTGAATAACTTCTAATGCTTTCGCCCTTTCCTGAATATTAGAGTTTGCACCATTGAACTGATAAATCTTATTCTGAGTGTCCAGGATAAATACATCATCATGATTCAGTGAAGACCGAGCAAAAGGAACCTGCAAGAGCATAATACAAAATGGTATTTCCCTGACCACAATAGTCTCATATGAAATAGTTTATAATTAGTTCATGAAACTCTTCATTTCTTTCTTCTTCTTTCTATAAATACTCATCAAACTTATGTAAAGAGCATCAGATACCTGCTTCAATCTAACAACTCGCTTTCCTCTGCAGACATACAACCGTGTTTCAAACTCTTCTTCTTCTGGTGTTTTAAATCCAGAAGCAATACCACCCTCCAATGGTATAATGCAAGGTTTAAAGTACGACAAAAATTTGTCAGATTCGTGGCCTTGAAGTTCCCTGTGCTGCACAGCACGCCCTCCTAGTACTACATCTAGCTCAACAGTTTTGATGGCAGCTGTTCCAGCTTCATCCTGCATGCAACAACATGATCTCAAATGATGTTTAGTTTATTTCAAGGAACATTTAAATCCTCAACAAATAAAGAAAAATAAAAGTAGATGCAGCAAAAGCACACCTGACTTGTATCTTTCCCAATCCAGAAGTGAATGTCATACAGATATGAACCACCCTTACTAGGGGTAGTCTACAAAGAAAAAAAACATATAAAATGCGAATTAGATATAAAAATAATGAAGCGGTGATTCAGCTTAAATGATTTATCCAGGCCCAGAATAAGGGAGAGAAATGTATGTTGTGTGGGTGTGCATCCACACAAGAGAGAGCAAGCGAGAGAGAGATAGAGTCTGCACCTGTAAGACAATGTAAGAATCCCCCATGTAGAATTTTCCATAGTCAGACTTTGGCAATGGAACTGGCTGAAAATTCTCAATACGCCAGATTTCAGTCCCGCTACAAGATGTCAAGTGCAACAGCCTTAACGTAAAAAAAGTAAAAACCATGAGGACATATATGCAACATCAACACGCATCTCAAAATGAAAAAAAGAGCATACGTCATTATCTTTTTTTTCTTGTTGGCATTGGAAAAAAAAACATAGTGATTGATTCCAGTCTCTCTTATCAAAGAAAAAAAAACCAATATACTCTTATATAAAGTAAAAGAACAAGTTAAAAAATTAAGTCCATAATTTCACAACTTATATGCTCTTCCTTTTAAGGATACGGTTTCTGACCCACTCCTTGAAATGCAGGATCCAGAACTTTTGCAGAGCTAGACATTTCTTGGAATTCTTCTTTATCACTGTTTTCTTAAGCAAAAATTATATAGCACAACTTGAGAATCCAACCTTCAGCAGTCTGGAATTTGCACAAAACTTACTGGAGAAAATACAGGTATTAGATCATGCAAGGAAAAATGAAGTTACAGTACAAAATAAAATTAAAAAAAAAAAAAAAAAACTTTTCAACCAATGCTTACGACAATTTAAGCTGTGACTACAACTATGTTCCTATTTCACAATGCACTATATAAGCAGAAAACAAAAAATACGTCTAATAATCATGGCAAAAGCAAAATTCATTTTTGCTTTCTATAGCAGTAGCAAGTCAAAAAGAAAGAAGTCATAGCTTTTCACAATTCTCAGCAGCAAGCCAATGTTGGCAAACACTTACGTACTATCAAGGTCCAGCATTAAGAAATTTCGAACAAATGTCTTTATGTGTCCTAGCACGCAACATAGCTCACTTGAGTAACTTGACATGTATTGCTTCTAATTAAAAGAATTGTAAATAACATTAATAATCTTTCTAGCTCAATTCTGTCTTCTCGAGGACCTTCTTTCAAGGACAACACGATAGCCAACTTCCAATAAAAAAACTGTCATTTATTTCAATACATCATTATTAGAACAATGAAGCCCCATCATCATTTCATAACAAGTTGAGAAACCAAGTATCACAGAAGCAAGCATTTGGTTGTGAGAATGATAATCTTCTTAAAAGAATCCTTAAACACATGGACAACTGATGAGCATAAAAACTTTTCCCCTCTTTTACATTACTGCTTGGAAGTTGATCCACATGAGAAGGAAACTCCATCAGATAGTCCTTGCAATTAATGCGCTAAGAATTTAATATCTTCCTTTCACCAAAGCCACATTACATGGTGCTCTCTAAATCAGATCTACTTGTCCACTCAAATGTTCCATGAATTATTTAGGCTACTACACTACTTACATCTTCAGTTCCTAATTACAATATCCATCCAAAGACGACACTTAGCTCATCCTGGTCTTAAAACTAGCGACAAAAATAGCCTAAAAGAGAACTCTTCCATAAAGTTGATCTCAGATTACAAATTTTATATTCTGCACCACTATATGAAGGATTAGGAGCAACTTTTCAGCTTGAATAAACATGAACAATGTGTTCTGTCTATGCATCTTGCATTGCAGAATTCAGAACATCAAGATGAAGTTCACATAATTGATCAGCATTCTTCCTTAAAGTAAAAATAATCAACTTTCCATATATGCACAATTTGCCAACTCCTATTCTAGGCGGAAAAAAAAAAAAAAAAAAAACTCCTAAAAATAAAATAAACTCCTATTCTTTAAACCAATCATCCATCATTTCCATTCTAATATAACAAAATACCACTTATACCACACATGCCCAAGTTTCAAACGTTTGGTTGCAGTTGTTCCAAGCTCTTAGGAGAATACCCTCATCAATCTTGCTCAAATCTCGGCATCCTTAAAAGCCATTCCATAATGAGCATTGTGAGGAAAGCAATGTACTGTTTGATTTGATCACACAAATAAACAGAAGATTGCAAGGCAGCAAAGGATTTTTGGCATGCCATTAATTAGCAATCCAAGCAGCACTAACACGATCAATCAAGGATCAAAAAACAAGAAGAAACAGAATTGGATGAACCCAACAACCATTCAAAACTTGGCTCAAAAGTTACGATCTTTTAATCTCTAATGTTCATTACAATAACCAATTAAATCATTTCCATAGCTGCTGCCATAAAACACAATTCTAAAATTTCCGTACACTTACAACAAAGAGTGGAAAAAGAAAGATTTAACAAGCAGCAAACAGACAAAAACCAGTATGATCAAGCAGCTTAAAGACAAAAAAAAAGGAGAAAAATCTGAAATTTTTGACATCAGCATCAAACAAGCAGATCAAAACAAGAATTAAGGGAAAAAGAAACAAAACCCATTAAAATGAAGACAAAATCAAGCATACCCAGATCAACAAACATCAAATCAAACACCAAAAAAATGGAGATCCAAATGAGTTATAACCCAAAAAAAAAAAATTATCAAAGCAATGGACTTTCCCTTGATCATATCATATCAAAAAAAAAGGAGAGAGAAAAAAGAAATAAATGATGATCAAAGAAGAAGAAGAAAAAGGGGTACCTTGAGAGAGAGATCTCTCTTTTAGTTTGAAAAGGGGAAGGGAAAGAGAGAAGCAGAGCTGGAAATTAAAAGATAGGGAGGAAAAGGGAAGAAGAAACTGGGGAATTAAAAAAAAAAAAAAAAGTGAATAATTGCAGTGGTATGTGTTGGGTGAGTGTTTCTCTATCCAACTTTATCTCTGAGACTTTTTTGAGATTTGCAAATTGAGAGACAGAGAAAAAAATGAATGCATGAATGAATTATGATGATGAAACAGAAGGGAAAGAAAGTTTTTACTTTTTTTATGGTTTTGGACCTTTGCTTTAACGTTCGGAAGGAAAGGATTTTTGAGAGTTTGGAGCAGAGAAAGTCGTTATTTAAGGCGAGAAAAAGATCCGGTGACGACGTCACCCGCCATGTTGGCTTTTCTCTTCTGCTTAGATGGATTTTTGTTAATTACCACTACATTTTTATTTGTCCTTCTCTTTTTTTTTTTCCTTCATTTTTATAGTATTATTTTTTTAGCTACTTAAAAATACATATGATAAGTTTTGATACATTTAATAAATACGATAATATATTTAAACATGATTAATATAATACATTTAATATATATATCATATTAATTTTTAAAATTTTAATACATTTAATAATTCGTATTATATTTATATTTACATAACTTACACACAAAAAATTACATGACATGATATACTTATACATATTACCAAATCTATTTAAAAGTATTTTCAATTTTCACTTTTTTTTAACCCTTCCTAACCCAAAGAGACAATTCTTTTTTTTTTTTAGGTTTCATGATCTTAAATTCTATAATAAAATATAATTTTTTATTTTATAAATCTCATCTCATCCATCTTATTATTATTTGGACAAAATTTTCAATTTGAACCTCTAATTTTAGGTTAAAGTATTTAAATAGTATTTAAATAGTTTTTGTATTATATTCAAAAGTACATTTTAGTCCCTGTACTATAAAAATGAGTAATTTAATCCTTATACGTTTGAAATTGGTATAAAAAAAGTAAATTTGATAACAGTATTAATAGAAAACTGTCTAAATGTTAACATGGACATGTCAAACTGACAAAAAATATAACTTGAAAAAAAAATGATGACGTATCAAATTTTTTACTGAAGCGGAATTTAGAAAAAACATAATTTTTTTACCCAAATCTCTCCCTTACCCGTAAAAACATTTCATCATTTTTTTTTATGTCATCTGTTCTATCAGTTTTTAAATTTCACCTGAGCAAAATAATTTGACACATCATCATTTTTTTCAAGTCATTTATTCTGTCAATTTTACATGTCCACATTAGCATTTAGATGGTTACCAATTTTACTTCTTTGCACCAATTTCAAACGTACAGAGATTAAATTACTCACTTCTATAGTGCAACTAAAATGCACTTTTAACTATAGTACAGGGACTACCTAGATACTTTAACCCTAATTCTAACACTAATTAATAGGGATGTTCAAACGGTTAATTCGGTTAATAACCGAACCGAATTTCAATTAACCGAATTAACCGAATTTTATTTTTCTTTAACCGTTAACCGATTCGAATAAGAAAAATGATTAATTAACCGAACTGAAATTATTTCGGTTAATTCGGTCGATTTTCAAATTAACCGAAATAAATATTCAAAAATTGCCAAAAGGTGAAAATACACCTTAACCGAGACAAAGAAGCAATTTATTTGAAGTAGTAAACCAGCCAACCATAGGTGGAAATTAAGAAGAGAGGAATTTACAACAATCTCAGTGATGACAAGCAAGAATACGAGCCACAAGGCATATCTGACTAGTGAGACTGAGATGGAGATTGGACTGTGAGAGGCCTGAGAGGTTGAGGGTCAACTTAGTGAAGTGAGGGAAGAAGGGAGGTCTTCTTGAGAGATAGGGGCTGGGGGTGGCGGGGCTGGGGTTAAAGAAGGAGAGAAAGTGATTTAGCTTTTAGGGTTTTTTTTTTTTTATGTTTTTATTAAATAAAAAAAATAAAAAAAAAAAACATACACTAAACGGCAGAGGTATTGCCGTTTAGTGTATTTTGGTTAATTTTGAGAATTCGATTATTTTCGTTTAACCGAAACGAATTAATTGAAAACCGAAATTTTGAAAATCCCTTAACCGATAACAGAACCGAAATTTTTTTGGTTAATCGATTAACTGAACCGAAATAAATTTCGATCGATTAATTCGGTTAAAACCAAATAGTGAACACGCCTACTAATTAAGATATACCCTTGACTCAAGGACGTGTCATATATATTTTTCTAAGTAATGTAATATTTTAAATTAAATCAATGAACAATTTTAAAATCCAAGATTACAATGTAATCTTATACAAGTAATAACATATTAATTTTTTAATTACTATTATTATATAAGAACAAAAATACTTATTTTTAAATGTTATAATATGGTTCTTTTGAGTATTCTAAATAACATTTGATTTTTATGTTATACAAACCTACGTTTTTTTTTTTTTTTGAAGAATTTCAAACCAAAATTTTGAGCAAATAACAAACAAACAATGTAATTTTGACAATTTTCAAATATTTATTACCTCAACCCCCTTTTCCCATTTTCTCCAATACTTTTTCTCTCCATTAATTTTAGTTCTCTTTTTCTAGTTTTTGCATTTATTAGTTTTTCCACCTACATTATTAAATAGTGAGTGTTATTAGTTATGGTGTTTATTAAATAAAAGATCTTACAAATAGTTGTCAACCTGAAAATGACCTAAATCATTAATATCCAAACAAATAACAATGTCAATAATATAGTTACTATTTTGTCAATTAGAATAAATAAAAACAAATTAATTTCTCATACCACTTACTGGTATTTCAATTCACTCTTGTCATTTTTTTCTACTCTGAGTAGTGATCTCACTAATCGATTTGTTATCCTATAAATTCGATTTTGTGAGAGTTATCACTGTCTTAAACTTAATCATAAAATCAAATTTATTAATTAAAAAATATATTTATTCAATTAAAATATTTAAAATAAAATTTATTTATTTATTGTAAATTAGGATTTTGTAATTGTGGTAAAGTCACGTAAAGATTCCGCGATAATTCTCACCGGACTCGGTTCATGAAAACAAAACTCCTCAATAATCTCCTTTGTCTTTTGGATAAATTACACCCTTGAATCCTAAACTTTAAGTCGTATATCATTTTGATCCAATAGTTTCAAAAGTAACTTACTGGTTCTTAACTTCTTATATTTTCAATGTTATAATACAAAGGTCCTTTCGTCAATTTTTTTCGACTTTTTCTCTTACGTATACGTTAAGTCGTATATCATTTTGATCCAATAGTTTCAAAAGTAACTTACTGGTTCTTAACTTCTTATATTTCCAATGTTGTAATACAAAGGTTCTTTCGTCAATTTTTTTCAACTTTTTCTCTTACGTATTCAGAAAACTAGACGTTATTGGTGGACTCACAAATCAATAGGGAGAGGAATACATTGGGTGAATTGGGAATACATGTGTACACCAAAGGCGAGGGTGGACTTGGTTTCAGGGATCTACATTTTTTTAATCTTGCTTTTTTGGCAAAACAGTGTTGGCGTCTTGCTTCTTAACACAGAGTCATTGTGTTTTCTTTCCACATGGGAGTTTTCTTTAGTCCAAAATAGGATCACAGCCCTCGTATATATGGCGCAGTTTATGAACTTCTAAAGCACTGCTTCAAAATGGTGTAAGATGGCAGGTAGGAGATGGGAAAGATATCAAAATATGGGGTGATAATTGGTTGCCATTAAGAGGATTTTTTTCAGATCTCTTCTACAAGGCGTGAGATGGCCTTGGATGCTAGGGTGGAGGCATTAATTGATGAAGACACAAAGGGGTGGAAAGAGGAGCTTATAAGAATTGAGTTTTCCCAGGATGAAGCGGATATCATTTGTAATATTCCCCTTGCAAAAAACAGTCCACCAAATCGGCTTGTTTGGCATTATAGCAAGGATGGAAGATACACAGTCCGCAGTGCATACAACATACAATTGGAGACAAGGTTAGGCATTAGACCCCAAAGGCTAATTCGAAAATTGCTATGGGCTACCAATGTCCCTAATAAGGTGAGGATGTTTGGTTGGAGACTATGCCATGACGTCCTTCCTACAGCAGCTAAACTTGCCTCCTTCTTGAGAGAAACGGACGAGAGTTGTAAAAGATGTGGTCGTCCTTTAGAAACAGGCCTGCATGCATTGTGCGAATGCGAGCTTTCAAAGAAAGTATTGACGTTATACCATTTTCCCTAATCTTTACTGCAACAGGCCTTTAATAGTGGTGTTGATTGGTTGGAAACAGCAGCACAATAGTTAGGAAGTGATGGTTTTGATTGCTTTTTGATGATTTTATGGGCTCTTTGGAATGCCCGTAATGGGGAGATAAAGCAGGAGCTGCAACAAAATGAGCATCTTGTCGTGGACAAAACAAAAACAATGTTGGCAGAGTTCAAGAAAGCTAATGAGGGCCGGATAGAAACTGCAGTAACTATAAACTGAGTGTACTAGAAACCACCCTGGGGAAGTTTATACAAGAAGAATTTTTATGGTGTTTTGATGGCAAGCTCAAAAAAGGAGGCATTGGCATTGTTATTAGGGATTATGAGGGCTTTGTTTTAGGTGGTGCCTCGATTATTATCAGCAGTGTTTATGATGCTAGCGTTTCAGAGGCTATGGCTGCAGTTAAGGCATTAGAAGTTGCTACTCAAATGGGCTATAGGAAAATTATCCTCGAAGGAGATTCCTTAATGATCATTAACATGTTATTGCAAAGGGAGGATGATTTATCTGATCTTGGACTTATCTTAGATGAGGGAAGATTGAGAATGCAAGAGTTTGACGAATGTCATGTCTTACACACCAGGAGGCAAGGAAACGAGGTTGCGCACATGTTGGCAAGACAATGTTTTGTTATCACAGAGAATTTGTATTGGATGGAGGACTATCCTGAGTTCCTTCACCAAACTATCATACATGATGCTATTAATATTTAGATGAATGAAAATTTCTAGTTTAAAAAAGAAAAAAAAATCACGCTTTCTATGAACCGCCTAAAATATAAGCTTCATTTTTTTCCAAATCCACTCATATATATATATATATATATATATATATATATATATAAATGAGTAATTCAAATTCGTTTAAGCTCGTCGATTTTTTTAAAAACAAAAAAAATATATATTATTTTTTATTTATTTTTAGTAATTTTATTTTTTTCTTAAATTCTTAAACATAGATAACTTAATATATTTTTAAATGTTTATATTATAATATTATATATATTTATTTTTTATATGATATAAATTACATAATATATATAAAAATAAAAAACGGGTCGGACCGAACTCGAGCTTTGATTGTTGGAGCTAAAGCCCGGTCTATTTTCTAAACGGGCCTCATTTTTTTCAAACCCATATTTCGGACTTTATAATTTTTTTTTTTCAAACCCTCCAAATATCTGTTCGGAAGCTTATATGCACTTAGTATTATTTCATTACTGCATAAACATATATATATATATATATATATACATACATATAAAATCAAAAGAGCAGATAAAAATCTGAATTGGCAGAACAATATATATAACTAATATACGAACATTACATATACTCACAGTTTCGGTAGAATATAGAAATAGAAGTTTGAGTCAAGGTAGAACTTTTGACCTTAAAATAATTATTGCCTGTCATTTAGGTGCTAACAGATTGAGCAATTCGTCTCTCAAGTTTCCTCAAACACGTTTCTGCAGAGAGCACATTCGGAGCAACTCAGCGAACCAGAAAAGATGGTGTTCGTCTCTCTCACAAGACAGTATGAAAATCCGATAGTAAAGAGAAAAATTAAGTGAGTGAAACAGGCAGTGCTCTCGGGTTTAAATAGAAAAAACAGAAAACTGTTCGAACTGTTACAATAGTTGGCAAGAACCGGTTCGGTCAGAATGAAAAGGAACAGGACGATTCGGTTCAAAACAGACAGTACGTTTGAAAACAAGACGGTTCGATCCGAACATATATCTTAATCAGGCAGGTCTCTTTGTTGGAGGAGGCTGAACCGATTCGGTTTGGACACAAAAAAAAAGTCTGTTGCGTAGTAAAAAATTAATTACTGACCCAAACCCGATCTGACCCAACCCAAGCCCGACCCGACAATGTGCGTGTGTGGTAGCCCAAGTTTTATAGCTCCTTACCCTTCACACAAAAACTTGAGTGCCCCTTGGAGTCCAACCAACATTGAACATAAGCCTATATAAACACAAGCATAAGCCTTTATGTTTCCAAGTTAAACATCAACCAACTTCTTCCTCTTCAAGTGAGTATCTTTGAAATTAATTTCTCATTCAATATTGATATCAATTGTGTAACTTAATCATACACCGTGTATCTACTTACGACAATCTACGTATTTATATACGTATTTTGTATTTATAAACAAATATTAACCATTAATATCCAATAATATTTAGAGGACCTTCGAATTTAAACAATTAATCCGGACCTTGAACAGTTTATTATGCCCACACACAAAAGGAAAAAAATAAAAACCACCGCTATAATAGTAAATTTTATCTAAAAAAATTTCCATTTTGAACTACCATAAAAGCTTTTCAAGAAATTTAGTACGAGTGTATGAGTAGATGAAACATAAACGATTTTAAGTGGGGGTGGGAAGTCCAAAAAGTATTCTTTAAGGCCTTCTCTTTAATTGCAGCAACCCGTTCAGAAAGAAAAAAATGGCATTTGGCTCCCAAGAAAGAGCAAGAAAATAAAAGATGCTGGGATTTAAGTAGGAAACGGCTAGGTGTTGGGACTTGGGAGAGTAAGTTGGGAAAGAAAGTTAATAATTATTTTTATAAATTAAATATTTAAAATTTATGAGTATTTATTGATAGACTCTTGAAATTTCAAATTTATTCGTTTAAGAGGTGATAACATATGATTTATAGACAATGTATTAAAATTAAAAAATATATATATATATAACTTGTCAAAAAAAAATTATATAACAATATATCAAATATAAATCTTTCAAGATATATGAAAAGTATTAAAAGTAATTGTTTATGATATTTTCAATTTAAGCATTAATGTTTGAGAAATTATCACATTCGCTATCAATATAGTTTTTAAATTCCTAAATGAATTAGTAAAATCACACATGACTCTTAAAATATATTAAAAATTAAAAAAATAAAACATATGATAATCTCTTAAATCTTACTTGTAAAGTTAAAAATTTCATTATAGTGTATCAAAAGCGAACTTGTAATGTTTATATTTTTTTTGTATAAGTTAGTTGACTTTGATGTAAATCTTTCTTATTTTGTCTATCCATATTATACTATTAGTTCATCAATATTTGAAGCCTGTTATGTAAATCAAACTCAAGTTAGGTTACAAGAACTGTACTTCCAAGTTCCAACCAACTTCAAGCTTAAAAGGCAATAGAAAAATTATACAAAATATTCTTTAAATAAAATTGATTTAATACATTAAAATTTTTCATACTTTTTTCATTCAAAATTTTCTATTAAATAACTTTTAAAAAAGAATTATCAAGGGTATTGAAAAAAACTAAATAATTAAAAATTTAATTCTCAATGGTTACACATCCTTTGTTTCAGTGACTTGTTTTAACACACTTCACTCCAAGTCCAACATTTATATGCCCAATGCTATGCGATTCTACAACAAAAGAATTAAAAACTGTGTTACTCGGAATTTTTTTTTTTATTTTCTCTAAAATATCCGAATACATATATTCGGATATGAGAATGAAAATATGATTATCCAATATATAAATTTTTAAAAAAAAAAATTTAAACATACTCATATCGAACACATCCGTATCCGTCAATCACCAACGAATCCGAATAATGAAACCATAGCCTCGAAAAGCTCAACAAAAATTTAAGTCATTATAGTTTCCATCAGTATCCTCTTTCATCTTTCTCCATAACTCCTTTTGATATGGATTTCCTTCCCTTGAAAGGTGAGATACTCTCCTGGAACTGCATTTCTCCCAGCATTTTGGTGATTTAACACCTTTTATGACAATTTGGAAGAAAGACAAAATTGAAACATTGCATAACAATTTGAAAAATTAAAAGAAAACATGGTGAGGAACAAAATAATGTAAAATGGAAAAAAATATCATTTCAAACTACAGTACCCAAATGCCTAATTGAATAATACTACTTGACACCGGAAGATTCAATGAGGAAACGAGAACAGCATGCCATTTGTTTCATCTTTTGTTTTTCCCTTCCAAATTAGTTAGATCATGAAACAGAATCAAACAAAAATGACAAAATAACTTAAGTCAGCTTAAATATGAAATACAAACTTTTTCTATAAAATGCAGAAAAAAACTTTAAACAAGTTTAAAAAAGCCAAGAACCCTCTCAATTACAATCGAATAGCAAACCCAAATTACAAGCAGAAACTCAAAGCTTTTTATTTTTCTTTTCTTATTTGAGGGTTTCTTGGTTGGGTGAATGGATAGGGGGAAGGATGTGAAAACATAGCAATTATGGTGCCAGAAGTCTAAAGAGCTGTTCAACCACAATGCAACCATTGAATTTTAGCAGTTTAAACCCACAACCAACTGTTTTCTCACAGCTATGTAATAAAATGCTGCTCAATCAATGCGCTCTTGTCGAATGTCATGTTTGGTTCTCCAACTCCCATTAGTGTGACCCTCGTTAAGAGGTTTTAGTAATAAATCTTCCATACATATATGACACCAAAATACTTGTAGTGCCAACAAACCATACCTTGATATGACCTCGAGTGCAAGGTATAGGCCAAAGAGAGTTGAAGTCAATCTACTAATCTAGTGACGACTCCAAAAAGTCTCATTCATCTGCTCTTTCTGGTCACACTTCTTCAACAATGTAAGCATTCATTTTGGCTTCAGAAAACCTCAGCCTCGTAATAAAAATATTCACCAAGTACCAGACAACAGGTTCATAACTGGAAGATATTCCGAGACATTGTCCAAAACAACAGCTTGCAATCAAAGTTCAGAAGCATACAAGCTTTTCGCTCCCATTTGCTGTGACTTTCTAGTCTGCATACATGGTAACATAGCATCAGATTAAGAAATGAATGCTAGTTATCCATCCCAGTGAAATATTAGCAACTTTTCAATGTAAAATACTTATATGCCAGTTAAATTACATTCACAATCCTTTTAATTCTTATTTGAGCAAGTTTCAGTATAAATCATAGTCGAAGAAATAAGATAACTGTTCATTTATCTCTAGTGATCAAGTTCGAACTTGCAAGATTTGAATAAGTATTAACGATGCTACAGTTTCCAAACATAAAAATCTATAAGCATGCTGTTACCATAAGACTTTGGTAGGATTGTCCTTTGACTACGTAGTATTTAATGAGTAGTTTCGACTTTCGACCTATTACTGGAACTTATGCACTTGTGCAAATTGACTTGTCAGTAACTTAACAACATGATATTACCGGTTATCACCATCTCAAAGCTCGAAATTTTAGCACTTCTAATAGATGCTTCAGACATGATGATATCAATGAACTTACAGTACTCCAGAAATTCAACTGAATAATCAACTGCCACATATAAGTACAGTTTATCATCGTTCAAGTCTCTTCATTCACAATGAACCAGCCATTCAAAGCAAGCTACATTAGATAATACAAGCAAGATCCCCAAGGAAATTAATAAACTTTAATTTTATGATGCTTTTTTTCTGGTCTGAAGATACTTCCTTTTTTTATCCCCAAATGTTGCTAAAAAATCAAAGCAAAAATTAAGCAACAGAATCATATTTTGAATAGAAAAGAACAAATATTGAAATATAACACAAATTCCAACATGAACAGTAAAATTATAAGTAATAAGCAAACTCGAAAAACAATGAATCAGGACCAGAACTCAAAGAAAAGACAAAATCCACTGACCAAGCTGATTATTGTCCTCTTCTTTGTGCTTGCTCTTCTTCAGCATCTTGGGCCTAGGCTTAAGAGGCTTCAAAAACCCAGCTTGCAATCTCACCATCTCCCTCAAGACCCCAATCAAAGCCCCTTGAACCTCATCTCCATTAGGCTCAATGACCCCCAAGCACCTAGCCACAGCTTCCAGAGTACTAACACACCCACCAAAGGGCTCTTTCCTTAAAACCAATTCATCATCATAAATACTCCCACCCACCACACTCTCATCAACTCCATCCAAACAAACCCTTACAGCAAGACCCTTCAAAACCCCTTCACTGGCACTCACCATCTCCTTGGCATGCTTCCACGTGGCATCAAAAACAATTAAGAGGAGAGGAGTAGTTTGGTAATTGAGGAGGTTAGTGGATTTGAGTTGGGAAAGAGTCACCGCGGGTGTGGAAGGGGAAGGAGGGAAGAGGTAGATGACGGGTGGGGATTGGTTAGGGAGGTGGCGATGGAGGAGGCGGCGGGAAGAGATGGTGGTGGCGTTTAGGAGGGTTTTGGAGAGGAGTGGGGTTGTGTTGAGCTTGTGTCGGGACTCGTGAGGGTGGCGGATGATCAAGATTTTGGTTTTGGTTAGGAGTGGGGTAGGGGGGAGAGCGTGGCAGAGGCAGACTGGAAGTGGCCGGTCACAACTAGTGCATAGTTGACGGCGTTGCGGCGGTGACGGTGGTGGTGATCTGGATGCGGTGGTTGCGTAGGTGGTGTCTTCTGGTTCTTCCATAAGCGGGCCGTGGAGTTCTGAATTTAGGATGCTTTTTTTTTTTTTTTTTTTTTGAGTTTTCTTCTGAGTGTCAGTGTCGGCTCTATTGTAGAGCAGTTTAATGGGCGGGCGACCCGACCCACCAAGGCCTTCTAGCCTGCTCCTATAATTTGGCTGCTTGGACTAGTTTTGGTTAATGAAATTAGGCTCTGGAAATTTCCAGGCGGCCTAAAGCCCTAAAGAGCAAATAATAAAATGTTTTTTGATGCCAAATAAATAAATAATTTATTTATTTCTATTTTAAATAAGATTTGTTTATTTTTTGATAATAATAAATTATTTATTATTCTATATTTAATGCAATAATTACAATCATATAATTTGTAAATAAATCAAAGATCTAAAATTCTAATGGAGTTCTAGGATAAGCTCTTTAGGGTGAGCTTAAAATAGATTTCATTACATATAAATATGATAAAATTACATATTAACATGATAAATTACATAAAATTTTCATGTATTTATGTAATTTTTTGTTTCCATATAGATATGATAAATTACATATAAACATGATAAATATGTCATGTATTTATGTAAATTGAAAGTTGTCATGTATGTATGTACTTTTTTTTTTTTACATATAAAAATGACACAAATTACATATAAATATGACAAATTACATATATTTTGAAGCCTACGAAAAACTCATTTTAAGGAGTTTTTCTTAAAATTTTCCATAATTCTAATAGAAAAAAAAATCAAACATCAAGAATATTTTATATTTACTTAAATATAATGTTATATAATAAATATTATTTACGTTGATATTTTTCTTTTTAAGAAGCAATAAAAATTTAAAATAATCTATAACTTACCTTAAAAACTGTCCCTAAATGAGTGAGATGTCAGAATTTGAGAACATGAAATTGAGCCAACTAAGCAATGGGTTAATCAATGGTTTTAGAGCTAATTAATTCATTTTAATGGCCTGAATTAGGGTTGATTTCAGTTGAGTTAATTAAGCCAACTAAATTTTTGTTTTCCTTCCAGAGGGAATGGCGGAGCAAACGATGAGGAGAAAAAGTCAAGAATTTTTTTTTTCCTTCCTTTGTTCTGATCATCTATTCTTCCAAATTCTTTTTCTTCCTTTACTCAAAGATTTCAGTTGGGTTAATTAAGGCAACTAATTTTTTTTTTTCTTTTTCTTTCATAAGGAATGGCGGAGCAAACGATGAGGAGAAAAAGCCCAAGAAAAAAAAAATCGCTTCCTTTGTTCTAAACCTGTCCAAGGGTCGAGTTATCTATCCAAATCCGAAGGCCCACCCATATTTAGAAGGGCTTGGACAAAAATATTAGGTCCAAAAAATGGAATTGGGCAAAAAAAAAAAAAATAGGCCCGTTTAAAATATGGGTCAGATCTTGGCTCCAACATTCAAGGCCCGAGCTCGGCTCGGCCCGACCCGTTTTCTAATTAAATAATATATTATTTATATTTATATATATTATGTAATTTATGTCATATAAAAATTAAATATATATAATATTATAGTGTAAACATTAAAAAATATATTAAGTTGTCCATGTTTAAAAACTTAATAAAAGAAATATATATAAAATTACTAAAGATTAAATAATAAAAATATAAATATATATTTTTTTTTAAATTTAGAAAAAAATAATATGGGCGGGCCTAAACGAGTTTGAGTTATCCATTTACAAATATGGGCAGGCTTGGACAAAATTTGAGACTCATATTTCGGGTCGGGCTTGGGCAAGCAAATGTAGTATTGATACCATACATGGGCCCGGTTCGAACCTGGCCCAACCTAGCCCATGGACACCTCTACTTTGTTCTGATCATCTATTCTTCCAGGTTCTTTTTCTTCCTTTGCTCAACAAGTTCTTTCAACCTCTTTTTCAATTTTTCTGTTCAAAAGCTATTTCCTTTGGGTTTTTTTTTTTGTTTTTTTGTTCTTACTGTTGTTTGTTGCATGTTGTTTATTTTCCTTCTTTTTTTTTTTTAACAGATTATGATTCATTTATGAGATTTGAGTTTGTTTTCTTGAGTTTCATTTGGGATTTTTCATTTTCTACGATCCGTCTTTGGGAAAGATGATTTGATACTTGTACAAACAGTTTTGATTGAATCTGAGCCCCTCTTTTCACTCCCTTTCTCTTTTTTTTTTTTTCTTCTCAAATCTTTCATTTCTTTTCATTCTTTTTGATCCGACACTTTTATTTGTTTTTGTTTTTTCACCAGATCATTGGGCTTCTACTGAGATAGCGGAGAGAAGAGAATAGAAAAGTGAGGTGCTCCGGCATCCCTGTGAGTTGACCACTTGATGCACCCAAAAGAGTGTATCTTATTTAACCTTGCACTAAAAAGATAAATTGTAAGTATAATGATTAGCAAGGGTCGAGTCCTCAGGGATTGGGTTTTAATCTATGAGTTATTAGTTTATAACTTACGTTCAAAGAAAACAATAAAATAAAAGGGTTTTTTGAAGCTAGATTTAAACTAAAGTAAATAATAAGAATAAGATGCACGGCGGTATAACCAGCCAATAAAAATATATATACTAAATTAGGCGGTATAACCAGCCAATAAATATATATACTAAATTAGGCGGTATAACCAGCTAATAAAAATATATATACTAAATTAGGCGGTATAACCAGCCAATAAAAATATATATACAAAATTAGGCGGTATAACCAGCCAATAAAAATAAATATACTTTTAAAAATAAGCAAACTAGAAAAGTAAGAAAACAAGTAAGTAAGAAGAATCAAATATGAAAAATATGGTTAAGGTTTCATTCTCCACCACTAGACATCATTAAGAATCAATTTCAGATCTATCAATATCAACCAACTATCAAAGTTAACAACCGTAGATAACAACAAGCTCTGTTATCCCAATCTTTCCTTAGTTTGTCGTTAAATAGAACAAGCTCTCTATTTAATCTCTAACCATTAAACAACCTAGAATAAGCTCTCTAAATTCAATTTAATGACAGCTTTATGATGAGAAAGATAGGTTGATCTAAGCAACAAACACATAAGCTCGGATTGTTCAACTTAGGTTATGTTCCACTTTGCAATTATTGAAAACTTGACTATAATCATTAATCACAAATTGCCACTTATGAATAGGAAATCAAGACAATTACACGGATCAAGACTCCTAAACTAGCAATAGATAATTATCAAGATCTATCTAGTTGTACACCTAAACAAATCAAGACAACATCATGAACAATTCTTGTAGAAGAACATAAGCAACTTTGATAGAAAATTAATGATAGATAGAATCTGAAAATCAATCACAAAACATGTCTAGGGCTTTGAAATCACCCTTAACCAAATAGAAGTTTAGCCTAGCATAGGCATTATAAACATAAAATTAAATAGAATCTAAGAAGAAAATAAAAGAAAGAAAGAAGAAGAAGAAGAATATTAATTATCCAACCTCTTGCTCTTTCTAAAGAAAAAGAAAACTAGAGAAAAGAAAGAAGAAGAAAACTTAGAGAATTTTATTACAATGGCTAATATCCTACCTATGTACAATATGATCATCTACAATCATCCAAGGCCCTCTATTTATACACATTTTGGAGGGCTAAATGACAAGAGACAAGCTTTACAAATTTCAAAGGTAGGTATAATAGGTGGGTGAATTTTTCTAACAATTTTCGTCATATTGTATGACAATTTTGATCAGCCAACTTGATGGTCGATTTCGTCAATGTTGGAGGCCTGATCTGATCACATGGTCTTCTAGAAAAAGGTTCCCCTATAATGATGGTCGATTTCGTCATTGCACATCAGCCAACTTGATGGTCGATTTCGTCAATATTAGAGGCCTGATCGGATCATATGGTCTTCTAGACAAAGGTTCCCGTATCAGTTACGGATCCATAGCCATTGGAATCAGCTCATTTTCTGATGTGGATAAGCAGATATGGGCAAAATACGAAAACAGGTCAGCACAGACGTCATTGCACATCAGCCAACTTGATGGTCGATTTCGCTAGGGAAAACGACTCCGTTTCAAGAAGTGTAAAACATGAAAAAGATAGATATGCCTCTTAGCTTTGCACGGCTACAAATTTCAGCCTTATTGCTTCAGTGAAACTCCAGATATAGCTGATATGGCAAAAGGTGTCGGAACTGGAACTGAACTGGATTTGCCCTTAATTCTAGTAATCTGAAATCACTCAAAGAAACTTGTGAAAAACACCAAATTACATAAAAATATAAAAGATCATAAACACAATTAGACTAAACAATAATAACTCGTATTTGACACAAAACAATAATAAAACATAACTAAAAACTATATAATTATACGAGTTATCACACCCCCACACTTAGCTTTTTGCTAGTCCTCGAGCAAAATCAAATAAAAATAAAATAAGAAAATCTAATCTAATCCACTTTCGTAGGAAATCACGGTGGCACTTAGCATGTGACACAAGCCTTTAAACCCCTAGGTGTCCCTAGTGGACGAGTTTAGTCTCGTGAGGGTTTACTAGAACGATACCCACAAACATTGAAAAACTAAAATATAAATAAACTACATATACTAAAAATATTTATTCCTAATCCTTTCAATACAAATTAGAGACAATCTTTGAACAAGTCTTATAAACTAATCAATAGCTTAAAGAATTTCACAAAAAATCATGCTTGAATGTAAATTGTTTGAGTTAAGCCAATATTAACATAACATATTTCAATCAAAATAGTGCATATTCAAACTTAATCTCAACTTCTCACATGGGATACTCTCTTGATTTTCACTCTTTAAAGTAGTGGTAAAGTGTTTACACTCAATCAATCTCATGAAAACACTTCTACCATATGCTTGCTTGTCCACCTATTCTCCACTAAAAGATCATGCAACTTCATAAATCAAGAGGTCTTTAATCAAGGTTGTAATGGGGCCAAGGGGTTTGTAATGTGGTTGAAGAACAAAAGGATAAAGATATCACAAAGGTTCCAAAGAGTTCATAAAGTTTAGAGACAAAAAAATTATACAAAGAAACTTCTCAAAACTCTTTACAAGTACATAGTAACCTAGGCTAAATATTCATGTTGAGCCTTTGCATCATTCTAACCAACTTTGTAACATCTTTTTCTTTACTTTAACTAGAAGTTCAAGAGAAGATTTTTTTTTTTATATGGGAATGTATTTGACAATGATCCCTTTCTTTTTCTCCTGACTTTTTTTTTTCTTTTCCCCCCACACTTATTTCTTGTTTCTAACCCAAATTTTCAATAAATCTTCCTTGTCTTTGCAACTTGTCTCAAAACATGCTAATTCATCTTTGGAACAAAGGTAAAGATATAAGTATATTTAGGTTAGGGACAAGTTATGGTTACCAAAGAGATAGCTTATTCAATGTAGGCTCAAATTGGTTCACTAAGGGTGTGTTCTCTTGGAACATCAATAAGGGATGGCTGTTTGGCCCTGGCTAAAAATCCTAATGCCTCTATCATATTCATGTTGTCACATGTATCAATATAGTCTCAAACGGTTTAAAGCAAGTTCTAGAGAATCATGTAATCATAAGAGCACTCAAGAAAGAAATTAGATTGATTTGTATAATGCATCAATCATTATAGGCTCAAAAACTCACAAGGATGATTATACAAGTCAGATTAAGTCTAAACATGCTTCTTTCTCAATCAACATATCATATTAACATTGGCTCATAAAAATTAGTATCAAGCTTAATTCTTATCAAAATCTTCTCACTAATAACCAGTTTAGACCTATGCAATTCATATCTCATCATTGTATTAAAAAGGAACTAAAACACACTAAAATAATAATAATAATAAAGACTCATAAAAAAAAAATAGTAGACAAAAATAAAAGAAATCCTAAATCATTCCCCCCACACTTAATTCTTACATTGTCCTCAATGTAAGTCTATTAACCCAAATGAAAGAATCATGTGTAAGAGAAAAGAACTAATAACATAAGAATAGGAACAACTAAGACTCAAAACAAAACAAACTCATGCAACCTAAATAATCCTAAAATACTAAACAAAAATTAACAAGTAAACATAAAAAGATTAAAATCAAACTGACAAGATATGTCTCAAGTCTCCCTTACTCAGACCTTGTTCAGAATGAATACTTCTAAATTGCTTAAAACACAACAAACTTTTTTTTTTTTGAAAAGAAGAAATCAAACTGACAAGGTATGTCTCAAGTCTCCCTTACTCAGACCTTGTTCAGAATGAATACTTCTAAATTGCTTAAAACGCAACAAACTTTTTTTTTTTTTTAAGAAGGTAAAATTTAGGAGATATTACCTGTAGAGGTTGCTAACCACTTATTATAACTGAGACACAACAAACAAAATGTTAGATAATGTCACAAAGACAAAGTGCAATCCACTCCTTGCTCGTCTATATCTCTTTTTCTTTTTCCGAGCGTTTGCGAAACAACCGTAGCAGATAAACACTCATAAGCTTGGAGCTTTTTGAGTAAATCTTCAATGGTTGTAGCAGAAATTATGGTTCTCCTTGCCTCTGAAAACATGAATCCATTATCCACAGCATTATCTAAATATGAAAGCAAATTACTAAAATAACCATTAATATTAAGCAAACCAATGGGTTTCTTATTTGTGACCAAAGATGACCAAGAAGCCACGCAAGCTATTTCTTCCAATGTACCCAGACCTCCTCGTAAAGCAATGAATGCATCGGCAGAATGGTACATGATTGTTATCCGTTCAGGGATACTCCAGACTTGTATTTCCTTACCCACGGTAGGTCCACAAAAACTTGTGAATAGTTTTGGCACGATTCCTAGAACTGGACTTCCTCCGGCGTGTGCTGCTGTAGCAACTGCTCCCATTAAACCCGTACTACCGCCTCCATAAATCAAGTGGATCTTTTGTTGGGCAAGTATTACTCCAACTCTTATGGCTTCATCAGCGAATATGTTATTTTTCCCTGGATAAGCACCTCCAAAGACACAAATTTTTTTAATGCGCTGGGATGAAGTACTTTCCATTTTTTTTCTTCGAGTGCCTGAAAGAGAATGAGTACATGGTGTAATATATAGAGGACTGAGTAGTGAATCAGACAAGAGTAATAATGTCGCCGAAAGTGTATCTGACCTGTCAGAAGAAAATGTTAACCTAACAAAAGATTTTTGCGTGATTTCAGGAAGAAAATCAAAAAGAGAAGAAAAATCAACCGTAAAAGTCAAGAGTAATAATGTCGCCGAAAGTGTATTTGACCTGTCAGAAGAAAATGTTAACCTAACAAAAGATTTTTGCGTGATTTCAGGAAGAAAATAAAAAAGAGAAGAAAAATCAACCGTAAAAGACAAATAAAAAAAATGAGAATAATTACACAAATCGAATAACACGTAAATTAAACCGAAATAAAGTTATTGCAAATCAAACCAAAAGCTGAGAAGTCATTTATTGTAGTTGTGATTATGGCTCATATCTTCCTCTGGTTTTACGTCCAGAAACGGCTTAAACGCCTTCTATGAGTCGAGGATATGCTTCCCATCCAGTTTTCTTACAAGCTGGCAAACAGGGTCTTTTAACATCAGATTCCCAAGATGTTGCCATTCCCTTTGGAATTACGGCCATAAATCAAGAATTTCTCTTTGTACGTCTCCACTAGGATGCGTCTCAAGAGAAAGTTGGATATTACCCAAATTCTCCTTACTCAGTCCATCCTTAATGAATTCAATTTTATCATCTCGATTAGAGGACGGAATCCCAATAGAACGACATTTACTGTTACACGTCCATCGTGCACATTTGTGGCAATTTGAACTCATGCGCTTTGCTCGTCGCTTCTTTGCAAAAGTGCTTCTACCTGTACCTGGTAAATGCAAAACAGGAAGATATTCATCTTCACGTACCTTGGCTTCAATTATCCAACGTATGTCTCCAGGAATCCCTTTGTGCATAAGCATTCTTAATCTTTCAAATCGAACTTGGTATAGCTTCAGTAAAATATTTCGAGGAAAATGAGGAAATCGTTTCTGCAATCTTGTGAGAATATCATCCATCCTGAAAAAATGAAAAAAAAAAATGAAAGAGAAATTGAAAGAGAAATTTATATACAATATCAGTTTTGTGGGTAGCTGATGGAACTGATTTAAATAATCACGGAGTACCGTTATCCGCCATTTAACCGGGGTTAAAAAAAAATTATATTTACATCTAGTGTTTTTCAAAACAAGGATCAGAAAGAAAAACAACATAAAAAGACTCAAAAACAAAACACTCTAAATAAAATCCTAAATTCTTCCCCCCACACATAATTCTTACATTGTCATTAATGTAATGCTATTATCCCCCAATGCAAGAATTATATGTAAGAGAAAAGAACTATTAAACAAAAGAAACTTATGCAGCCTAAATGAACTTAAAAACAGTAAACACAATTAACAAAGAAACATAAGAAATAAAAATAAAAACAATAAAAATAATAAAAGAAAAAGGAAAAGAAAGAGAAAGCAAATCTGAATATGGAAGGTTGGCAATTTCATCTTTAATTGGGCTGCCTTCCCAATTAACACTTGAGTTAGTGTTTTGAATCTAACCAACACCCCTTCTTGGCTTTTTAGGCTTGTCAGGCTCATGCATGAAATTTCCCAAATTTATGCGTTTGAGAGGAAGCTTTCTTTGCACAACAGTGGATGCATTCTCCATTACAAGTATTATTCCATCATCCTTGGTGGTGCATATCTCATCGAGGAATGGTGCATCTTTTGGTACTTGTTGAATGACATCCACAAACAAACTGTTTAAGGTTTCCAGCGTGTCTTGTTCATGTTCATCCTCTTTGAACTTTGCGAATCTACTAGGAAAAGGTGGAGAAGAAACATTAGTAAAAATTGGAATCTCAAACGTTACCTCAGGTACCGAAATACTCTTATTTGGATCATTGGCTTCATTATCCTCAAGAATAGAATTCATCTCTAATTTTGTCTCATCCTCATCTTGTTCCTCATTCCTCAAGGTCACAATAGTAGTATTCTCCTTTGGGTTAATCATTGTTTGGGCAGGGAGTTCTTCAGATCTTTGTGCTACCCATCCCACCATACTACTAGTCAATTGGATCATTTGCTTTTCCAAACTCTGGATGCTTGCCCTTGTTTCCTGTTGAAATTGCAATGTATCAGTAACAAGAGAATAGACAAGATCTTCTAAAGAAGTACCTGAGTTTTGAGTCATATGTGGTGGTTGAAAAAGATCTGGTTCTTGGGACCATGATTGATTGAAGCTAGATGGATGAGTGTAATTGGCATAAGGATCTACTTCTTGGTAATTTTTCGAGTAGCCATAATTAGTATGATCCCACCATCCCTCATGGTAAGTGTTTGAGTAATGATCATACTGTTGGTCTTGGAACACTTGATGGCCTTGACATCCTCCCATGGCCAATTCTTGAACTGGGAAGGTGAGATTGGCTTGTTGATTCTCCATGTTCATGTATGCCACCAACTCTTCAAGTGTTAGATTGCTCAATTCCATCGTTTTTTTTTTTTTTTTTTTCAAAATTTGATCAGAAAAACCCGTATGTACAAGAAAATAAAACTCATTAGAACTGAAAATAAGAATAAACCAAGTAACAAATAAACTAAAGAAAACAATCCCCGGCAACGGCGCCAAAAATTTGATGCACCCAAAAGAGTGTATCTTATTTAACCTTGCACTAAAAAGATAAATTGTAAGTATAATGATTAGCAAGGGTCGAGTCCTCAGGGATTGGGTTTTAATCTATGAGTTATTAGTTTATAACTTACGTTCAAAGAAAACAATAAAATAAAAGGGTTTTTTGAAGCTAGATTTAAACTAAAGTAAATAATAAGAATAAGATGCAAGGCGGTATAACCAGCCAATAAAAATATATATACTAAATTAGGCGGTATAACCAGCCAATAAATATATATACTAAATTAGGCGGTATAACCAGCCAATAAAAATATATATACTAAATTAGGCGGTATAACCAGCCAATAAAAATATATATACTAAATTAGGCGGTATAACCAGCCAATAAAAATAAATATACTTTTAAAAATAAGCAAACTAGAAAAGTAAGAAAACAAGTAAGTAAGAAGAATCAAATATGAAAAATATGGTTAAGGTTTCATTCTCCACCACTAGACATCATTAAGAATCAATTTCAGATCTATCAATATCAACCAACTATCAAAGTTAACAACCGTAGATAACAACAAGCTCTGTTATCCCAATCTTTCCTTAGTTTGTCGTTAAATAGAACAAGCTCTCTATTTAATCTCTAACCATTAAACAACCTAGAATAAGCTCTCTAAATTCAATTTAATGGCAGCTTTATGATGAGAAAGATAGGTTGATCTAAGCAACAAACACATAAGCTCGGATTGTTCAACTTAGGTTATGTTCCACTTTGCAATTATTGAAAACTTGACTATAATCATTAATCACAAATTGCCACTTATGAATAGGAAATCAAGACAATTACACGGATCAAGACTCCTAAACTAGCAATAGATAATTATCAAGATCTATCTAGTTGTACACCTAAACAAATCAAGACAACATCATGAACAATTCTTGTAGAAGAACATAAGCAACTTTGATAGAAAATTAATGATAGATAGAATCTGAAAATCAATCACAAAACATGTCTAGGGCTTTGAAATCACCCTTAACCAAATAGAAGTTTAGCCTAGCATAGGCATTATAAACATAAAATTAAATAGAATCTAAGAAGAAAATAAAAGAAAGAAAGAAGAAGAAGAAGAATATTAATTATCCAACCTCTTGCTCTTTCTAAAGAAAAAGAAAACTAGAGAAAAGAAAGAAGAAGAAAACTTAGAGAATTTTATTACAATGGCTAATATCCTACCTATGTACAATATGATCCTCTACAATCATCCAAGGCCCTCTATTTATACACATTTTGGAGGGCTAAATGACAAGAGACAAGCTTTACAAATTTCAAAGGTAGGTATAATAGGTGGGTGAATTTTTCTAACAATTTTCGTCATATTGTATGACAATTTTGATCAGCCAACTTGATGGTCGATTTCGTCAATGTTGGAGGCCTGATCTGATCACATGGTCTTCTAGAAAAAGGTTCCCCTATCAGTTACGGATCCATAGCCGTTGGAATCAGCTCATTTGCTGATGTGGATAAGCAGATATGGGCAAAATACGAAAACAGGTCAGCACAGACGTCATTGCACATCAGCCAACTTGATGGTCGATTTCGTCAATATTAGAGGCCTGATCGGATCATATGGTCTTCTAGACAAAGGTTCCCGTATCAGTTACGGATCCATAGCCATTGGAATCAGCTCATTTTCTGATGTGGATAAGCAGATATGGGCAAAATACGAAAACAGGTCAGCACAGACGTCATTGCACATCAGCCAACTTGATGGTCGATTTCGCTAGGGAAAACGACTCCGTTTCAAGAAGTGTAAAACATGAAAAAGATAGATATGCCTCTTAGCTTTGCACGGCTACAAATTTCAGCCTTATTGCTTCAGTGAAACTCCAGATATAGCTGATATGGCAAAAGGTGTCGGAACTGGAACTGAACTGGATTTGCCCTTAATTCTAGTAATCTGAAATCACTCAAAGAAACTTGTGAAAAACACCAAATTACATAAAAATATAAAAGATCATAAACACAATTAGACTAAACAATAATAACTCGTATTTGACACAAAACAATAATAAAACATAACTAAAAACTATATAATTATACGAGTTATCACACCCCCACACTTAGCTTTTTGCTAGTCCTCGAGCAAAATCAAATAAAAATAAAATAAGAAAATCTAATCTAATCCACTTTCGTAGGAAATCACGGTGGCACTTAGCATGTGACACAAGCCTTTAAACCCCTAGGTGTCCCTAGTGGACGAGTTTAGTCTCGTGAGGGTTTACTAGAACGATACCCACAAACATTGAAAAACTAAAATATAAATAAACTACATATACTAAAAATATTTATTCCTAATCCTTTCAATACAAATTAGAGACAATCTTTGAACAAGTCTTATAAACTAATCAATAGCTTAAAGAATTTCACAAAAAATCATGCTTGAATGTAAATTGTTTGAGTTAAGCCAATATTAACATAACATATTTCAATCAAAATAGTGCATATTCAAACTTAATCTCAACTTCTCACATGGGATACTCTCTTGATTTTCACTCTTTAAAGTAGTGGTAAAGTGTTTACACTCAATCAATCTCATGAAAACACTTCTACCATATGCTTGCTTGTCCACCTATTCTCCACTAAAAGATCATGCAACTTCATAAATCAAGAGGTCTTTAATCAAGGTTGTAATGGGGCCAAGGGGTTTGTAATGTGGTTGAAGAACAAAAGGATAAAGATATCACAAAGGTTCCAAAGAGTTCATAAAGTTTAGAGACAAAAAAATTATACAAAGAAACTTCTCAAAACTCTTTACAAGTACATAGTAACCTAGGCTAAATATTCATGTTGAGCCTTTGCATCATTCTAACCAACTTTGTAACATCTTTTTCTTTACTTTAACTAGAAGTTCAAGAGAAGATTTTTTTTTTTATATGGGAATGTATTTGACAATGATCCCTTTCTTTTTCTCCTGACTTTTTTTTTTCTTTTCCCCCCACACTTATTTCTTGTTTCTAACCCAAATTTTCAATAAATCTTCCTTGTCTTTGCAACTTGTCTCAAAACATGCTAATTCATCTTTGGAACAAAGGTAAAGATATAAGTATATTTAGGTTAGGGACAAGTTATGGTTACCAAAGAGATAGCTTATTCAATGTAGGCTCAAATTGGTTCACTAAGGGTGTGTTCTCTTGGAACATCAATAAGGGATGGCTGTTTGGCCCTGGCTAAAAATCCTAATGCCTCTATCATATTCATGTTGTCACATGTATCAATATAGTCTCAAACGGTTTAAAGCAAGTTCTAGAGAATCATGTAATCATAAGAGCACTCAAGAAAGAAATTAGATTGATTTGTATAATGCATCAATCATTATAGGCTCAAAAACTCACAAGGATGATTATACAAGTCAGATTAAGTCTAAACATGCTTCTTTCTCAATCAACATATCATATTAACATTGGCTCATAAAAATTAGTATCAAGCTTAATTCTTATCAAAATCTTCTCACTAATAACCAGTTTAGACCTATGCAATTCATATCTCATCATTGTATTAAAAAGGAACTAAAACACACTAAAATAATAATAATAATAAAGACTCATAAAAAAAAAATAGTAGACAAAAATAAAAGAAATCCTAAATCATTCCCCCCACACTTAATTCTTACATTGTCCTCAATGTAAGTCTATTAACCCAAATGAAAGAATCATGTGTAAGAGAAAAGAACTAATAACATAAGAATAGGAACAACTAAGACTCAAAACAAAACAAACTCATGCAACCTAAATAATCCTAAAATACTAAACAAAAATTAACAAGTAAACATAAAAAGATTAAAATCAAACTGACAAGATATGTCTCAAGTCTCCCTTACTCAGACCTTGTTCAGAATGAATACTTCTAAATTGCTTAAAACACAACAAACTTTTTTTTTTTTGAAAAGAAGAAATCAAACTGACAAGGTATGTCTCAAGTCTCCCTTACTCAGACCTTGTTCAGAATGAATACTTCTAAATTGCTTAAAACGCAACAAACTTTTTTTTTTTTTTTAAGAAGGTAAAATTTAGGAGATATTACCTGTAGAGGTTGCTAACCACTTATTATAACTGAGACACAACAAACAAAATGTTAGATAATGTCACAAAGACAAAGTGCAATCCACTCCTTGCTCGTCTATATCTCTTTTTCTTTTTCCGAGCGTTTGCGAAACAACCGTAGCAGATAAACACTCATAAGCTTGGAGCTTTTTGAGTAAATCTTCAATGGTTGTAGCAGAAATTATGGTTCTCCTTGCCTCTGAAAACATGAATCCATTATCCACAGCATTATCTAAATATGAAAGCAAATTACTAAAATAACCATTAATATTAAGCAAACCAATGGGTTTCTTATTTGTGACCAAAGATGACCAAGAAGCCACGCAAGCTATTTCTTCCAATGTACCCAGACCTCCTCGTAAAGCAATGAATGCATCGGCAGAATGGTACATGATTGTTATCCGTTCAGGGATACTCCAGACTTGTATTTCCTTACCCACGGTAGGTCCACAAAAACTTGTGAATAGTTTTGGCACGATTCCTAGAACTGGACTTCCTCCGGCGTGTGCTGCTGTAGCAACTGCTCCCATTAAACCCGTACTACCGCCTCCATAAATCAAGTGGATCTTTTGTTGGGCAAGTATTACTCCAACTCTTATGGCTTCATCAGCGAATATGTTATTTTTCCCTGGATAAGCACCTCCAAAGACACAAATTTTTTTAATGCGCTGGGATGAAGTACTTTCCATTTTTTTTCTTCGAGTGCCTGAAAGAGAATGAGTACATGGTGTAATATATAGAGGACTGAGTAGTGAATCAGACAAGAGTAATAATGTCGCCGAAAGTGTATCTGACCTGTCAGAAGAAAATGTTAACCTAACAAAAGATTTTTGCGTGATTTCAGGAAGAAAATCAAAAAGAGAAGAAAAATCAACCGTAAAAGTCAAGAGTAATAATGTCGCCGAAAGTGTATTTGACCTGTCAGAAGAAAATGTTAACCTAACAAAAGATTTTTGCGTGATTTCAGGAAGAAAATAAAAAAGAGAAGAAAAATCAACCGTAAAAGACAAATAAAAAAAATGAGAATAATTACACAAATCGAATAACACGTAAATTAAACCGAAATAAAGTTATTGCAAATCAAACCAAAAGCTGAGAAGTCATTTATTGTAGTTGTGATTATGGCTCACATCTTCCTCTGGTTTTACGTCCAGAAACGGCTTAAACGCCTTCTATGAGTCGAGGATATGCTTCCCATCCAGTTTTCTTACAAGCTGGCAAACAGGGTCTTTTAACATCAGATTCCCAAGATGTTGCCATTCCCTTTGGAATTGCGGCTATAAATCAAGAATTTCTCTTTGTACGTCTCCACTAGGATGCGTCTCAAGAGAAAGTTGGATATTACCCAAATTCTCCTTACTCAGTCCATCCTTAATGAATTCAATTTTATCATCTCGATTAGAGGACGGAATCCCAATAGAACGACATTTACCGTTACACGTCCATCGTGCACATTTGTGGCAATTTGAACTCATGCGCTTTGCTCGTCGCTTCTTTGCAAAAGTGCTTCTACCTGTACCTGGTAAATGCAAAACAGGAAGATATTCATCTTCACGTACCTTGGCTTCAATTATCCAACGTATGTCTCCAGGAATCCCTTTGTGCATAAGCATTCTTAATCTTTCAAATCGAACTTGGTATAGCTTCAGTAAAATATTTCGAGGAAAAGGAGGAAATCGTTTCTGCAATCTTGTGAGAATATCATCCATCCTGAAAAAATGAAAAAAAAAATGAAAGAGAAATTGAAAGAGAAATTTATATACAATATCAGTTTTGTGGGTAGCTGATGGAACCGATTTAAATAATCACGGAGTACCGTGATCCGCCATTTAACCGGGGTTAAAAAAAAATTATATTTACATCTAGTGTTTTTCAAAACAAGGATCAGAAAGAAAAACAACATAAAAAGACTCAAAAACAAAACACTCTAAATAAAATCCTAAATTCTTCCCCCCACACATAATTCTTACATTGTCATTAATGTAATGCTATTATCCCCCAATGCAAGAATTATATGTAAGAGAAAAGAACTATTAAACAAAAGAAACTTATGCAGCCTAAATGAACTTAAAAACAGTAAACACAATTAACAAAGAAACATAAGAAATAAAAATAAAAACAATAAAAATAATAAAAGAAAAAGGAAAAGAAAGAGAAAGCAAATCTGAATATGGAAGGTTGGCAATTTCATCTTTAATTGGGCTGCCTTCCCAATTAACACTTGAGTTAGTGTTTTGAATCTAACCAACACCCCTTCTTGGCTTTTTAGGCTTGTCAGGCTCATGCATGAAATTTCCCAAATTTATGCGTTTGAGAGGAAGCTTTCTTTGCACAACAGTGGATGCATTCTCCATTACAAGTATTATTCCATCATCCTTGGTGGTGCATATCTCATCGAGGAATGGTGCATCTTTTGGTACTTGTTGAATGACATCCACAAACAAACTGTTTAAGGTTTCCAGCGTGTCTTGTTCATGTTCATCCTCCTTGAACTTTGCGAATCTACTAGGAAAAGGTGGAGAAGAAACATTAGTAAAAATTGGAATCTCAAACGTTACCTCAGGTGCCGAAATACTCTTATTTGGATCATTGGCTTCATTATCCTCAAGAATAGAATTCATCTCTAATTTTGTCTCATCCTCATCTTGTTCCTCATTCCTCAAGGTCACAATAGTAGTATTCTCATTTGGGTTAATCATTGTTTGGGCAGGGAGTTCTTCAGATCTTTGTGCTACCCATCCCACCATACTACTAGTCAATTGGATCATTTGCTTTTCCAAACTCTGGATGCTTGCCCTTGTTTCCTGTTGAAATTGCAATGTATCAGTAACAAGAGAATAGACAAGATCTTCTAAAGAAGTACCTGAGTTTTGAGTCATATGTGGTGGTTGAAAAAGATCTGGTTCTTGGGACCATGATTGATTGAAGCTAGATGGATGAGTGTAATTGGCATAAGGATCTACTTCTTGGTAATTTTTCGAGTAGCCATAATTAGTATGATCCCACCATCCCTCATGGTAAGTGTTTGAGTAATGATCATACTGTTGGTCTTGGAACACTTGATGGCCTTGACATCCTCCCATGGCCAATTGTTGAACTGGGAAAGTGAGATTGGCTTGTTGATTCTCCATGTTCATGTATGCCACCAACTCTTCAAGTGTTAGATTGCTCAATTCCATCGTTTTTTTTTTTTTTTTCAAAATTTGATCAGAAAAACCCGTATGTACAAGAAAATAAAACTCATTAGAACTGAAAATAAGAATAAACCAAGTAACAAATAAACTAAAGAAAACAATCCCCGGCAACGGCGCCAAAAATTTGATGCACCCAAAAGAGTGTATCTTATTTAACCTTGCACTAAAAAGATAAATTGTAAGTATAATGATTAGCAAGGGTCGAGTCCTCAGGGATTGGGTTTTAATCTATGAGTTATTAGTTTATAACTTACGTTCAAAGAAAACAATAAAATAAAAGGGTTTTTTGAATCTAGATTTAAACTAAAGTAAATAATAAGAATAAGATGCAAGGCGGTATAACCAGCCAATAAAAATATATATACTAAATTAGGCGGTATAACCAGCCAATAAATATATATACTAAATTAGGCGGTATAACCAGCCAATAAAAATATATATACTAAATTAGGCGGTATAACCAGCCAATAAAAATATATATACTAAATTAGGCGGTATAACCAGCCAATAAAAATAAATATACTTTTAAAAATAAGCAAACTAGAAAAGTAAGAAAACAAGTAAGTAAGAAGAATCAAATATGAAAAATATGGTTAAGGTTTCATTCTCCACCACTAGACATCATTAAGAATCAATTTCAGATCTATCAATATCAACCAACTATCAAAGTTAACAACCGTAAATAACAACAAGCTCTGTTATCCCAATCTTTCCTTAGTTTGTCGTTAAATAGAACAAGCTCTCTATTTAATCTCTAACCATTAAACAACCTAGAATAAGCTCTCTAAATTCAATTTAATGGCAGCTTTATGATGAGAAAGATAGGTTGATCTAAGCAACAAACACGTAAGCTCGGATTGTTCAACTTAGGTTATGTTCCACTTTGCAATTATTGAAAACTTGACTATAATCATTAATCACAAATTGCCACTTATGAATAGGAAATCAAGACAATTACACGGATCAAGACTCCTAAACTAGCAATAGATAATTATCAAGATCTATCTAGTTGTACACCTAAACAAATCAAGACAACATCATGAACAATTCTTGTAGAAGAACATAAGCAACTTTGATAGAAAATTAATGATAGATAGAATCTGAAAATCAATCACAAAACATGTCTAGGGCTTTGAAATCACCCTTAACCAAATAGAAGTTTAGCCTAGCATAGGCATTATAAACATAAAATTAAATAGAATCTAAGAAGAAAATAAAAGAAAGAAAGAAGAAGAAGAAGAATATTAATTATCCAACCTCTTGCTCTTTCTAAAGAAAAAGAAAACTAGAGAAAAGAAAGAAGAAGAAAACTTAGAGAATTTTATTACAATGGCTAATATCCTACCTATGTACAATATGATCATCTACAATCATCCAAGGCCCTCTATTTATACACATTTTGGAGGGCTAAATGACAAGAGACAAGCTTTACAAATTTCAAAGGTAGGTATAATAGGTGGGTGAATTTTTCTAACAATTTTCGTCATATTGTATGACAATTTTGATCAGCCAACTTGATGGTCGATTTCGTCAATGTTGGAGGCCTGATCTGATCACATGGTCTTCTAGAAAAAGGTTCCCCTATCAGTTACGGATCCATAGCCGTTGGAATCAGCTCATTTGCTGATGTGGATAAGCAGATATGGGCAAAATACGAAAACAGGTCAGCACAGACGTCATTGCACATCAGCCAACTTGATGGTCGATTTCGTCAATATTAGAGGCCTGATCGGATCATATGGTCTTCTAGACAAAGGTTCCCGTATCAGTTACGGATCCATAGCCATTGGAATCAGCTCATTTGCTGATGTGGATAAGCAGATATGGGCAAAATACGAAAACAGGTCAGCATAGACGTCATTGCACATCAGCCAACTTGATGGTCGATTTCGCTAGGGAAAACGACTCCGTTTCAAGAAGTGTAAAACATGAAAAAGATAGATATGCCTCTTAGCTTTGCACGGCTACAAATTTCAGCCTTATTGCTTCAGTGAAACTCCAGATATAGCTGATATGGCAAAAGGTGTCGGAACTGGAACTGAACTGGATTTGCCCTTAATTCTAGTAATCTGAAATCACTCAAAGAAACTTGTGAAAAACACCAAATTACATAAAAATATAAAAGATCATAAACACAATTAGACTAAACAATAATAACTCGTATTTGACACAAAACAATAATAAAACATAACTAAAAACTATATAATTATACGAGTTATCACCACTCCTTGCGGAAACCACATTGAAGCCAGTCATAACGTGCCAAATACGAATTCAGCATGCTAGACGAAAATCATGGAGTCACCACTAATCATTTTTCTAGGTGTGATTAGTCACTTATATGAATCTATCCTTTTTAAAGTAATCCTAAGCTTGACTAAGGCACCCTAAAAAGAATAGGTTCCGATCTACGTTTCAGAACTAGGTCAGGGAGTTCGATTCCGTGTGGGGAAGGATGAGCACCCCTACAACGCCTATCTTAAAGATAGTACCATATTGATCACATTTTTACCCTAAATTGGTCTTATCTAAATGATCTTAGTTAAACCTAATTTTATTTACAAAATTTACCAAGTTAATATTTATTACACTAATCATGCAAAATAATTAAATAATAAATAAATAAATAGTCATAAAATATTATATAAATTATCAAGAAAATAAATATAATTAATGATAAAATAAAAATTAACTTAGACCTGAAACATAAAAAAAATGTTAGTAGCATAAAATAAATAATAAAATTAAATTATACAAATTAATATAAAAAAAGCATGTACAACATAATAAAACAAATCAAATAATCAAAAAAAAAATCATAATTATAATTATAAACAAATGAATAATAATAAATTAATAATCATTATTACATAATCATTGCAAATAATCATATACAATAAAAACAATCATGTTATCATCCCACCAATCATGCCATCAAGTAATAATTATATAATAAAATGAAAAAAAAAAAACGAAAGAAATGAAAGAAAAAAAACAAAACAAACAAAAACCAAAACAAAGATTAGCAAACTTTAAATGAAAGAATAGCAAACTTTAAAATAAAAGAAAAAGAAACAAACTTTGGACATCTAGGTCAGGCCCGCACGTTGGTCGGGCGACCCGACCCAGATGTTTGGTTTTAAACCTTTTTTTTTAGATCAGAATTTTACATTTTTCTAAAAAAATCTTTTTTTTTCTCTAATCTCTCTCTTCAAGCTCCAAGAACAACCTCAAGAATACTTCAAAAATTTTACATTTCGATAGCCATCTGCCACCGTCGCCGTCGTCAACCGCCTTTCATCGCCGACCACCGTCCCTCGTTGCCGATGACCGAACCCCAAAAAATTCCAAAAATCATCGGATATTCCTCTCAACCTCCTATATTCGAATACCACCTTGGTTTTTTCTGAATCAACTCCGAAAACCCTAGATCTAAGTTTGAATGTCGGGGCTTTTCTTTCTCCAATCTACTCCGGTGACCATCGAATGACCTCAAAGCTCCAGCCGAATACTTCTCTAATTATTCCCTAGATTCCCACCGTTGTGATTTTCGAAACAACAACCCAAACCCCACAAATCCTAAAAATTTCGAAGTAAACCCAAAAAAAATTCTCTCTGTATTTTTCCCGATTGCTTCTCTATACTACTTGATTGTATTTTGAAATTGTGTTCCTTTCTCTGTTGAATCCAAGATCCTTTTATAAGCAAAAATCTCGAGAGAGTTGTCATTCGTTTGGGTTTGGTATCTCATCAATATCCAAGATAAAATTTCTATTTATCACAATTTTCAGAGTTAAAGTTCAATCCACAGAAGAGTTTAATCCTAATCCAAGCTCTCTTTTTTCCTTTTCCGATTTTCTTCTTTTTTTTATTTTTCTATTTATTTTTCTGTTTTTATTTTGATTTTTTTTATCTTTTTCCTAAATTTCAAAAATTAAATTAAAAACTAAACTAATAATAAAAATTAAAAACCAAATCAAATCAAATCTAAAAATTAAAATTAGAATTAAAATTAAAATTAATTTAAAGAAAAAATAGAATTAAAATACACAAAACCACCCGGACAAAATCGGGTGTCTACAGTTGTCCATCTTTGCGCATTCGCTGTGAAACAGGAACTGTGCAAAGACGTAGACACTTAACTCAAGCCAACCAGGACAAATGAAACATCACTCATTCCAAAGAAATAAAAAAATTTAAAAGAAACCCAACGCGAAAAATGTTCCTCAAGAGAGGTTTGATAAAAGTAAAACATTTTTTAAGAGAGATTTTATCAAAAATATCCTCGAGAGAGGCTTGACAAAAATATTCTCAAAAAATGATTAGCAAACATACCTTCTAGAAAGGCTCTTAAAGTATTCCTCGAGAGAGGCTTAACAAACATATCTTCAAAAAAGGCTTAGCAAGCATATTCTCAAGAAAGGTTCATCAAAAATATTCCTCGAGAGAGGCTTTAACAAATAATCTTTGAGAGAGGCTTAACGAAAATATCCTCAAGAGAGGCATGAAAAATATCCTTGAAATAGGTTTTAAACAGAATATCCTTATGAGAGGTTTTGAAACATCCTCGTGAGAGGTTTTGAAAGCACCCTTATGAGAGATTTAATGACATCCTCGTGAGAGGCTTAACGATTTCCTCGTGAGAGGCTTAACAACATCATCGTGAGAGGTTTTAAAACGAACATCCTCGTAAGAGGCTTTGAAAACGAACATCCTCATGAGAGATTTAGAAATCTCATCTATTTAAATATAATCAAGAGAGGTTTTAAAACCTTTATCCAATCTTCAAAAAGTTTATCTTGCAAAATTTTCAAACGAGGTTCAAAAATTTATCTTAAAAATATCCACAACCAAAATTCAAGAATCTTATCTTAACAATTTTCCTCAACCGATGTTCAAAAGTTTCACCTTAAAAGACTTCTTCTTACAACATTACTTTCAGAAAAGTTTTCCTCAACCAAGGCTCAAGAATTTCACTTTGAAAAAAGTTTGACTTCAAAATTCAAAATATTTCTCATATGTTAAATGCATGCAATGAATGATATCATGCAGTGCACGAAATAAAATTGTCATGAATGGAATGCAATACAATGGTGACAAATGTTCCAATTAATCCACATCATGTGTCTCTAATAGTGGTAATAAGGATTCTCAAGCTCATTCTTTTCATCTTCCAAACATGTAACCTTAGAACTGGCCAACAAATTCCATCCACCGAACTAGTCCTTTTGTCGATTTTATTCAATCTCAAATGCAGCATTTGTCAGTTTCCAAAGTGTAAGTTTTCTAGCTTAGAAGCCCCAAATGTCCATATTTCAGACTCTTCCCGATTCTCATATTTCTTTCCTTTTGCCCCAAGACGTCATCCTTAAGTTTTTTTTCTTCTTCTCAAAGTAATCAAGATATCTTTCATGATTATTATCTTAACTTATCAATCATCATTTCAATTTCATAACAAATGCAATGCATCAACATTTCCTCAATTCATTATGGTATGCAAAGTTAGCAACAAAGAATGGTAAGAAACAAAGTGAATTGAAGACAAGGGTCTTTATCAATGAAAGAACAAATCTATGTCAAAAATAATTGGCAAATCAAAGAATTATACAAGGATATTTGGATGGGATATCAACATCCCCAAATAATGAATATGTTTACAATCTTGAGATTAATCCATGATTCACTTTCAAAAATCAATCCAATCGATATTCTTGATCTTTTTGAGTTGTGTCAGACCAAACCATACCCCCAATGAAATATTCAAACTGACTTTCATTATACCTAAGCCGCCCTTTCAGGTTTTCAACTTAGATATTATCCTATGACTCAAACTACTTTTTCGGGTTTTCAATTTGAATCCTCATTTTTTTTTCCTTCAAAGAAATATTTCTCCACAATATTTGGCAAATCATCTTTATTCATCTTTCTCAAAATAATGCTTCACTCGAAAAATCTTCACTTCATAAGAACTCCACAAATAGATGTGTACTCTCTCCAATAGCCATGTGACTTAAGAGCAGTTTCTTCAAAATTAATTCTTTCTCAAAATATCAAGAACAAACTTTTCTCATCATGTGTTCGTGTCAATCTTCTTGGAGGCAATTGAGCATATCAAAGTGCTACAAGCCTTTTCTTTCTTCTTCGGAGCTGTCTTCAGGCATCTAAGATTCATTGTCCTTTAATGGTACCATAAGCATGTCCTAATTCAATATATGTTTTCTAAAACATTCATATTTGATCAAAATGGACTTTTCCAAGTACGTAATGTAGGCCAGGGTTTGAGGTCATGAAAGAAAGGATAAATAGGCTCAAATATGTGTTTAAGGGTTGCAAACCAAAGGATCATTTCTTGAAGCATCAACCTTCAAATTGACTCTTTTCATTTTCCATCAATTTTTTTTTATTTTTTTTCTTCATCAATCATCAATCACTTTTTCATCAACATTCAGTTTTTCATTTTTCTTTCACAAAGAGGTACTTTTTTGCTCCAAAAATCTCGTACAACTTTTGCTTTCTTTTTGCGAACAGATTTCTTTTTAAACTTTGCCCCCCAGGGTGGAGGGTGATCCTTGGTTGGGTTCTTTTGAAAGAAATTTAAAGGATCAAACATGGGTAGCAAATATATAATTTCTTTATGTGAGGATAAAAGAAAAACAACCATTTATCATCTCAAATGTGAACATTCTCATCAAAGAACATTAATTGAGAAACGACAAGCTTGTAAAAATTCTTCCTAGAGGACTTACACATACTTGTAAAGGAATTCAACAGCAATTCATCATACTTGTGAAGCAATTCTACTAATTTTCTTCCAATCATGCCAAAACTGCATATCAACTTTCACTTTCCTTTTTACCATAGTAATCTCAACAAATCAAATGGCAAAGTATGGTTATATATGTTCAAGTTCACCAATATGGACATAACTTTCAAAATTGAATCTCAAATTATTTGTCACGATTGTCTTCACATTCATTATTTGAAAACTTGAAATGGATGAAATTGAAGGGGTAGGCAATATATAAAGGCAAAGGAAGACATAACAAATGAAAGAGGAAATGAAAATGCATCAAACTTGCCAATTCATTGAAATGATAAAAAAATAAATTAAGTCTAAAAATAAAAGACATCACTTTAGAAGGAAAAGTTCAAAGATAGCATGCAACTTCCATATTCTTCTCACAATCTTCTCATATAGGCCTTTTACCACTAAACACTTGGCTCTATTTTCTCATCAAAACTCAATAGATCATCTTTGACTAAATTTTGCATATTTTGCTTCAAAGCTACGCATTCTTCTGTGGAATGGCCTGAGCTCCCAATGTGGTAATCACAAGTGACACTAACATCATAGCCCTCTTTAGAGGCTCAGAATATATTGGTGCAACTAGATGATCTTGGATAAGCCGAGGGGGTAATTCGGTGTATGACATTGGGATTGGATCTATAAGAGTCCTATCCCAATTGTTCCGTTGTCTTTTCAGATTACTCACTAGAGGCTGAGTAGCAGGTCTAGTTGAAGACATGGATGCAGGGTTAGACAAAGGGACAGGTGTTTGAGAATGAAAGTTCGGATGGAAATTTAGTTGTGATACTGTTGGATAAGGGTTTGGTGCAACATTACTTACAGTGGGGTAATAATGTTGATACATGGGGTATAGATGGTATGGGGGAAAACCTCCTACCTGTTGTCCTCCATAAGTCACAACTTGGACATCTTCTTATTTCTTTTTAGATGTCCCACTTTTCTTTCAATCGGATGTCTCTCCAACTTCAAGCTTCTCACTCTTTATAGCATTTTCAATTATCTCCCAGGAGATTACCATGTCTGTACGATGCTTTGAGGGTATTCCCAATCATTCTTTCATAGTACGATGCTTTGATGGTACTTACAAACAAAATTGTAGTTTCCTTTTGAGTAAGAGGTGGTTGGACTTTGGTAGTAACGTCCCTCCACATTTGGACATACTCTTTGAAGCTTTTAGTAGCTTTCTTCTCCATATTCTGCAAGGATAATTGATCAGGGGCCATGTCAACAATGTGCTTGTACTGATTAATGAACGCCTTTGCTAATTCCTTCCAAGTACGAACACAGTTCTTATCTAGCTGAACATACCACCTAGCAGCTAAACCTGTAAGATTGTCTTGGAAGACATGGATGAGCAACTTATCATCTTTCGTGTGAACAGGCATCTTCCGACAATACATGGTGATGTGAGATATGGGGCACTTGGACCCATCAAACTTCTCGAAATCAGGAGTCTTGAACTTGGACGGGATAACCACATCTGAAACCAAACAAAGACCTTCAGCGTCCATAGAACCATAGAAATCTAAACCTTCAATAGCCTTTCATCTTTCTTCAATCAGGTTCATCTTACGAGAGTCCATCTCTTCAACTACCTTAAGCCTTTCTTGCTCTTTGAGATCTTCTAAGTCTGGAACTTGGACAGGATCTGTCTTTGCCCCAGGAATATTAATGGTATATCCCGGGCTCTGAGATTGAGCATATAGATAGTTGAATTCCCCCATGAATGGTGTCTGTTGCGAGTGTTCCTATTGAGACATCTGAACCTGAGAAGGGTTAAACCTGGTCGACACAGAGATTTGTCTATATTTTGGTTCTTCTCTTGAGAACCGGATTCATCTGCTTTATTGTTCCCCTTCAAACTCATCATCATTTCCAGCAATGTACTTAACTACTCTCTAACTTCATCTTGAGCCTGTTCCATCCTATCTATCCTTGAAGCTTGTTCTTCGGCCATTACTCTAGCTTGTGAACGGGTGTTGTAGGAATGCCCCAAGATCTTTGATTGTTAGATGATAAGCTCATAAAATATACATTTTATGCCTTTCTACCTTTAGTTTTTGTTATGTTTTCGATCTTTATTTTGTTTACTTATAATATGTTTTTGAATTTTAGGTACAAAAAGGAGAATGAAGTCAAAATATGTCAATAATGATGGTAAAGAGCTTACAAAATCATAATCACAAGATGGAAGAAGACTTGGGAGTCAACAATATCAATTTCTGGTTGAAAAGCAATCAGGCAGATTTGACCTCCGGAGCTTGTTGTAAGGAAAACATGATGTTACAATCTTTATTTGAAGAAACTTCCTTCTTGACTTTTGAATTTGACTTGATTATCTTTCCAACGATATATTATGGGCCCAAATCGGATAAGAAATGGGCATTCAAACTGGCGCTAGAAGATCTCCCTAAAGAACCCTGCGGCCAGAAAAACCCTAAACGCAAATTTGAAAAAAAGGCAAAAACGTGATTTTTCTGCCTCTAGGCTTACTTGTGCGGCAATGACTTATTCTCAGGGTTTTAAAGCTCTATAAATACCATATTTTGAGCCACAAACTAGACATCTTTTGAGGAGACTCAAGGGATCATCATTATTCTTCTTCTTCTTCTCCACTCTTTTATTTTTCTTTTTAGTTTTATGTATATATTATTCATGCTTATGTTATGCTAAACTTATTTGGTTAAGGGTGATTTCAAAGCCCTAGACATGTTTTGTAATTGATTTTCATATTCTATCTACCATTGTTTTCTATCAAAGTTGCTTATGTTCTTCCATTAAAATTGTTCATGATGATGTTTTGATTTGTTTAGGTGGCCAACTAGATAAATCTTGATAATTGTCTAATGCTAGTTTAGGAGTCTTGATCCGTGTAATTATCTTGATTTCCTATTCATAAGTGGCAATTTGTGATTAATGATTATGGTCAAGTTTTCGATAATTGCAAAGTGGAACATAACCTAAGTTGAACAATCCAAGCTTATGTGTTTGTTGCTTAGATCAACCTATCTTTCTCATCATAAAGCTGCCATTAAATTGAATTTAGAGAGCTTATTCTAGGTTGTTTGATGGTTAGAGATTAAATAGAGAGCTTGTTCTATTTAACGACAAACTAAGGAAAGATTGGGATAACAGAGCTTGTTGTTATCTACGGTTGTTAACTTTGATAGTTGGTTGATATTGATAGATTTGAAATTGATTCTTAATGATGTCTAATGGTGGAGAATGAAACCTTAACCATATTTCTCTCATATTTGATTTCTTATTTCTTACTTGCATCTTACTTTTATTGTTAACTTTAGTTTAAATCTGATTTAAAAATCCCCTTTTCTTTTATTGTTCTTAAATTTAAGTTTTAAACTATTAACTTATAAACTAAAACCCAATCCCTGAGGACTCGACCCTTGCTAACTACTATACTTACAATTGATCTTTTTAGTGCAAGGTTAAATAAGATACACTCTTTTGGGTGCATCAAATTTTTGGCGCCGTTGCCAGGGATTGCTTTCTTTAGTTTATTTGTTACTTGGTTTATTCTTATTTTCAGTTCTAATTAGTTTTATTTTCTTGTACATACAGGTTTTTCTTTTCAAATTAAAAAAAAAACGATGGAATTGAGCAATCTAACACTTGAAGAGTTGGTGGCATACATGAACATGGAGAATCAACAAGCCAATCTCATCTCCCCAGTTCAACAATTGGCCATGGGAGGATGTCAAGGCCATCAAGTGTTCCAAGACCAACAGTATGATCATTACTCAAACACTTACCATGAGGGATGGTGGGATCATACTAATTATGGCTACTCAGAAAATTACCAAGAAGTAGATCCTTATGCCAATTACACTCATCCATCTAGATTTAATCAATCATGGTCTCAAGAACCAGATCTTTTTCAGCCACCACATATGACTCAAAACTCAGGTACTTCTTTAGAAGATCTTGTGTATTCTCTTGTTACTAATACTTTGCAATTTCAACAGGAAACAAGGGCAAGCATCCAGAGTTTGGAAAAGAAAATGAGCCAATTGGCTAGTAGTATGGTGGGATGGGTAGCACAAAGATCTGAAGAACTCCCTGCCCAAACGATGATTAACCCAAAGGAGAATGCTACTATTGTGACCTTGAGGAATGAGGAACAAGATGAGGATGAGACAAAATTAGAGATGGATTATATTGTTGAGGATAATGAAGCCACATATCCAAATAAGAGTATTTTGGCACTTGAGGTAACGTTTAAGGTTCCACTTTTTACTAATGTTTCTTCTCCACCTTTTCCTAGTAGATTTGCAAAGTTCAAGGAGGAAGAACATGAACAACACATGCCGGAAACCTTAAACAACTTGTTTGTGGATTCCATTCAACAAGTATCAAAATATGCTCCATTCCTCGATGAGATATGCACCACAAAGGATGATGGAATAATACTTGTAATGGAGAATGCATCCACTGTTGTGCAAAGAAAGCTTCCTCTCAAACGCATAAATTTGGGAATTTTCATGTATGAGCCTGACAAGCCTAAAATGCCAAGAAGGGGTGTTGGTTAGATTCAAAACACTAACTCAAGTGTTAATTGGGAAGGCAGCCCAATTAAAGAAGAAATTGCCAACCTGCCATATTCAGATTTGCTTTCTCTTTCTCTTTCTCTTTCTCTTTCTTTTCCTTTTTCTTTTCTTTTATTATTTTTATTTTTATTGTTTTTCTTTTTATTTTTTATGTTTATTTGTTAATTTTTGTTTAGTATTTTAGGATTATTTAGGTTGCATGGGTTTGTTTTGTTTTGAGTCTTAGTTGTTCCTATTCTTATGTTATTAGTTCTTTTCTCTTACATATGATTCTTTCATTTGGGTTAATAGACTTACATTGAGGACAATGTAAGAATTAAGTGTGGGGGAAGGATTTAGGATTTCTTTTATTTTTTCCTATTATTTTTTTTATGAGTCTTTAATATAATTATTATTATTATTATTTTTAGTGTGTTTTAGTTCCTTTTTAATACAATGATGAGATATGAATTGCATAGGTCTAAACTAGTTATTAGTGAGAAGATTTTCATGAGAATTAAGCTTGATACTAATTTTTATGAGCCAATGTTGATATGATATGTTGATTGAGAAAGAAGCATGTTTAGACTTAAAATTGACTTGTACAATCATCCTTGTGAGTTTTGAGCCTATATGATTGATGCATTATACATATCAATCTAATTTCTTTCTTGAGTGTTCTTATGATTACAGGTTTCTCTAGAACTTGCTTTAAACCTTTTTGAGACTATATTGATGCATGTAATATCATGAATATGATAGAGGCATTAGGATTATAACCAGAGCCAAACAGCCATCCATTATTAATGTTCCAAGAGAACATCCCCACTAGTGAGCCAATTTGAGCCTACATTAAATATGCTATTTTATTGGTAACCACAACTTACACCTAGCCTAAATATACTTATATCCTTACCCTTGTTCTAAAGATGGATTATATATTTTGATACATATTGCAAAAAACAAGGAATATTTTTAGTTGAAAATTTGGGTTGGAAACAAAAGATAAGTGTGGGGGAAGAAAAGAAAAAACAAAAGTCAAGAGAAAAAGAAAGGGATCATTGTCAAATATATTCCCATATTGAAAAAAAAAATCTTCTCTTGAACTTCTAGTTAAAGTAAAGAAAAAGATGTTACAAAGTTGGTTAGAATGAAGCAAAGGCTCAACATGAATATTTAGCCTATGTTATTATGTGCTTTATAAGAGTTTTGAGAAGTTTTATTTGTATGATCTTATTATGTCTCTAAACTCTATGAACTCTTTGGAACCTTTGTGATATCTTTATCCTTTTGTTCTTTAACCACATTATAACCCTTTGGCCCCATTACAACCTTGATTAAAGACCTCTTGATTTATGAAGTTGCATGATCTAAATAGAGGAGAATAGGTGGACAAGCAAGCATATGGTAGAACTATTTTCATGAGATTGATTGAGTGTAAACACTTTACCACTACTTTAAAGAGTGAAAATCATGACAGTATCCCATGTGAGAAGTTGAGATTAAGTTTGAATATGCACTATTTTGAATGAAATATGTTATGTTAATATTGGCTTAACTCAAACAATTTACATTCAAGCATGATTTTTTGTGAAATTCTTTGAGCTATTGATTAGTTTATAATACCTGTTCAAAGATTGTCTCTAATTTATATTGAAAGGATTAGGAGTAAATATTTTTAGTATATGTAGTTTATTTATATTTTACTTTTTCAATGTTTGTGGGTATCGTTCTAGTAAACCCTCACGAGACTAAACTCGTCCACTAGGGACACCTAGGGGTTTAAAGGCTTGTGTCACATGCTAAGTGCCACCGTGATTTCCTACGAAAGTGGATTAGATTAGATTTTCTTATTTTATTTTTATTTTGTTTTGCTCGAGGACTAGCAAAAAGCTAAGTGTGAGGGTATTTGATAAGCTCATAAAATATACATTTTATGCCTTTCTACGTTTAGTTTTTGTTATGTTTTCGATCTTTATTTTGTTTACTTATAATATGTTTTTGAATTTTAGGTACAAAAAGGAGAATGAAGTCAAAAGATGTCAATAATGATGGTAAAGAGCTTACAAAATCATAATCACAAGATGGAAGAAGACTTGGGAGTCAACAATATCAATTTCTGGTTGAAAAGCAATCAGGCAGATTTGACCTCCGGAGCTTGTTGTAAGGAAAACATGATGTTACAATCTTTATTTGAAGAAACTTCCTTCTTGACTTTTTAAGTTGACTTGATTATCTTTCCAACGATATATTATGGGCCCAAATCGAATAAGAAATGGGCATTCAAACTGGCGCTAGAAGATCTCCCTAAAGAACCCTGCGGCCAGAAAAACCCTAATCGCAAATTTGAAAAAAAGGCAAAAACGTGGTTTTTCTGCCTCTAGGCTTACTTGTGCGGCAATGACTTATTCTCAGGGTTTTAAAGCTCTATAAATACCATATTTTGAGCCACAAACTAGACATCTTTTGAGGAGACTCAAGGGATCATCATTATTCTTCTTCTTCTTCTCCACTCTTTTATTTTTCTTTTTAGTTTTATGTATATATTATTCATGCTTATGTTATGCTAAACTTATTTGGTTAAGGGTGATTTCAAAGCCCTAGACATGTTTTGTAATTGATTTTCAGATTCTATCTACCATTGTTTTCTATCAAAGTTGCTTATGTTCTTCCATTAAAATTGTTCATGATGATGTTTTGATTTGTTTAGGTGGCCAACTAGATAAATCTTGATAATTGTCTAATGCTAGTTTAGGAGTCTTGATCCGTGTAATTGTCTTGATTTCCTATTCATAAGTGGCAATTTGTGATTAATGATTATGGTCAAGTTTTCGATAATTGCAAAGTGGAACATAACCTAAGTTGAACAATCCGAGCTTATGTGTTTGTTGCTTAGATCAACCTATCTTTCTCATCATAAAGCTGCCATTAAATTGAATTTAGAGAGCTTATTCTAGGTTGTTTGATGGTTAGAGATTAAATAGAGAGCTTGTTCTATTTAACGACAAACTAAGGAAAGATTGGGATAACAGAGCTTGTTGTTATCTACGGTTGTTAACTTTGATAGTTGGTTGATATTGATAGATTTGAAATTGATTCTTAATGATGTCTAGTGGTGGAGAATGAAACCTTAACCATATTTCTCTCATATTTGATTTCTTATTTCTTACTTGCATCTTACTTTTATTGTTAACTTTAGTTTAAATCTGATTTCAAAATCCCCTTTTCTTTTATTGTTCTTGAATTTAAGTTTTAAACTATTAACTTATAAACTAAAACCCAATCCCTGAGGACTCGACCCTTTCTAACTACTATACTTACAATTGATCTTTTTAGTGCAAGGTTAAATAAGATACACTCTTTTGGGTGCATCATTAGAGCTATCCTTGAAGCCTTCATTACCACAAATTTTTAAAATTTAAGTCAAATGCTTTCGTGAAATGCACATGTATAATACAAATAAACGAAAGAATGAAGTTAATTTAAATGACAATACCAAAAATATTCATAAAGTTTAATAGTAACATTATGAAAAATTGTTCATGATGATGTTTTGATGAGTGCATGAGCACACAAAAAATTGTACATAATGAATGCATGAGAATTATGAAAATGTACATGGTGAATGCACGAGCATTATGAAAAATGTACATGGTGAATGCACGAGCATTATGAAAAATGTACATGGTGAATGCATGAGTATTATGAAAAATGTACCTGGTGAATGCATGAGCATTATGAAAAACGTACATGGTGAATGCATGAGCATTATGAAAAACGTACATGGTGAATGCATGAGCATTATGAAAAATGTGTGCATGATGAAAATATATAAATGATGCAAATGCATAAAAATAAATGAAAGAAATAAAGTTAATTCAAGTAATGGCCACAAAGATTTCACAAAATTCAATATTTAGATACATATTAGAGAAATACAAATAATATTCACAAAATTAAAAAATTTATCAGAAAGTAAGAACATTATTTCATGTTTCCTATTTCGGGTTATTATCTATGAAACGGGTAGAGATGACTCTAACTTAGGTTGGCCTCTTAAGTGTTATCTATATGCTGGGTTTTAAGATATTTGACCATCTAAAAGGTCCTCAAATTGCTCCTTAACTTCATCCATGGAGAATGAGTAAGACACCCCAATCCTCATCCATTATAGGCTCCTTGGAAAGGGTTCAAATTGGGTGAGAGTATTTTCCTAGCCCATACGGAGGTTATTACCCCAAGAAAGCATAGGTACTTTACACCATGAAAGTGTTTCGGTAGCCCATACAGAGGTTATTACCCCACGAAGGCGTAGTTACTTTACCCTTTTTTAAAAGGACGAGCTCAGGATAGGGCTTATGTTCATGAAAGTGTAGTATGTGCGAAGGAACATAACAAACCTTTGACTCATGGAAATTTCTGTAAAAAAAAAAAAGACTAAAAAGAAAAATGATTAAAACATTAGAAATCAAATCAAAACAAAAAATAAAAATAAATCATAAAAAAAAAACATTTAAGACCAATTTTAAGACCAAAAATAACATGTGACTGACCTATGGCTCGGCTCTCTAAAGTCCCCAGTGGAGTAGCCAAACTGTCATAACGTGCCAAATATGAATTCAGCATGCTAGACTCAAATCACGGAGTCGCCACTAATCATCTTTCTAGGTATGATTAGTCACCTATATGAATCTATCCTTTTTAAAGTAATCCCAAGCTTGACTAAGGCACCCTAAAAAGAATAGGTTCCGATTTACATTTCAGAACTTGGTCCGGGAGTTCGATTACATGTGGGGAAGGACGCCTATCTTAAAGATAGTACCATATTGATCATATTTTTACCCTAAATTGGTCTTATCTAAATGGTCCTAATTAAACCTAATTTTATTTACAAAATTTACCAAGTTAATATTTATTACACTAATCATGCAAAATAATTAAATAATAAAAAAAAGTCATAAAATATTACATAAATTATCAAGCAAATAAATATAATTAATTAATGATAAAATAAAAATTAACTTAGACCTGAAACATAAAAAAAATGTTAGTAACATAAAATAAATAATTAAATTAAATTATACAAATTAATATAAAAAAACATGTAAAACATAATAAAACAAATTAAATAATCATAAAAAAAAGTCATCATTATAATTATAAAACAAATGAATAATAATAAATTAATAATCATCATTACATAATCATATACAATAAAAACATTCATGTTATCATCCCACCAATCATGCCATCAAGTAATAATTATATAATAAAATGAAGAAAAAAAAAGAAACAAAAGAAAACGAAACAAAAGCCAAAACAAAGATTAGCAAACTGTAAATGAAAGAAAGAGCAACAAAATGATAAACTTTAAAATAAAAGAAAGAGAAACAAACTTTGTGCATCTGGGTCAGGCGTGCGCGCTAATCCGTACTTAAACCCTCCTTTTTTTTAGATCAAAATATTACCTTTTTTCTAAAAAAAAATCTTTTTTTTCTTCTAATCTCTCTCTTCAAGTTCCAAGAACAACCTCAAGAACACTTCAAAATTTCCAGATTCCAGTAGCCGTCTGCCACCGTCGTCGGAGTCAGTCGCCTTCCGCCATCGACTACCACCGCTCGCCATCGATGACCAAACCCAAAAAAAATTCCAAAAAATCATCGAAATTCCTCTCGACCTCCTTTATTCGAATATCTCCTCGATTTTGTCTAAACGAACTCCAAAAATTCTAGATCTAAGTTTGAATGTCACGGATTTTCTTTCTCCAATCTACTCCGATAACCGTTGGATGACCTCCAAACTCCAACCGAGTACTCCTCTAATTATTCCCTAGATTCCCATCGTTATGATTCTTGAAACAACAACTCGAACCCCACAAATACTAAAAAATTTCGAAGAAAACCCAAAATAAAAAAAGTCTCTGTATTTTTCCCGATTGCTTGCTATCTACTGCTTGATTGTATTTCGAAATTGTGTTCCTTTATCTATTGAACCCAAAAAAATCCTGAGAGAGTTGTCATTCGTTTGGGTTTGGTATCCTCATCAATATCCAAGATAAAATTTCTATTTATCACAATTTTCAGAGTTAGAGTTCAATCCAAAGAAGAGTTTAATCCTAATCCAAGCTTCTTTTTTTTCTTTTTCTTTTTCTTTTTCAATTTTTTTTTCCTAAATTTTGAAAATTAAATTAAAAACTAAACTAATAATAAAAATTAAAAACCAAATCAAATCAAATCTAAAAATTAAAATTAGAATAAAATTAATTTAAAAGAAAAATTAGAATTAAAATACACAAAACAACCTAGACAGAATCAGGTGTCTACAAAACCAATACTGGCTCTTTTAGTACAGATGATGAAGGAAAGTTAAGAAAAGGAAAAAAGAAAGAAAAGGAAAGAAAAGAAAAAAAAAGTTTGGATGGTATGATTTACATGTTTTCTCTGATTCATTACTTTTTTGTCTATGTTTTAAATGTCTTAATTTTATGAAAATTGATATCTTTTCCAATTCTATCTATCTTTGGTTATTTTGAATTTTTTATATTTTAAGAAAATCTGTACTGATATGTTATATTATTCAGGTTTCAGGCATTGATTTTGACGGCAATCTCAGCTCCATTTATGATGTTGCAGTTTCAAGTAGGTCTTCTTCTTTGTTAGAGTTGAATTATCCTATATTGGTTGTTTAAGATTTTCTTCATTGTGAAAATATTTGGTCTTTTCCTTTGATGTTGAAAAGTTCTAAAAATTATTCATCCATTTAGGAAATGCAATTCAAGGAGTATCCAACCCTTTAAAGCCGCTGCTATTGAAATTCCTCTTACAGTTTCAGTAAGAATTTGGAATTTTTTTTCCTTTGTGTTAATTGCTTTTTCATACTAAGGAATGGTAAAAAGTAGAAAGATGCTTGATTAATCTTTGAACAAATTGCTTTGTAATGTGTTTAATTGTTTATTGTTTCGCTTATGACTTTGTTTTGTGTTATTATTAGGTTTATAGCCTATAGACCTTATGCTTAATTAACCTTTGAACAAATTGCTTTGTAATGTGTTTAATTGTTTATTGTTTCGCTTATGACTTTGTTTTGTGTTATTATTAGGTTTATAGCCTATAGACCTTTGCCTTTGTCAATTACAAGGTTTATTGCAGTAATGTCCTAAGGGTTTCAAACTTTTCATTTATTTTTTTTTTGTTTTTTGTTATATGTATTTATATTTGCCAGACCTATTTGTTTTTTAGGATGATTGGTATATTCTTTTTTCTTCTAATTTGAATTGAGCAATTTAACATATTTGAATGACAATTTTGTTGTGGGATGTAAATTTTTTTGGTCAATTTGTGGATGATAGAGAGTTAGTTAATTGGTGAATGGTTCAATGGAGATTGAATTGAATTGTTTATTGTGATGAATGCAACGAGTGAAGTGTGTTTGATGAATGTAATCATGTGAAGTGTGTTTCTGCAGGTGGGAATGAATATCGACAGTGCGGTGAAGAACCCGAACGAAAAGATAGTAATGGTAGGCCTTTAAGAAGGGATATTATGATTCCTCAATGTTGTGCCCCAAAGTTTGTAGTTCGCCAGGCCTTTAAGAAGAGATAAGACTTTTAAGCTTGGTTTGTAGGTTGATATGGTGATTTAAGCTGACTTTTATAAGTTTTTTTTTTAATTTGCATTTGTAATTTTTAGGTCTAACGAAAGGTTTTCATCGATTTCCAGCATTGAAAATCTTCATTTTTTAGTTGTTGTTACATTTTTAAAAATATATAAAAATTAAAATGTTTGCTTTTTTTTTAATTAAAAGGTTTTTGGAATTGGTTTAAATTGTTTAGTTCATTCTCTCTTTTTTTTCCTGGTCTTAGTTTTCTCTCTGTTTGAAAGTTTCCAATCAATGGCAACTGTGACAGCCTCACACTTTGCTTCAAGAAGTTCACATGTTAATAGTCATGGAGCAGAAACTAAAATGACTCAAATCCAGGTATGAAGATTCTTGAATGAATTATTGTACAATATTTCAAGCATTAGAGATTTTCGTTCTCTTTTTTCATTAAGAAATTTGGTGTTGTTTGTATTTTGCTCCCCTGATTATGTTTAAAGGTAATATTTTGTAGGAAATATTGTGATTGTTATTTGCTTTAGGAGGCTACTAGATTTTGAAAACTTAATTTACTTTTTGTTTGTTTTGGTTAAGCAGGATTAGTTGAAAAGATTGTTGGTTTTGATTTTTGTTTTGTTACTCATATTGATTTTTTTTATTAGACAATGTTGTTTAAATTGATTGGAGATTTTGTGTTGAGATGGGTTCATTTAAGTTTTTTTTAATTGTTTTGGAAGGTGTTTGTAAGAGATGATGTTAAGAATATTTGGTTTTTATTTATTATTGTTGTAGTTTTTGTTTGTGATTTGAGAACAGTGTTATGTCATGATGTGTGGAAGTAATCAGTGTAGACAATATAGGTTTAGAATATTGCAAAGGTTGAGGTCAATGAGGATTAGAAATCATAATGTGGCTCCCTATATCTACTAATAGTAATTGATATAAATTGGATTACTAACTTAATACTGAAGAAGCTACTTTTCTGTTAAGATTGTGGTAAACATGAGTGATCAAATACAAAACTAACTTTGATTTTAAAGTGGAAATTATGTTTTTTGTTTTATATTGTGTTATTACTTTTTTTTTTATCATCCTTGTTTTTCTTCAAATACTTTTTTAACTTATTTGCTTTTTTTTTTGTTGGCATTTAGTAATTGATTTATCAAAGTCAATGGTGAAAAAATATAAGTTCATTTTTTTAGCTCTTTGATGTGGGTTGCAACATGTTTTAATAACACATGCATTTGTCAATTCTCCAAATACATATAAGTATATAGCATTGTGAAGCTAATTTTACTGAATTTTTTTTTGTATTTGAGAAATTGATATGAGAACCAAAGATAATGGAACAAGAAGTGAGAGAATGGGAAGGCTTTAAAGAAAAATGATTGAAGAAGAAGAGTTTTTGCATAGACAAGCTTTTTCTTTGGCTTTTCATGAACAACAATTGTTTCAAAGATTTGATAGATCCATGTCTAGGAGAATTGACTTTACCAGCTACAAAAGTCACCCTCATCTATAAGCTAATAATGAAAAAAAAAGGTGGATTTTTAAAATTAAATTACTTAGCTTTGCTTCCTGATTGTGTTTTTATTGTGTTAATACTATTTTAGTTGATTGGATTTATGGTTAAAAAGTAGGGTTTTGATGATTGATTGTGAAACAAGGAGAAAAAGTTAAAAAATAGTAGTTAATCATGTTAGTCCGCTTGTTTTTGGCTTGTTGTCCATATGTGTTTCTTTATGAAGGTTTTATGACTTTAAATAGCTTTATATTATTACTAAAGATTGATAGAGAGCTCTTATGTTATCAATTAAGAGAAAAAATATAGTTTAGGAGTTGGTGTTAAGTAATTGGGTCAATTTGCTTGAATGAGAATCTATATATTTTTATTACTAATTTTATTTATTTGAGATTGTTTTGGTTTAAAGACATTGTTACGATTTTCTTTGTTGTTTCCAAATGGCTTTATTCCATACATGACATATTTTTGGGTTAAAAGTTTGACTAGGAGATGTTTGTCAAAATGTTTATGTGAAGATTTTAATATTGAAGGGATTTAGTTGTTCACAAGAAAAGTGATGTTGTGCATAATAGATGCTTTGCAATGATTAATGATGTTAGGTTATCATCTGAACACAACTTGATTTTCAATCAAATTCCTCACAATTTCAAAATGTCGACAAACTCAATCTTTTAAGAAATTGTTATAATAAAAGATATGTTACTTTTTATTTTATTTTATGTAATCTCCTTTATATATGAAAATTATTTATTTAGTATTAAATTAAATGAGTCCCAAGTGAAATGAGGACATCCTCTAGTATTTAATTAAAAATGAACTAATTATTTAGAAGAAGTTTCAATTCAAATATAAATAATTGACATTATGCATTTCATTATTTGTTATTTGAAACTTAAGAACTTTTACCATTTAAAAAATTATTTGATTTTATCGGATGGTAAAATTCTATTCTTCTAATAGATTTCGTATCGATCTGTTCCGAATAAAAAGTTTTTTTTTTTTTTTTTTAAAAAAAAGGGACAAAATGAAATGGAACGATTTTGATAATGGTTGCTCCACTCCTCCCACATCGCTTTTTGATATTACTATTTTATCTTTTAAAATATTTTATATTTTTAATATATATTAGATAAATATACCAAAATTATATATATATACTTTTAATATATATATTATATACTAAAATTATGTTTATTATATATATTTTTACAATTTTAAATTAAAAATAATTAATAAAAAATGGGATAGAGCAGGACAGAGCGGTTATGGATGTAACCGACATCCATGGAAGTGGAGTTTCCAATTTCCATACAAGAGCAGGACGGGGGTGGATGGCGGAAATGGATAAAGCAATCCCCGCCTCGCCCTGCTCCATTTCTTCCCTATATTTTTTTTACTCAAAACATAATTTTAAACTTATGACTTTGAATCAATGTTATCGGTACGTAAACAGGCACATTTAAGTTTATATACCATTTCAGTTTTTAAATCAATCCATACTGATTGTATCGACTCGTATCGATATACATTAATTTATATCGATCTGTATCGATCTGTCCAATTTGAACAATATTTTATTTATTTATTTTATTCTTTTAATCAATTCTTAATGCTCTTTCATGACCACTTTTATTTTTTTTCATGATTTCATTTAAATTTAATATATGTTTGTTAAATTGGGTTATTAAATAATTTCTATATATTTTTTAATATTTTAATTATTATTTAAGATTTGAAAATTTTGAATATCAAATATTTAAAATCTATATTTGTATATAAAAATATAATTGTATGTAACATACGTGTAATTTTCTATGTATATATATTTTATACATAAAATATTAAATAATGTCGATAAATTTAAAATCATATGTGAAAACCGAAAACACACCAATACAATACATATTAATATTATTAAAACAAAAACATACTTCAAGGGTCGGGCTATCCGTTCAAACCCGAAGGCTCGCCCGATATTTGAGAGGGTTTAGACAAAAATATTAGACTCGAAAAATGGACTTGGACAAAAAAAATGAGGTCCATTTAAAAAATGGGCCTAGTTTTGGCTCCAACATTCAAGACTCGAGCCAGCTCGACCCTTTTTCAATTAAATAATTATTTATATATATATATATTATGTAATTTATGTCATATAAAGATTATATATATATATAATATTATAGTGTAAACATTAAAAAATATGTTAAATTATTCATGTTTAATAACTTAAAATATATATATATATAAAATTACTAAAGATTAAATAAAAAATAACATGTATTTTAAAAAAATATATATATAAACGGGTTTAAACAGGTTTGGACTATTCATTTATATGGACAAACTTGGATAAAATTTTAAGTTCATATTTCGGACTGAATCAAACTTGAACAAATATATATAAGGATTTTGCTAACAAGTGCCCTTAGGGCACTCTTTAAGGTTATTACTTATAGTAATATTTTCATTCAATGTATTAAAAATGATGAATAAAGTTATTTAAATACTGCATTTAATACAATGTTCTTTCTATAAATAATTTATTAACTAATCTTAAAAAGTGACCTAAAGATACTCGTTAACAAAATCTTATATATAATATTGATATCATAAATTAAACTCAAATCCGAAACCGGACCTCTACTTCATGATTGAGCTACTTTGAACAAAATAAAAATTAACACAAATATGTCATAAAATACTTTAAATTATTCAATACCAAATTTTTTTTTTAGTAATGAATGAATAAAAATAAATGTTAGTACAATTTCACTTCCTTTATCACATATATTCACGTATTCATCTTCTCTCTCCCTCCTTGGGTAAATATATATTCTTCTCGTTCTCTGTTTCTCATACTTCATAAATCTCATATTTCAAGAATTTCTTTTTCCTTTTATAAAAAAATACTGTAAATTTTTTACCATAGGAGGAGAGAGTTGGAAAATAGAAAGCGAGATGACGACTTCGGAATTGCAGCCAAACAGCTTGGACGCTTCTGCCTTCAATCATACTCCCTCTTACTGGTTTTTTTCCCTCTTTATTTCTTGCTTTCATTCTGAACTCTTTCAATATTTTGTAACTCAACCCTGAAAATCATCTGGGTGTGTTTCCAGTGAGGAGAACGTGTATTTTCTTTGCAAGAAACTTTGTTCTAACGGGATAGCAGATGCTCAAGGATCTGATCTTTTCGTCGTTTTCATTTCCAATGACAATAAACAGGCATGTATATTTTCCAATTCCTTTCTGGGTTTTCTCTTTTCTTAGCTTTTTTCGCTTGCTTGGAACTGATTATCCAATTCAGATATTGGGTTTTTCTTTTTCTTTTAGAAAAGCTCGAAATTTTACGTCATAGCATGTTAAAAGTATTTGATATGAAAAGCTATATGGGAAGCTAGCCATTGAGGTGGAAACTCTAAGTCCATATAAATGTCACAAAGAAACCCTTTATTTTTTAATGTGGGATCCAAGTCCCATACCTTGCAATTGGACACATAACAGTCTCTAGCCTCGAGCGAACACTGCAATTCTGACGTTACCACTTGACCCTGGTTGGTTTTGCGCTAGCTTAATCTAGTTCCGGACGAACACTGCAATTCCGGTGTCACCACTTGGGTTCCGAGTTGGCTTTGCGCTAGATTTTTTGTTTGTTTTTCTAGCGACGTCATTACTCGTGTTGCGCAGTCTGGTTTTGCACTAGATTATCTAGTCTCGGGTGAACACTGTATACCGACATCACCACCCGTGTTGCGCAGTCTGGCTTTGCGCTAAATACCACTGCAATACCACGTCATCCATCTGGTTCTTATATCAATTGATATGGGCATTTGGAGAATCACACCCAAAAAACTAGTTATTGAGACGGAAGAGCTTAAGTTCATATAAACCCCACAAGAAACCTTTTATTTTTCAATGTGGGATCCAAGTCCCGTACCTTAAAATTGGGCACATAACAGTATTTTTCTTCTTTGAAGAAAGAATGGGAAACCCATCTTTTATACTTTAAAATTGTATGACTAGTGAACTACCTGTAAAGTATATTCCTGTAAACAATGCATTTTTCTGAATTGGGTTTTTCTTTTTCTTTTAGAAAAGCTCGAAATTTTACATCATAGCATGTTAAAAGTTCAAGTTCTTTTTTTCCTGAATGAATGGGATTATACTTTAGAAAGTGTATGATTACTGAACTACCCATAACGTTTATTCTTGTAAACAATGCATTTTGTGATTGAGTTTGGCCAATGAATAATTATTTCTTTCCTTTGCGAATTGGGGACATACATAGGAGATGGGAATAATGAAGTGCTGCTTTTGTTAAATGGTCTTTCAACAAATTAACAGTGACCTTTTTTGTTATAATTCCAACTGTAACTTGTATTTAGGCTCATTTCAAGGAAGAATTCTCTTGTTTATAGTTTTGGTGGAATATTGTTCTGATGTTTCGATGAAAACTTTGTAGATTCCACTCTGGCATCAAAAGGCTAGCAATAGAGCAGATGGTGTAATCCTCTGGGATTACCATGCTATTTGTGTTCAGGTGAGAGCTGAATCTTCAGTAATGTGATTTAATCTGGTAAATTTGTTTTCTTTCACACGAGCTCTAGGATCATTCGATGAGTTCACTTATTGTAATTCATGATTGATTGGTTTTTCATTTGTCTTCTTTTAGAGGAAAAAAGATGGTGACACTCATTTAGTATGGGACTTGGATTCAAGTCTTCCATTTCCTTGTCCTTTAGCTACCTATGTGTCTGAAACTGTCCGGCCATCTTTTCAGCTCTTTTCGGAGTTTCAGAGGTGAGATAATTTTTAGTTTCTTGCTGCTAATGTTTGTATAGAATACCCTTTGTTGTTCAGTACCTGGATTTGACTGAAATTTATTTACTAATAATTGTATTGGAGTAAGTACAGATATTAAGTTACCTGTCATTCTTTTCTTCTTTTACCTTCTCACCAAGAAATAATCTAATGATGAAACTGTGAAATCCATTTCTTGTAAAACCTCCTGTGATTAATTGTTATCTTAAAATATTTGGTGTTAGGACAAAGTGCTAAGAAAGAATCTGAAGCAATGTATCACATAGTACATATGCAGTTTTAGGAAATTTGTAGGAAGCTCTTTAGTATTATTTATTTATAGTATATACTTTCCTCAGGCAGACATATGACATCTACTAAAGGAGGCTGCCAGTCATTCCCAGCAGGGTGTAGATCAAATTCAAATGTAACATTAATTTTAAGAATGTAGATATCTCTAAGTTTACCCTTATGCCTCTTTGCCCTGGTTGATATTATTTTGCTAATTATTATTTTTCATTATATCATTATTTTTACAATTATATTGTGATATCATGTGTTTCCAGTAATTAGTTACTCTTCTAATTGTATAAGAAACATGCAAGTCACTGATAGTCCTGTCCAAACTCAACCTGTATGAAAACATTACCATTTGTATAGCGTCTTGCACTGAGCTCTAGAAGCATTCTGGTGAAGCTTTAAAGTTTTAATTTATCATGTAATTGCCCAATGTTGGAGCTTGTACAACATCATTGGAAAGGCATTTCGTTTCTACCCTTTTCCAATTTGTAAACGAGCACAGAAAAAGATGCCTCTCGTGTTGATTAATGTAGTATGTTTACAGTCTAAGCATGAATTCACTTAGTTCTTGAGAAACTTCCTTTTTATGTTACCTTTTTTTATATATATTATCAGGTTTTTCCGGGTTGTGCATGCTCCTTTATTCCTTCATCACTTTGCATCTGATAGAAGACACATGAAAGATTCTGAAGGGAACTGGACTGCTCAACCTCCTACATATGAACCCATAGTTGCTGAAGGTACAGTTGCTGGCAACTATATACCAAAAATATACCTATCAATTACACATCTGTTTCACTCCCAATGGGTTAATACTGTAAAATTTATCTAAAGTTCCTCAGATCTTGTACATAATGTCTATCTGGTTTTGGAGCATGTAGAAGATTAATCTGTCTCAGAGAGTAATCAGTTTTGTCACCTAAGCTGAATCCTAAAGAGATCGGCTGCTTGTTGAGGAATTGTATCCGCTCTACTTTTCTTTTTCTTTTGCTCGTAGTCTCCTTTTTGTCTGTCTGCTGTTTATGCTCTTGTAGTTCTGGTATTTGTGAATCCCTTTCCTTAGTTTATTGCACAAAAATCCGTAATCTGTTTAGTGACTCACACCTTGTTGACTGCATGTTCTCTACGGTCCTTTCTTTCTCATCCATAGTTACTATTGTTGTTTGACACTACACTGTTGATTAAGTTTTTGATGTAGTAGGATTAATACCCTTCTTAAGGTATTGCATGAATATGATTGTTTGAAGCAACTCGTATAAGGCTTTTACTTCAGATTTTATTGAACTGTTTTTGTAAACGTGCTTATGTAGATGGATCTGTGCACAACTTAAATGAATACATGGAGATCCATGCTGCAGATGTGCTAACAAATCTACCAGCTGATTTGAGCAGTGCAGTTTTCAGTCAGAAGCATGGGGTGGTTATTGGTGAAGCACAGCTTGAGGAATTCTTTTCTCAAATTTCTTGATATGGTGGGTACTTTTAGCTAGTAGCCTAGAACTTCCATGTTTGATGCATCTTCTTGAATACTTAAAACAGCTACTGTACAAATATGTTTTCAATGCTGTTAAATGTTTGCCACAAGACTGCAAAAATGAAGGCAAACAAACTTAAGGGAATATTGTCCATATATGACATAAAAGATAGAATAGTCTTTCTTTTTCTTTTTTCATTTGAATGAAATGATTTCTCGTCTTTGATATGTGCAGTATTAATTCTTTGTTTGCCATTTTTAATAGTTGTTCTTCGGGTTCTTCCTTGAGCTCTTTTCCGGCTGGTCTTCCCTCTTTCTATCTATCCTTGCCCAACGACAATGGGTACTTTTCAAATCTCCAGCTTTACTATTTTGTGCAACTCCAATGGTTGGATAGGATTCAAGAAGGATGGAGAGAATTGAGTCTTCTGAGCTTTTAAGAGGGATGACAATAAATAATAAAAAATTGGATATCCGACATTATCCGATCCGTCGATCTGTTCTTTGCGGATTTGGATATTGTCGATTCAAATAATTTTCGGATTTGGATATTAGATTTATTATCCGTAGAAGATTCATATATGAATCATTGGATATCCGTTATTCAAATCCGTTTTAGTTTTGATGGCGGATAGTGTCGGATATCCGAATCCGTTATCCGTTTGCATATTTAATTCTTGTTTAATTTAAATTTTTATCTTTCAAAAAAATGATTTAATAAATTTGAATATTTAGCGGATTCGAATATCTCACGAATATTGTTATCTAAATCAGATGCGGATTCACATAATAATATTTGGATAGTACACAAATAATAAATAGATTCGGGTATCAAATAAATTAAGTGAATTTTGATATTTAAAAAGTTACAAATATCTAATCTGCTGTCTAGCTTTTAGCTTTTATGGCTTCTCATCCCATAAAAGGGGTATTTGACTGTTAGGCATAAGCCCTGTGGTTTACCTTAAAGGGGGTTTGACTGTTAGGCATAAGCCTTGTGGTTCACTTGGGATGATTCTTGATGGCTTATGTGCAATAATATCAACAATAAGGAATAATGAATTTAACATTTCCTTTTTAAAACAATTTTGTGACTTAAAAAGAGGTTACAATATACAAATAGACTTATCAAAAAATATATATATATATATATACAAATAGAGCATGGACTGGGACATGTAAAGCAGCTGATCATATAACTAGAATTTTCAACCACTTTATGTACAATTGATCATGTGATACAGTTGAAACAATCTTCAACCAGACGTGTCAATTAATTTTGAATTTAAATTAACAAAGTTCAAAATGTGATTTTAATGACTTTAACTTTTCAAAACAAAAAAATATATATATAATCTTGGTGACTTTCACCTTTTTGAAGCAAATCAACGAGGCTAAAATTGGATAAAAAACATCTATTATTAAATCAACCACACAATTTTAGCTCAAGGACATTGAGCTGGATGAGTCCTTTCAAAACTTGAAAACAAGTTGCTTAAAATGTCAACAAAGTAAAGAATAACTTGGGATCAATTGAAAATAAATTGTTTGTAATTGAAATAGGATCAAAGTAAAGTTTTTTTTTTTTTTATAAAAAAAAAAGCTTATTGAATTGAAGCTAAACTTAATCCAAATTAATTGAAAATAAAGTAAATTCTAATTGCTTGAATGCTTTGCAAATTGCAGGTCATCCAACTAAATATCTAAAACTGATTACAAGAGAATTGCTTTCAAAACGCTTAAACAAAAATTGAATAAATTCAAGGGAATTGGAAAGACTAAAAGAACAAATTAGAAATAAGCTGAGTTAGAGACCGATTTTAGAGCTTTAGAGATAAACTACTTTAGGGAGTGTTTGGTATGGGACGATCATTCCAAAATTTAAGGTAATATGCATTCAGTAATTACATCACTTATTTGTTAGTAATTTATTAATTTTAATCTTAAATCACTAATGAGTGATTTGAAAAAAAAAAAAAAAACTCTTTTGGGGTTCGAAGAGCAAAGGGTGAATTGAAATACTTAAATATCCAACAGAAAAAAGAAAAGAAATTGAACTGTTCAATTTGCCACTTCACACTCTACATCACAAGATGTTACCAATTTAAGATATTGAACGGGGACCAACCTCAAAACTCCTATAGACAACTCCTTCACAACTTGAGCTAAAGACCAACAGCTAAGCTTACTATGTTGATAAATGACAACATTCACTCTCTACTTACCATCAACACTATCTAAAGAGAAAAAAAAAAAAAAATTTGATGTGTTCACCATAGAAAGTAGAAGTATCTTTTCCTATCAAAGATGCACCTTTACTGTGGCAGAAATGACATGGCAAGCGATCCTAGCACAACTCTAGTGTACCCATCTTCAGAAGCAACCTACAACAGAAACATAAATCAATTCTCCATATCTTTTTTCCACATATTCACAGTTCAAACGTAAAATTCAGAGCCAAACCTTTTGCAAGGACAACATCAGTAAATGAATGAGAAGATCTTCTTTCCCAGTAACATCACCTAACAGCATCTAATAACTTCTTCAATCTCTCCTTACCATCAATACCATCTGAAGAGAATATATTATCAATTGGAACAACATAAAACTCTTTGGACGGTGGGGCTAGATTGGACATAAATTGATCTTATATCCTCAATTGCCTTCTCAATTTCTTGAGAAGTAAATGAAAGAATGGAACAACTGCAACACCAAAAACCGGCAGTGACTTATCTTTACTAGCATCATAACTCATGTACAAATTGAAAAACTATCCTAAAACAAAAACAAACATTAATAAAAATTCTTAGCAAAAGATTCCAAATTCTTAACATTCAAAAAAAGAAAAGATAGAGAAACCTGGAGGAAGGGTCACCAGAGAAAGCGACGAGAACTTTATCAGGAGTGATCATGGCGTTATAACTAAAAGCCTGCTTGAAGTTTCCATAGAGATTGGTTTTAAAGCAATCCTTACTGTTAGGGAGGACCTGAAACCAGGCCCACTGTGATCCAATTGTTCGAACCAGACGCGGAATCAAAACACCTAAATAGCTCCTTCACAGCTGTCCCAACATAAATGGGTTCGGATTGAGTGCAATGCAGCTATATCATCTCTCATGCACCCTCATTCAAATGATGACACGTGGTATGATTAGGATCGTTCGTCAGCCTATAAATAGGCTACTATTAGCCTATTCCAAGACATCTCATCATAGCTGTAAAATTGGAAATAGAGAGAGAAAGTCCCTAACCAGATCAGTTCCCCTATCTCACTCCACATTTTAAATTTCGTATATCCTAAGTGATCCTATGTCCTTATGTGCTAAACACTTGAGGTGATACTGACTTGAGCGTCGGAGCTCGCCCCGGAGGTAAACCTCCGACGCCTCTCTCACCTCGTTACTTCCTTGCAGAATATCATCCAACTAATGGAGATCACTTCGGTCCCGATGAGTCCCGACGTCCCTCGATGTGCCACGCACATCTAGTAGAAGGTTAATCACATTAGTTTCTATGTGCCTTGTGCGCTCAGCGAGAGACTAACCATTTCGGTTCCAAAGTGTCACACACATCTGTTGACATCGGCCTCCATGTGCTCGATGTCCACCTAAGTGCCACTTACTTTGGCCCAAGTACACCCAACACATCAGTACTTTAGTGTCCATTAGTGTTCAGCCTTAGTCTCTTCCACTACAATGGCCATATCCATTCCAACAGACTCTCATAGTTGCAGACACTGATATTTTCACTCGCAACATTTGGTGCTTTCATTGAGAGGGCCAACTAGAAGTATGGCTCTTAAGAGGAGAGTCGCTGCAAGGTTTGGACCTCGTCAGCCACCCCGAAGTGATCCTCTTCCTAGAAAGGGAAGAGAAGCAAACAATCTCTCTCCCTCAAGGCCTTTACGCCTGAGGACACACAAAGGGACACATGCGTCCCCCAGTTTACACAGTCCGTGAAGGAACAAAAACGAGAACAGCTTGGACGCCTTTTTGTCCTCGCAAGGCTACCCTCCTCACCAGGTTTATACCATCATCGGCCAATCACATCCGGATGACTCGCCCTTATCAGGGGAAGGACACCATGAAAGACATCAGGAGGAGGAAGAGTTGATAAGGAGTATGAGACCATGGAAGGACGAGCCAATCACATTTGGCCCGGATGACCTAGAGAGAGCCCAAAAGCCCCTCGTCGACGCTATAGTAATCACCGCCACAATATATGGCTGTGTGATGAAGAGAGTCTTCTTCGACATTGGGAGCACAAGTGACGTCCTCTACTACCACGCCATGAGAAGACTAGGAATCTCCAGGAACCAACTAAAGCCCTTTTTTGTTCCCTTGATCGGACTAAGAAATGAAGAAGTTCCTTCTTTGGAAAGCTTGATCTTGCCTCTCACGTTGGGAATGAACCCCCGCATGGCCACGGCAATGGTCAATTTCGTGGTAGTAAACATACCTTTACCTTATGACGCCTTGCTAGGGAGACCTAGCCAGAATGCTCTGCGAGCCATTGGATCGGTGCGCACCTCAAAGTAAAGTTTCCCACTCCATATGGCATTGGAGAAGTTAGGGGAGATCAGGAAGCCGCTCGAGAATGTTATAACATCACCACAAGGGCAAAAGAAGGAAAGACAATCTTGGCCGAATATCTGGACACAAGGGGGGACATGGAGGAAGTCCGTGCCGGGCCTGTGGAAGACCTTGCTGAAATCGAAATAGATAAAGAAGACCCGCATAAGGTTGTCCGTATTTGAACAACGCTCCCGAAGATGAGAGGGATCGGCTGATCACTTTCTTGAAAGAAAATGACGACATGTTTGCTTGGACAGCCACGGACATGCCTAGTATCGACCCTGATGTGATCACGCATCATTTGAATGTGGACTCCACATACAACCCTGTCCGACAAAAAAAAGACTCTGCACACCAGAAAGGAAACAAGCGATCGACGAAGAAGTCAGTAAATTTCTAGATGCCAACTTCATCAGGGAGGTCCATTATCCGCAATGGTTGGCAAACGTAGTAATGGTCAAGAAGGCCAACGGAAAAATGGAGAATGTGTGTTGATTTCACTGACTTGAACAAAGCATGTCCGAAAGATAGTTTCCCTCTCCCCAGCATTGACAAGTTGGTAGACGGAAGTTTCGAATAAGGGCTCCTAAGTTTCATGGACGCTTACTCCGGATACAACCAGATCAGGATGACGCAAGGGGATGAGGAGAAGATATCATTCATCATGGAGAGAGGCACATATTGCTACAAAGGGGATAAGGTGTTCGAACATCAGATTGAAAGAAACATGGAAGTCTATGTTATGCTTGTCAAAAGCACAGACCCTACATGAAATTAAATCCCACCAAGTACGCCTTTGGTGTGTCATCAGGAAAGTTCCTCGGCTTCATGGTAACACATCGAGGAATAGAGGCGAACCCCGAAAAAAGAAAGGTCATCCTTGACATGACTAGCCCCAAGTCCATGAAAGACATCCAAGTGCTAACAAGAAAGGTCGTGACCCTTGGTCGTTTCATGTCAAAGTTCGCTGAAAGATGCCTCCCTTTCTCTAAGATTCTTAAAGGAAACTGAAAGTTTGAATGGACGGACCGGTGTGAGGAAGCTTTCCAACAGCTCAAGGATTTCTTATCCTCTCCCTCGCTGTTGACAAAGCCGACACCTAACGACGTGCTATACTTGTACGTCTCGATGACTAGCGAAACCATCAACGCCGCTTTAGTAAAAGAGGAGGAAGGAAGCCAGAAGCCCATATACTTTGTAAGTAAGGTGTTACAAGGAGCGAAAGTAAAGTACCACAAGCTAGAAAAATTGGCGCTCGTTGTTATTATTTCTGCTCGAAAGCTGAGACCTTACTTTCAAGCTCACACCATCACAGTCCTAACCGATCACCCATTGCGCCAAGTACTTCAAAAGCCCGAGGTCTCTAGGAGAATCATGAAGTGGGCAATCAAACTAAGAGTTCGATCTCCACATCAAGCCTCGCACGACCTTGAAATCACAAGTCCTAGCAGATTTCATCACTGAGTGCACGCCAACAACCCCTAAAGAAGAAGAAACAGAACCCGCACACTGGGAGTTGTATGTCGACGGTTCATCTAGTGTACTCGGGTGCAGAGCTGGCCTGATCTTGAAAAGTCCAGAAAAGCAACTCATGAGTACGCACTTAGGTTCTGTTTTAAGGCTTCAAACAATGAGGCTGAGTATGAAGCACTCATAACAGGCTTAAAGCTCGCAAGAGAGGTCGGAGTGTAGAGGATCAAAGTGTTCAGCAGCTCTCAACTTGTGGTAAACCAGACCAACAACGATTATACTGTCAAAGGTGTCAAGATGGCCAAGTACCACCAAAAGGTAAGAGAACTCATTGAGAAGTTCGAAAAAGTAGATGTGATCAAAACCCCAAGGTCCGAAAATACCTTGGCGGATTCCCTCTCTAAGCTGGCCATCTCAAAAACCAACAGCGAAGTAAGAACAATAATGGTGGAAGAACTCAAAGAGAGAAGCATCAGCGGACCAGAAGAGGTCCTACATGTCGCTACATCAGAGCCATGCTGGATGGATCTGATCCATTCCTACCTCCATGATAGAACTTTACCAGAAAACCGAAAAGTCGCCAAGGTGATCATGAAAAGGGCACCTAAGTACGTAATCATCAAAAACCAACTCTATAGAAGGTCCTTCATCATTCCTTACTTGAGATGTGCCCATTCGGAGGAGGCAAGGCTCATACTAAAAGAGATACATGAGGGAGTTTGCGGAAACCATCCTAGAATAAAAACCGTGTCACACAAGGTGCTAAGACAAGGATACTACTGGCCCACTATATTCGTCGATGCGTAAGAGCTAGTAAAAAAGTGCGACAAATGCCAAAGAAAGTAGAACAAACTACGAACATCGCCATTCTCCCTAAATGGTGTACAGCAACGAAAAGAAAATACGATCAAAGCTCCACCTCCAACTCGCCAGAATAAAGGATGAACGTAAGAACAACTTGAGCAAGGTCCATTCGGACATCAAACCCCAAACTGAAGAAACTAATGCAGGCTTAAAAGTTTGGACGCTGGGCCCTAAGTCAAATAAGGTAACACAAGCTTTGAAATAGCCAACAATGCCTCATACTGAGGAGGAGGACGCACTACATGGTCAGGACTTAAACCACGACAAAAGGAAGAAACGAAACTCACCTCTAAAAAACGTGGTAGTCATCACTTTTACAGAATTAAGTCCGAAACCATAGAAGATCTTGGATGTCTCTAAATAAGTCAAGACACGCTACTCAACCACTTCGGACAAGAAGATAAAACTTGAGCAAATATGCTCAGCTTCTCGAAAGAGGAAGTAGTGCCCCCACTACATGAAATTAACAAGAGGGATGTACAAAGCAACGCACAACCTAGCAAATGTCAAGCAACTCCCACACCATAATATGGTTGGACTAGAAAAATTGTGCACGACTTAATAGATGTTGATGACATCAAAAGACATCCAAAAGAACCATGACATTCCATACGGAATCAAGTAGGCGGCAATCGCCAAACTCTAAACTCACTTCTAACAAAAGATAGAGCCAAAAAAGGTACAGCTACAAGGTATAACCTCGACATCTGTCCCTATGTCGAAAATTGAAGCCAAAGATACACAACACCTCCGCAAATGTACAAAGGATGAAGAAGAAGAAAGACAACCACGACAATTGTAAACACGTTCCAACAGGAATCCGACCTTCTAAACGTGCAAAGCAATTCGAGCCCCTCTTCAAAGGTGATCATAGGGAAGTTCGAGCATGCAAACATGAGAGGATGTTAAACACACCTCTTAGGTATGCCTCACACCTCAAAAGGATCACTTAGAGGCTTGCTAAGAACACACAGACGAAAAAAGATGTTAAAACACATCTCCTAGACGTGTTCCGTGCCACAACCAAACAAATTTCATCTCCAAAACGGTCGAACACCTCCGAAAGATGTGACAAACCAACTCTCATTTCAGCACAGCAAAAAGTGATGCACTAGCATTATAACGTGCTGTGAAACAAATGAGGCTAGACGTCCACCTCTCCACAAATCACTTGAACGGACAAAGGTCCTCCAAACAAAGGTGTAGGAAAACTCATCTGACCAACAAGGAAAAGCCACAACGCCAGCCTCCAAATGGCGAAAAGACAACTCCTCCATTTGCACAAACACAAGCTAAACTTGCTAAGCACACGAAAGGATCACAAGGATGAAACTCGAACGTGCAAAAACTAGCAACTAACAGACGCTTGTCTCCCAAGCATGGCACCATCTTTCACGGACAAGAAAAACAGATGAGGACGCACACCAAGGATTACCCAAGTCCAAGCTTTACAACGAAGCTCCAGATGTGATGACTCGATCACCAGAAGTGAAGATGTCCTACCAAAACTTGCATGCAGGGCATGAAGAGCTCTTGCGCGCCCACGCCTAGAGTCGCAAGGCGCCAATCAGACTCTTCATCGCCCCAAGAGACACGCCCCGCTCAAATTGATCATCATTGCACCCAATCCTCCTCGAGTGACCGGAACTGATATAGACTTCCGATCTTGAGGAGGGGACTGAATGTTAGGGAGGACCTGGAACTAGGCCCACTGTGGTCCAGCTGTCCGAACCAGACGTGGAATCAGAACACTGAAACAACTCCTACATAGTTTGTCCCAACAGAAATGGGTTCAGATTGAGTGCAATGTAGCTATATCAACTCTCATGCACCCTCATTCAGATGATGACACATGGCACGATCAGGACCGTTCGTCAGCCTATAAATAGGCTACTATTAGCCTACTCAAAGACATCCCATCATAGATGTAACATTGGGATTAGAGAGAGAAAGTCTCTAACCAGATCAGTTCCCTATCTCACTCTACATTTTAAATTTCGTATATCCTAAGTGATCCTATATCTTTATGTGCTAAACACTTAAGGTGATACTGACTTCAGCGTCGGAGCGCGCCCCGGAGGCCAGCACCCCTCTCACCTCGTTACTTCCTTGCAGGATATCATCCAACTAGTGGAGATCACTTAATCACATCAATTTCTATGTGCCTTGTGAGCTTAACGAGAGACTAACCACTTCGGTTCTAAAGTGCCCCACACACCTATTGACCTCGACCTCCATGTGCACGATGTTCACCTAAGTGCCACTTTGACCCAAGTACACCCAAGACATCTGTACTCTAGCATCCATTAGTATTCAACCTTAGTCTCTTCCACTACAACGGTCACATCCGTTCCAACAGACTCTCACCCGCAACAATTACAAAATCTGGCATCATCGCCACCGATGTCGCAGCAAACGGTTTCGTTGAACTTGCACTTCACGCACAGGTTTGGGTGACTGTTTCCCCCATTTACCGTTGCTCTAGTCGTTGGCTTATGCTGTTCCTCCTCGTACTCTTTGTAGCACCCGGACGAATTGCACGTCGACGAACTGCACGCCATCACTGTTAGTAGTTTGCAATGTTGATGGATACTATCCCATATCACTTAGAAAAGTCAAGAGAAAAAAATATATAATAAGCTATTCTTCTTAGCTTAGACAATTGCACTAAGTGCCACAAGCCCAAGGTGGTAGTGGGCTCACCTAGTAGGCTTACCTAGTGGGCTACTAGTTATTTAATGTCAAAGATGGGCACTTGGGCTTAAAATTGTTAATACAACTGATTTTTTTTTTATTTTTTTTTATTTTCGGAATAAATTAATTTATTAATTAAATCGAAAAAATTATGTTAAAAGTCAGTTGTATTTAATGGTTGTGAATGGTTGTGTTTCTTAACAATGTTGTTATGTAAAGACATAACACTTAACTAAACAGTTGTTGTGTAAGAACACAACCTAAGCCAACAGACATTTGTTGTGTAAAAACATAACTTATGCCAACAGACAAGTTACTAACAAATGTAACTTTACAGTGTCTATAAAGGAGACTTTTCTATTCTGTCATTTTCACTATTCTGCTTGGAACGTTTATGATTTTGTTGTATCCTGGAGGCATTATAAAACCTTAAAAAAAGTGTTTCTCACGCTTCAAAGTCAGCATTTAAATATTTTATATTTGTTATTTTTCTAACAATCACATTGTTCTGTTTTCGTCAGTTCACCGTATCTTCGTCCTAGGTAGGGTTTAAGGACTTCGAAAAATTCTAACATAAGTTTTTTACGGTAAGCTTCCCATCAGCTTAGATGAATCGTATCCGTCAGATGATAAATGTAAGATCTGAACCGTTGAAATAAAAAAAATGGGAAACCGGTTTACCCCTTCTCTTCAAAAAACCCATCCCCCTAATACATCCTTCCCCCCAGCTTTTCTGTTTCGAAAAACCCTTCCCCCCTCTGATACAAAATTTCTCTAGAACCCTAAAATTTCTTCCTCTTTTGTGTTTCGAAAATTTGCTTCTCCTTTTGTAATCTGTTTCGAAAATTTGGTTCCCCCTTTCTAATCAGTTCGTTTTCCCTTTCTATGGTGTTTCGAAAATATTTTTAGAACCCTAAATTTTCTTCTCCCTTTTCTGTTTGGATATTTGCTTCTCCCATTTGTTTTTCGAAATTTGGCTTCTCCCATTGTAATCAGTTTCGAAAATTCCCTCTAAAGAATCGAAACCCCAGATTAAAAAACCCTAACCCTTATGTTTTTGCACAACCGAAACCCCAGATTAAAAAACCCTAACCCTTGTGTTTTTGCACAACCGAAACCCCAAATATCAAACCCACACCCGACTCTCTTCCTCTGAAAATCATCGAACCCAAACATATTTTTGTTTGGTCATCTGGTATTTTGTTTCTATGTTGGTATTTCAGCAATTTTTTTATATTTTTTGTGGATGATTCTAATTATTTTTGGTTTGGGGTTGTTTTTTTGTTTTTTTGGCAGAAATATCAGCATAAATTCTGGGTGGCTGCAAGAAGATAATTGGTAAGCATAAGTTCTTGAATCAGCTTGGAAACATGTTTGCTTTGTTTGGTTGTTGGACAGGAAAAAAAAGAAGGATAACTGGATGCGTTTTGGTTTCTCTGCGTGTTAATTGAGCCAGTGTCGGTTTCGCTATAATGTGTATCTGTTTCATCCTAATTAGATGCATGGAAGTGGAAAACATCTCATGATGCTTAGAAATTATGCCTATTATGATTCTGCTATCGAGCATTTGATATGCCTATATTGTTTAAGCTTTTTTCGCTCTCATGGCTCCAAACCACAACCCTGACAATTAGTTTGATTGGCATGGCATCTATTACTGCATAATCTTTCATCGAATTTTTGTAATCTGTCGATTTCAAATGTACTTCTTTTACAATCTGGATTTATTTTGGTAATTTGGGTATTTGGTAATTTGGTTTTTGTTTTGTTGAGAGACTGAGATATTTTGGAATTGGGTTTTGTTCCTTGAATGCATAAACTTGTGGTAAACTTGTCACTTTTTAGGGTGTTGTGCTCTCCCTGTTGGTTCGTAATATTGTCAAAATTCAATATTGATTGTCATCTGGATTTAATTTTGTGATTTTAGCATGCTTAGTTTTTGGAAATTCTTCACTTTGGCTCTGGTTTAGTAAGATTGTTCTTATAAAATAGTGTTAGTACATGATTTTCTGAATGGAACAGTGTTTGACTCCTTGTGATTTTGTCTTGAACCGTTTTAAAAGTTATGATTTCACTTGTGGTTTTGTCTGGTATATATGTAACTTATGGTGTTGCTGTTGCATTCTTGTAATAACAGTGAGATAACATTTACTATAATCTTTTGTTGACAATTTTATCAAATTTTATATATAAAATAGTATCTCGAGTATAGGGTGTGGAATTTTATATATATCCAAAGGTTTAAAATTTAAATCATCTCACCCATAGTATAAAAAAAAAATAGAGAAAATGAATATACTGTAATTAACCTTATGTGCATAAGTAGAGTAGAAATTAAACAATTACAATAGAAAATGTTATTATTAATTGGTACTTACCCTTTAGGCCAAAAAAATGGTACTTTCCTTGAAAAATCAATGCAAAATTTGTAGTATATAGTTTTTATGTACCTTAGGTTTAAACAAATTTATTTTATGTATATATATACTTTTTAAGATAATTGAATATGAACTTTTAATCAATAATATTGTCATACACATTCTTTCGAAATTTTTAATTTTTTTTTCCTAATGCAATAATAAGGAAAGATAGTAATAGTTTTACCTCCTTTCTTATTTTGGTTTTAAATAGTCATGTCATTTTTAAATTTTGTCTTTTTAAGATAATTGAATATGAACTTTTAATGAATATGAACTTTTAATACGGATAAGATTATGCCTCTAGGCAGAGAAAAATTTATTAACTTTTTATGCAGAATTAGTTATCCTGATGTACTTGTTTTGTATTATAAATTATAATTTATTGTATGTCTAAAGTTGAGAAATTTGCAAACGTTTGTTTGATTTTATTAAAGATTCAAAGACATGGACAAAGTTGATGAAAATGTGCAGCTTCAGCAGACTGAATCCAGCATGAAGATTGTAAAACCGAGGGGTGCATTTTTGAATTACTAGTAAGTAACTATACTTGGTGGTTTTAAGTTGAATTCATTAGACATGGTATGTTGTTATATTTGGATTTAAAGAGTGCGAGTTACATATTTTATGTTAATCGCTTTATACAGCATAAATGAATGCAAAGGAGATGGAGAAGACAAAGGGAAAATGACATTGAAGGTGAGTAATATTTTATGTATCGTTTGTGTGGACACTAAGTTATAAAGTGTTACTAAAATCATGGTTTTTTTATGTGTATGTGAATTAATTGGAATTGTTTTTTTCATAGGTTCGTAAGCTGGCAGCAAAATGGAAAGTGCTGCCTACACAGGAGAAGCTGCCGTTTATAGAGCAGACTGTTGCACAACAAGAGCAGTACAAAAATGAAGTGCAACAGTTAAAAAGACAGAAATTAGATGATGAAAAAAAGAAGGTAATAATTAAATAAGAAAATGTTATATTGAAGAAATAATAGTTACAAATGAAGTATGATGTTATATTGCTATGTATTTTTAATGAATGTACTTTATGTGTAGGGCTTGGTTGCGACACGCTGTAGCCCATTTAATTTGTGCAAGCTCTTTAAGCAATTGAAGGAAAAACATATTGAAGGTGCAGTGGAAAGCATAGGGTTCGGTCCCTTGCTACTGTTGAAAGATGGAAAGCTTCCAAGAGAGCTGTGTGAAAATTTGGTTCAGAACTTTAATGTTGCAACCAGCTCCATGGAAGTGGATGGCGAAAGTATCCCTTTCACAGTGGAGGATGTGGAAGGTATTCTAGGTTTAGCAAACGAGGGAGTAGAGGTATCAACTGTAATGGAAAGAGAAGACGCTGAAGTCTTGTGTAATAAGTTTAATATTCCAACTCATCGAAAGATGAGTTTTGTTAGGCTAGAGCAAGAAATTTTGGAGTTCGAGGCCGACTGTGAAGAGCTAAAGGCCAGGCTCCTCTTATATATCGTTGGACGGTTTTTGTGTCCAACGACTGAAGGGGGGCCATCGAAAGAGTATTATTCTTGTTTGACGGAGGATGGCCTGAATGGAAAATTGAACTGTGCAAAACATGTTCATGAGAAGCTTCTTCTTGGTATTAGAAGTTTTCATGCTAGGAAGATGAAATCATCAAAAGTGTACTTAACCGGTTGCCTGCTCTTATTGGTGGTAAGTATAATATTTTAAATCTTCGTGTACAAAAGCAATCTTGATTTGAATTAATTTGGAATGCAATTAAATTAGAAGTATAAGTTATTAATTTTTGATATTGACTAAATTGTATTAATTTGAGTAGATAAGGTTCTATGACCATATTTCTGGAGTTGGGAGTACGAAAGAGGCAACGTCAACTTTTGTTCCTCGCATTAGTGCATGGGGAACGGATGAGGTAGTCTCTTCAATTTCCCATTCAAGAGACTTCCGTGTTGGCTTGAAATCCAAGGTGACATTAGTTATCTAAGTTGTATTAATTTATTGTTAGTGACTAAAACTTATATATGAATTATGTAGTTTGATTAACTTATGATTTCATGGAAATAAGGGTATTCATATCACCGAAGAACATCACACTGAGCGGCCGATACAAGAGGAGCAGAAGCTGTATCTTACTGACTTACAGGTAAGTCGGTTAATTAGATCTTCATGTCTAATTCATAGAGATTGCAAGAAATCTATAAATTATGTATATACTTCACGGATTGCATTAAGTGTATGTAGTATGTTTATTCGTAATTATTTTTCAGGCTTTAAGAGAGTCCATGAAAAGTCTGGAAGCCAGTGTGACAGAACAACTGAATAGAATGTCGGAAGACATGAAGTCGATGCAGGAAAAAATTAATGCTCTTTTATTGAGATCTGTTGAGGTGAAAACTGGCGGTGAAACCAGTTTGCAAAAAAGGGATGAGGAAGGAGGCATCGTTGAGGTCGATGGGCAGAGCACGGAGTTGAAAACACCAGCTGGTGAGTTGGAGTCCTCCATCGAGATCATTGAGCGCAAAGCGAAAGAGGGAGATGGAGATTTAACTACACCAGTGAGAACTGATATCAACAATCCAAGCTCAAGTTGTCCTGCCCCACGGAAAAAGAAGGTATATATATTTACTTATTTATAATTCAATAATACTTAGATATGCTATAAAATAACTAATTTGTTTATGGCATTTTATATGATTACATATTATAGGGTCAATCTGGCAAGAAAAACCAAATTGTTAGGTCAAGGTCAACATTTGCTTCTGGTGTTAGTGGGATAGTTACGCGAGCGAGATCAACTTTCTTGTGATATTTGCACTCCCGTCCGCAGGACTGTTTATGTTTGTTTGAATAGACCAATCATGCATGTAGGCATGTTATGCTTATACAACATTTATTTTTTCCGCCTTTCATTGCAATCTTTGTGAATGCATACACTGAATATATATTGATATGTAATTCAATTTATATATGTTTAAGTATATACATTTATTACATAAGTGTGATATGTATAATTACTAATTAGCAGTACCATATGCCGTATGTTTGTAAAAAATAAATATTTAAAGGTTACCGCGAAGAGGGGCGTTGTCAAAATTCCGAAGGAATTAGATGAAATTGAGACTGCAATTTGCAATTATGTGTGGAACAGTAATGTCGATCCAAGGTATGTTGATGATATATTTTGATTTAAAGAAATTTGTTGATTTTAAGTTGATATGGATTTCGATATTTTATTTATTCTTTATATGAGTTTATATTGTAGTGAAGTTGTAGTCCAATTCGGTGCAACATTTGCATCAATCGAGGAATTTGGCTCCTTGCGCCCAAAACAATGGGTAACTTCAGTGGTAAGTGTAATATATTGTTTCATCGAACTTCATGATTGTCTTTGTAGTAGTGAAATGTGTTTAATGAGTTGTTCTTGTCCTAGATTATTGACCTTGTAGGTGAGTCAATGGCCTACTATTGTAAAGCTTCGACGTTGTCAACAAGGAGATGGTATTTTCCGGCCGCATTTTCTGTGAGTATATTTCTCATTGTTTGTTTTTTGCATATAGTTTAACTTTTTTCAAGAAACATGAACCTTATGTTTATTCTTTGCAGACTCATATCTTGTCAACCGAATGCAATGCGAAAGAGCTGATTAAGTTTTTTAAAGGACAATTCATTCATATGGGATCCTTGAGTGACTGTTACAAGGTGAGGACATGGAAATCTCTTTATGTGCGTACGATCGAAATTATGTTATATAACGTAATAACCTGCTAACAATGATTATGTAATTTCGTTGCAGATCTTTATACCAATGAATGAGATGAACACGCATTGGTATTTGTGTGTGATAGATATGCTAGAGAAGGAAGTGAAAGTGTTGGATACCTCGCCGCGCAATGTTGCAAATAAACAAAGAGTTACGGATGTGACTCGTGTGGTAAGATAAATACATGTTGTACTAAATTATATTTGTTCGCACTTGCGAACATATTGTAATTCATGATTTTGGTTTACGACGAGACATTTAAAATTTATTCTAATTTCACTTCGAACAGATATCCACGTGTGCGAAATTGTTTACTGACCCTCTGATGACATCATTGGTTGGTAGTCCAATAGTGCCATTTCATGAGTTGAAAATTGTGAATCCAGAGAGGGTTCCTCTGCAAAGCAACGGGTAACATAACTCTCTCACTATTTTAAAACCTTGTTTTCCATTATGTAACTGAATTATAAAAGCTATTATTCTTGAAATTGCATACAGTTATGATTGCGGAATGTGGGTTGCTGCTTTCATGCAAAATCTACATGCCACTGACTATAAATTTGTGGTATGCTATTCTCATTGCTGTTAGTTATTTCAATATTTGGTCATATGTTGGGTCATTGGAAAATTTGATTCCCTTTCTATGTTTTCGTATGTAGCGTTTAAACGTGTGGGACAGATTTATATTAGTCTCTGAGCTGATAAACCATGAGGAGAACACTTTACGGAAAAGGGTATGTGATGCTGCTCTAACCCTCCATAAAGCTAGGATATCTCCTCGTGCAAAGCTGTCGCAGAAGTCAGTTGGCAAGTTGAAGCTGTGAAGTAGGTAATTTATTTCAATAAATCATATAATTTGTCATGTTTCGTTCTCGGTATATAGACACTGTTATATGTGTTTATATGTAATTATCCTGTATTGGTCATAATTGCTTCTCCAGAAATTTTGCACAAGCAATTGATATTGCCGCTTCCCATTCTTTTAAATCAGTTGTTTTTAATTCACTTTCAAATTTATGACTGCAAATTTATGTCCTAGTTCTCCTGAGTTTGCACCAGTATACATGTACTAGCATGATCTTTTTTTGAAACTTCTTGTGTCCATTGAGAAATCTATTTCGTATTTTTGTTGAATTAATGTTCGGCACTGTTGTTTCTATGACCTTTTAGGGGCCATATTAGCTGTTACCATATAGTAAATTTAATGTGTTTTTTCAACATCTTGTTTTCTTGATCTCTGTGTTAATGTAAATATGTGGTTTCTGGTTTTGTTTTACTTCTGCAAGGCCTAGTTATTGCATATAGTATTACCAAGATGTTTTTTAATACTAAAAGCATGTCAGAACTTTGTCAAAGTGTAAGCTAGTTCTGTTTGGGTGCTGAAAAGTGTCAACAAATAAGTGAAGATCGAATTGCCTCAGTTCCAGATGGTTTTTCTGACTTTCAGGGTATCCATATAAGAATTAATGCTATTGAAAAAGCGGTGCTGGAAATGGAAAAGCTTGCAATGCTGGAAAACTTAAATCTCAATTCCAAACTAGAGACTGCTATGAGACAGATTGAAGAGTTCAGATCTGGAAGCAGCTCTAGTCGAGAAAGTGTTAGAGCAAAGAGGCACGTGAGTGCTAGACAAGAAGGGGGGAACTTGGCCATGGACTCAGTAACAATGTCAAAATGCAGAGACCAACACCTGAAATTTCTGAAGAGGACAATGAGATGATGACAACTGATTTAAAAGGTTTATGACAACTGAAATTTCTGTTGTTTTTGGTTATTAAATTTGTACTATGAACATCTTCATATTAGTGTACGAATGGTTTGGTGGGTTGAAAATCTGTTGTTTCTGTTGTTCTGGAGTATTGAAAATATGGCTACTTGGGTTGTGGTGGAGGTGGTTATAATCTCTTTCTAGTATTTTAATTTTGTTCCAGCAGAAGAATCAGTTCAGAAATATGTATTTTTTGCTCTCATAACAATATGTATTTTATATGGCTGAGTTGGACAGTGTTATAGATTTTCATGTGGCATCGCCTTTGCTTTGTTTCTCAGCAGAAAAATATACAATGTAAATGCTATGTCCCTAAGTGCAGTCCTTTGTCTTAGTTTGGGGAGTTTTTCTCAGCAGAAAAATATACAATGTAAATAATTCTTGTAGAACGTTTGGAGTACTTGGCTACAGTCCATAATTTCAAAAGTCTTAAATACATACATACCACAAAAAATTTCAATTAAAGTTATAACTTCTGATTTGAATTGGTAATTAATAACTTGAGGCAATTCTTGTGTTTGCAATACATAGCCATTGATTTTGTGCATTTCACTTGGATGAGATTAAAGCCCCTGTAAAAGAAGTAAAAGAAGTTGGAACATATCTACAACTATTAAGCGACAGCAACTATTAAGAAATTTTATAAATATGGAAACAAGTGCATATTGAACTCTCACAATTGTATCTTAGACTTCACCTACTAACTTGGTGATCTAAACCAGGTTGAGAAGTCTGATTGTTTAGCTTCATTATATCTTTCTGGGTAATTGCTGAATGAAAAAGAGTCATCCTAAAAGTATTAAATATAACGTTAGTCATATGCTGAACAATTAATTATTTCATTGAGTGCAGTACCCGAAACCAATAAAAGCGTAGAAGAAATAAAATTAAACATTACCTGCATCTTCTTGTTCTCTTCAGCATGCATAGTTGGGAAAAAGGCTTCAGTCTCCACTTCATATTCTCCCTATGAGGATTTAAGGTAATTATTCACCGAACATCATACTGTTAAAACTTTAAAAACACAAATTATAAGTAATGTAAATCTCACATGTTGTACTGAATATTGGAACTCATTGTCACTATTAGAAGTAAGGTTGTCGAGACCAGCACTTTGCATTCCAAGTTTCAAAAGTGGGCAAGTAACTTTACTATGTCCCTCCATTCTGCAGTACCCACACTTTCTGACTTTGGACGATGTTTGCTTTTTCCCTACTTCTTTCCCTTTACCCCGTCTCGTAATAAGGTCTCGTACTTTTCCCATCTTTGAGATCTCAGCTACGGGATCATTCAGCTCACACAATTCCTCCATTTCAACAGTCAATCTATTAATTTCACTTCTTGCTCTATTAAACGACTCAGCTGTTTTGGATGCTACATAGCACATTCGGTTACAACTAGAACTTAGTGATGCATACCGCACCATTTGCATCATCTCGGGTGCAACATCATTCTGCACAAACGATGGGGCACACAGTTTGGCATTTTTCGTCCATCGATGCATAATCAAAGATGCAGGAATATCAAACATATCTTCAAGCTTCATCACATGAATTTGATGCCTACAAGGCAACCCAACTGTCTCAAATTTTTGGCAAGAACACTCAATAGTTTGCGCAGCTGCATCAAAGACAACTACAACCCTTCGGTCAGGTTCCCTGTACTTCGCTAAATAATAGGTCCGCGTTAGTTTATTTTCTACAATTGGGTCACGGATACGATACAACGCCTCCTGCTGAAGCTCGTCTTGGAAAAGAGAGAATGATTCCCTTGTGTACATAGTTGCCGCATGACCTTCAATGTCATCTAACTTGCTTAAATGGGTTGGCCTTGTTTCCTTACTGAAGTAATCAGCCTCCAATTCCTTGGTCCGCATTCTACTAACCCCTTGATCAATTGAACGAACAAAGTCAAGATATGTTTTTTTGGACTTCAATTATATAGCAAGCGAAGCGTTCAAGGACTCGCACCTTTGTGTGGTTCGTAATGTCCCAAAAAATTGTCCTGTAATATATGCTTGTGCCCACATGTCCCTAGTTCTATCTTTTTCGACTACCCAATGGTGCTTTTCAACATTAAATTGTCTGATCATTACAGTCCACTCACGTTTAAAATCATTCGGTGTCCACCATGAAGTCATGCATCTACAAAATGCCTTTGCAAATAATGGATCACTGATATTTGCCTGTGCATTGCGAGCTAGGTGCCACGTACAAAGTCTGTGTCTAGCATCGGGAAAAACAGTTCTAATTGCTCTTTGCATTGCCCTATCCCCGTCAGTAACAACTGAAATAGGACGTTTGTTATGCATTGCTTCTAGGAAAGTTCTCAAAACCCACACAAAGCTATCAGTTGTCTCATCAGCAAGTATAGCAACTCCAAAAACAATTGTTTGATGATGGTGATTGACACCGACTATAGGCATCAGAGGCCTATCATAAGCATTCTTCTTATACGTGGTGTCGAACGCTATAACATCCCCAAAGCATGCATAGTCCGACCGTGAAGTAGCATCTGCCCAAAAGAGATTATGCAATCGTGTATCATCATCAGTGCTATATTTCATATAAAAACCAATATCCAATTCCTTCTTCATTTCAAAGTAAGAAATAACAGCATTCACATTGCCATCCGCTATTTCAGCTTTACTGCAGGCATGTAGCGCGTTGTACAGGTCTTTTGCAACAAAATCAACATTTTGGAATCCACCAGCTTGTTGAACAAGGTAGTTCATGATCTGTGATGTACAGACCTCAACAGATTTCATAGCTATAGCTTCAGCTAAATCTGAATCTTTAATTTCTCGATGTGACCGAATAAAATGTTTATGAGATGAATCACACATATCATGATTATGAACGTCCTCACAATATGTGATTACCCACTTCCCAAAACCCTGCATGTTGACACTTACACTAGCCTTACATCTGGTTCTAGACAACGGTCTAGCATTTCTTTTACGATTGCAGTGTTCTATTTTGTCAATCTTGAATCCTTCTTTTGTTCAACAAAATTGTTGACCTACAAGATCACCAGTATCATTACGTCTTGTACTTCCCCGACGAACACCAAACCCTTCTGAAAAGCGTATGCCTTGTAAAATTCCCATGCAACATCCAATGAATCAAAACTCATACCTATTGTATCTTCTCTACATAATCTACTGAAATCCTTATTATTATGAGAAATTGAACCTTCACATTCAACAGCATTAGGAGATTCTGAATTCGAAGGACGATCCTCATGAAAATGTTGTGTTCTAGAATCCATTATAATTCTGAAGAAAAAAAAACAAAAAAACATATATCTTTCTTCGGCAATAAATTAAATTGTATTACTTAAAATTTAGATATTCCCTAAACAAGTAAAATTAACATGTAAATGCTATAACTTAAACATTCTATTAAGTAACCCATCAAAATCACTACCCATGAAAATATGCAATTATGAATATTATATAATTTATAACCACTAAAATAACTGGTTTCATGAAAATTGTATTAGTTAAACATTCTATTCACTAACCCATGAAAATATTTTTGAATATTACACATTTTATAACAAGTAAAAAAGCTGATTCCATGAAAATTATATAACTTAAACATTGTATACTAACCTTTTGTATGGAATATTTGGTTCAATAATGTGCTTGAATATCTCAGCTGTTGCGCTTTCGTAGAACAGAAACCACGTCTGTTGCGCTTTCGTAGAAGCCTAAACCTGTCTCAGCTAAAACTCAGCAAATAAGAAAACAAAACCCATATCTCAGCAACTAAAGTAGTTGACAAATAAGGAATGCATTTAATATAGAGATGTAGTTATTTAAACAATGTCATTAATTATGTTGACCTACCATATGTAATTGTCTGTTAACAATTTAAAGAAGTGGGTGAAGCAATATTATCCAATTAAATATGTCTATGTAAGTTAAAATAATGTTATTTTATCTGTAACTAAATCAATAATTATTTTTATTAATGTTAAGTGATAAAAACATAATTTCTAAACATATAAATATTTTTTTATTTTTAATGTAATTTATTATATTTATATTTTATTTAGCACGTTTATATGTTAAGTAATCAAATTTGTAATGATTTGTTATATTTAGATGTAATTTTTTATATTTATATGTAATACGGAAATTTCTCAAGTTCATATGTAATTTGTCAAGTTCATATGTAATTTGTCAAGTGCATATGTAATTTATCATGTTCATATGTAATTCGGGAATTTCTTAAGTTGATATGTAATTTATCAAGTCCATATGTAATTCGTCAAGTTGATATGTAATTTCTCATGTCCATATGTAATTCGGGAATTTCTCAAGTTGATATGTAATTGGTGAAGTCCATATGTAATTCGTCAAGTTGATATGTAATTTTTCATGTCCATATGTAATTCGGGAATTTCTCAAGTTCATATGTAATTTATCAAGTCCATACGTAATTCTCCAAGTTCATATGTAATTTTTCATGTCCATATGTAATTCGGGAATTTCTCAAGTTCATATGTAATTTATCAAGTCCATATGTAATTCTCCAAGTTCATATGTAATTTCCCATGTCCATATGTAATTCGGGAATTTCTCAAGTTCATATGAAATTTATCAAGTCCATATGTAATTCTCCAAGTTCATATGTAATTTCCCATGCCCATATGTAATTCGGGAATTTCTCAAGTTCATATGTAATTTATCAAGTCCATATGTAATTCTCCAAGTTCATATGTAATTTCCCATGTCCATATGTAATTCGGGAATTTCTCAAGTTCATATGTAATTTATCAAGTCCGTATGTAATTTGTCAAGTTCATATGTAATTTCCCATGTCCATATGTAATTCGGGAATTTCTCAAGTTCATATGTAATTTATCAAGTCCATATGTAATTCTCCAAGTTCATATGTAATTTCTCATGTCCATATGTAATTCGGGAATTTCTCAAGTTCATATGTAATTTATCAAGTCCATATGTAATTCTCCAAGTTCATATGTAATTTCCCATGTCCATATGTAATTCGGGAATTTCTCAAGTTCATATGTAATTTCTCAAGTCCATATGTAATTCGTCAAGTTCATATGTAATTTCCCATGTCCATATGTAATTCCGGAATTTCTCAAGTTCATATGTAATTTATCAAGTCCATATGTAATTCTCCAAGTTCATATGTAATTTCTCATGTCCATATGTAATTCGGGAATTTCTCAAGTTCATATGTAATTTATCAAGTCCATATGTAATTCTCCAAGTTCATATGTAATTTCTCATGTCCATATGTAATTCGGGAATTTCTCAAGTTCATATGTAATTTATCAAGTCCATATGTAATTCTCCAAGTTCATATGTAATTTCCCATGTTCATATGTAATTCGGGAATTTCTCAAGTTCATATGTAATTTATCAAGTCCATATGTAATTTGTCAAGTTCATATGCAATTTCCCATGTCCATATGTAATTCGGGAATTTCTCAAGTTCATATGTAATTTATCAAGTCCATATGTAATTCTCCAAGTTCATATGTAATTTCTCATGTCCATATGTAATTCGGGAATTTCTCAAGTTCATATGTAATTTATCAAGTCCATATGTAATTCTCCAAGTTCATATGTAATTTCCCATGTCCATATGTAATTCGGGAATTTCTCAAGTTCATATGTAATTTATCAAGTCCATATGTAATTTGTCAAGTTCATATGTAATTTCCCATGTCCATATGTAATTCGGGAATTTCTCAAGTTCATATGTAATTTATCAAGTCCATATGTAATTCTCCAAGTTCATATGTAATTTCTCATGTCCATATGTAATTCGAGAATTTCTCAAGTTCATATGTAATTTATCAAGTCCATATGTAATTCTCCAAGTTCATATGTAATTTCTCATGTCCATATGTAATTCGGGAATTTCTCAAGTTCATATGTAATTTATCAAGTCCATATGTAATTCTCCAAGTTCATATGTAATTTCCCATGTCCAAATGTAATTCGGGAATTTCTCAAGTTCATATGTAATTTATCAAGTCCATATGTAATTTGTCAAGTTCATATGTAATTTCCCATATCCATATGTAATTCGGGAATTTCTCAAGTTCATATGTAATTTATCAAGTCCATATGTAATTCTCCAAGTTCATATGTAATTTATCATGTCCATATGTAATTCGGGAATTTCTCAAGTTCATATGTAATTTATCAAGTCCATATATAATTCTCCAAGTTCATATGTAATTTCCCATGTCCATATGTAATTCGGGAATTTCTCAAGTTCATATGTAATTTCTCAAGTCCATATGTAATTCGTCAAGTTCATATGTAATTTCCCATGTCTATATGTAATTCGGAAATTTCTCAAGTTCATATGTAATTTATCAAGTCCATATGTAATTCTCCAAGTTCATATTTAATTTCTCATGTCCATATGTAATTCGGGAATTTCCCAAGTTCATATGTAATTTATCAAGTCCATATGTAATTCTCCAAGTTCATATGTAATTTCTCATGTCCATATGTAATTCGGGAATTTCTCAAGTTCATATGTAATTTATCAAGTCCATATGTAATTCTCCAAGTTCATATGTAATTTCTCATGTCCATATGTAATTCGGGAATTTTTCAAGTTCATATGTAATTTATCAAGTTCATATGTAATTCTCCAAGTTCATATGTAATTTCCCATGTATGTAATTCGGAAATTTCTCAAGTTCATATGTAATTTATCAAGTCCATATGTAATTCTCCAAGTTCATATGTAATTTCTCATGTCCATATGTAATTCGGGAATTTCTCAAGTTCATATGTAATTTATCAAGTCCATATGTAATTCTCCAAGTTCATATGTAATTTCTCATGTGCATATGTAATTCGGAAATTTCTCAAGTTCATATGTAATTTATCAAGTCCATATGTAATTCTCCATGTTCATATGTAATTTTCCATGTCCATATGTAATTCGGGAATTTCTCAAGTTTATATGTAATTTATCAAGTCCATATGTAATTTGTCAAGTTCATATGTAATTTTCCATGTCCATATGTAATTCGGGAATTTCTCAAGTTCATATGTAATTTATCAAGTCCATATGTAATTCTCCAAGTTCATATGTAATTTTTCATGTCCATATGTAATTCGGGAATTTCTGAAGTTCATATGTAATTTCTCAAGTCCATATGTAATTCTCCAAGTTCATATGTAATTTCCCATGTCCATATGTAATTCGGGAATTTCTCAAGTTCATATGTAATTTATCAAGTCCATATGTAATTCGTCATGTTCATATGTAATTTCTCATGTCCATATGTAATTCGGGAATTTCTCAAGTTCATATGTAATTTATCAAGTCCATATGTAATTCGTCAAGTTCATATGTAATTTCTCATGTTCATATGTAATTTTTCATATGTAATTTTTCAAGTTCATATGTAATTTCTCAAGTCCATATGTAATTTTTTAATTTATCAAGTTTATATGTAATTTGTCATGTTGATATGTAATTTTTCAAGTTTATATGTAATTTCTCAAGTCCATATGTAATTTTTCAATTTCTCAAGTTGATATGTAATTTTTCATGTTTTATATGTAATTTATCAAGTTGATATGTAATTTATCAAGTGAATATGTAAAAAATTGTGACCTGATAACCTGCTACTCAGGTTTCTCAATTTGAAACTTACCAAAATCTTACCGTAAGGAACTTACGGTAGAACTTCCCAAGGACTTCCCTTTAATAAGTTGAGACTTAAAACTTCTTTATTCACTTTCAGGCTTCAGCTGGCTCTAATTACCGAATTACCCTTATTTCTCTGTAAAGAGAAAAAATTCTCCTCACAGTAACACTAAGCCCTCACTATTCTGTTCTGCCACTTTCGCTCCTCTAACGATAACTATCGCCTCTCTGGTGGGAGTGTCGCCGTCGTCGCAGGCCACCGATTTGTTAAGGTACCGGAAACTACCTTTTTTTTTTTTTAATTCTCGTATGTAAGAATTTATATTATTTTTTGGGGATATATTTTCTTGTTTTGTTTCAAGTTTGAGAGTTTTTATTAATCGTTTCTTCAAGAATCAGTCCGACAATAACACAAACAAAATGACCCTTTTTGTTTCAAGTTTGAGAGTGTTTATTAATCGTTTCTTCAAGAATCAGTCCGACAATAACACAAACAAAATGACCCTTTTTATTTCAAGTTTGAAGTGTTCATTAATCCCCTTCCACTGTTTTAAAGACCCTTTTTCTCAAGTATCTTTGGCTTCTATCTGGGTATTTCATCTTTTGCTTCTTTGTATGGTGGGTCTTTGTCTTTGCTTTGTTTATTGTTTTCATTCTCATTTGCATGAATTTGTGTTTCAAATGTTAAGTCTGAGCATTACATTTTGCCGATTGTGCTGATTTAATGACAAATTAGAATTGTTTATACATAAAATTATGCTAAAATTATAAAATATTTTTCATTTTATCTTTTTGCAGAAAGCTGTTACTTTTTACTTGTAGTTTTGTACAACTAAAACACATTTTTTATAGAAAACTATGGGAAACAACATTTGAAACGGAGAATGGAAATTAATTTCTGATACTGAATAGGTCTTAAATGTTCGTTTTCTTTTGTTCCTTTTTTGAACAAAAGCAAATAGATTGACAATGGGATTACCAAATGCGAGCGGGGACTTGTCGACTGAAGTGGAGGTAGATGCTTTTAGACGCCTCTTTCCTCTTCGTTTCTATGAGAAACATCTTTCAGAATCTATACGCCCTGATGCTCGGCCACTTGGAAGAGCAAGAGATACCACCATTGCCCTTGGTTAGTAAAGGAAAAAAGAAACAGTTATGGAACTTTTCTGTGGCATGATTTTTCTTCGTACTTGAATCTGATTCCTTTTAATATCTAGGGGCTGTTGCATCTGCTAATGGTTCAGCACTCGCAAAAATTGGTTCAACTGTAAGTTTGTCACTTTCTCTCAATACATACTGCTTTACATTGGCGAGCAATCAAAGCCTGGAGTTTCATAATTTGTTCCTTCCATTGCATAGACGATGTTGGCTGCTATCAAAATGGAGGTCATGACCCCTTCAATGGAAACACCAGATGAGGGTTGTATAGGTTAGCTGCCATAAGCTGCATGATTTTCTGTCTCTCTTTCTCTTTCTTAAAACATGTCACTTCTCTTTCACATTTTATTGTAATATTTCTTTTTCTCATTTTCAGCTATTGATTTCCACATGCCTCCAATTTGTTCTCCAATTGTTAGGCCTGGCAGACCGGCTGAGGCAGCACCGGTTGTGTCAAAGCAATTATCTGACACTATTATAAGGCATGCCAATTTATTTCCTTAAGTTTTTTATTGCTGCTGAGATGCACCTTACTTAAGTCTGTTTAATTTATTTGTAGTTGTGATTTTTTCTTGTGCTTTAATTATTTTGAATGCTGTGGCTGTAATTTATTATTTCCTCTTTGTGTGTATTCAATTATTATCTTCATCTTCACACCCATATTTACGTATGATTATTGATGTGGTTAACTGGGTATTTCAGCCTTGAATATTGAAGCTTTGAGTTCGCCTTTTTGCTTCTTTCTACTTGCTGAAGCACACTGTTCAATTATTTTATCTTAATTTGTTGGTGGTTTCATTTCTTTTGATGCTCTATACTCTTATATGATGTTCTGTTTCAAAACTGTTCCACTTTGATTCAGTGTTTGATATTTATGTTTCAAACAACTCGTCACGTGTGTAATTACAGCTCTGGCATGATTAATCTGAAGGAATTGTCCTTGGTTAGTGGAAAAGCTGCTTGGATGGCATATTTGGTAGGTGGTTGCGGTGTAAAATGTCTTAATCATCCATCTTAGGACTTTAAAATTTTGTAAGAGTTCAGATACTGGCCATCTGGTGTTAAGCAAAGTTAATAAGTGTAAATTCAGGCAGTATCATAGTGCCTTCATTCTCTTGAATAAGAAAGTAACATAGTATTCTGCTTTCGCAGGACATATACTGTTTGGATGCTGATGGTGCTCTTTTCGACACTGCATTACTCTCAGCTGTTGCTGCCTTTTCTCATTGTAAGAGTTTCATGCGTTTCCATCAAATATTACAACATCAATTGACCAATGACACTAAATGTAATAATACTTGCCCAAAACAACCACCCCCCTCCATGAAAAAAAAATTGAAAATGGAAGGGAAAAGACCACTGGTGAAATGCCTATATTCTTTTTAAGAGAAAAAAAAAATTATGCATCACCTGAGGAATTCCTCCAAGGTAAATTAAAATAAAAGTAGCATTTCATTTATTTATCAAGAGTGGTTATGGGCTTACAGAAGACCCTTGGAACAGAAGGCTCCTTTTCTGCCTGTTCTTTTAAAAATTTTGTGATAGACCACTAAAAGCTATGTCCACTTGATGAATTAACATAAACCCCCAAAGTCTTGCTCGATTGTATTTCAGGGTCGACATTTGGTTTATCATGCATTGTTTTGAGAGTGTGATCTTGTGGTTTTTGCACAAATTACTTTCTATAGTTTTGACATAGGAAAGGCTGTTTACGATTTATGGATCAAATGAATTTCTTGTACCAGCAGAAAATAATCAAGTTGGTTTCCCAAAGGAATATTTTACAGATGTGTCAATTGGGCCATATTCTATCACAAGGCTTGTCATCTAAGAAATTCTTTCCTGTGATCATTTGCATTTTATTGACAATGTTTAACTTAATGATTAAGTCATTTATGAAAAACATTTTCTGTTGTTTTTTCCCTATACGTTTCTATATAGACGAACAGGGAGGTTTGAAAAATGTTTCTATTGAATAGGTTCGCTCTATGATCTTTGCATTGCTAAGCCATTTTAAATCAAGAATTGGTGAATCCATATTCTTCTGCAGAATCCGGTGGAAAACAACATGCTTGCTGACAATTTATGTCCCGCACCAATAGGTGCATTAGCAGGATGACTGTGTAAACCCTGCTGCAAAACATGGGCAATTAACACTTAATGATTTAAAATATGAAGCAAGGTCAACTATCTGTTAGGCCTGTAATGTTAATCCATTTACCTAAAATGCCATGGTAGAATCAGAAGTTTTAAAATTTCACACTTATATCAATCTTGCCTATCTTGCTATCCCATGCAAAGCCTCTCTATATTATCAGGTCTTGATATTCCCTTTGCAGCTACACTATTGATGAATAAATTTGTTTTGGAGTGTCTAATACTTTGGTGTTTTTTCTCCCTAACTTTTGTAATTACTTATTACTCTATAGCATGCATATTCTGTTTCTGTGTTGGACTGTGATATACTTTGGATTCAAGTTCAACTCCGGCCCTTGTAAAATTACATTCTGTAACTTCAGTCTAATTGCTTTATTTTTATGAAAATTTGCTTACAGTGGAAATCCCAGTAGTATCTCTCAATGATGATGGAAAAATAGTTCTTTTATCTGATGAACAAGAAGGAATGTCAGACAGGGAGCCAGTCAATAAGGAGAAGAGAAAAGTTACTCTGAGCAGCATTCCATTTTCATTGACATGTATACTTCACAAGAATTACATTTTCGCAGATCCTACTGCAGAGGAAGAATCTATCATGGAAACTTTTGTAACTGTAGTTTTAGATTCATCTAGTCAACTTGTGACGCTTTATAAACCAGGTGGACCAGTTCTTGCATATACATCAGCCATCCAGGTCAGTTCAATTTTAAGTCTTGGTGGCACTAAAATGTTTAATTAAATGTGAAAGTATTTGGTGATGCTTTAGCAGCATAACACATTTAAGTTTGTGGTCTTATTTATCATGGGATATTTTTCACCATAACTTTCGAAACCACCTTGGACTCCAATATTAGACTGGAAGGTAATTTCCTTATATGAAGGAAAATAGTTTATAGGAATGTAGGTTGTCATGTTCACTGTTGAAAGAATGCATTAGACTTCTGACAGTATTTAATGCCCTGGATAGCAATTCACATAATAATAATAAAATAAAAAAACTCAAATTTTTTGGTGCTCTGAAGCATTTTCTATATGATGTGTCTGCTATACAGAATGTCAAATTAAAATTATAATGAATTAATGGGCCAAAAGCTGAGATAAAAATGGCTTCTGTGGTTGCAGGACTGCATTGCATTAACACGGCAAAGAGTGAAGGAACTTCAGATGATTCTAGAGGAAGCCATTTCTGGTATGGAGGTTGACTAATCTTGCTGCTACAAATTTGAGGGGTTTGTCAGTCAATTTGTGCAGTTAATGGTAGTAATTCTCTTTTTAAATTTTTATTGTTCATTCTATTGTGTTTGTTTAGCTATGTTACCCGGACTTGGAGGTGTCGGATGCGGGTATGTGTCCAACACGGTATGCTCAAAATTTTAAAAGTTTTCCTATATATTTGGAAGATCATAACTTCATACTCATGTCCGAGTATGTGTCGGACACGGATACTTTAGGAAAAATGAAAAGTCTGTGTAACATGGTTGTTTGGTGACATTAGTAGTTGAGGGACAGATTTTTGGAGAGAATCAATTCTGGTATGTAATGTAAGTGGCAAATTTTGTTTATTGCCTTTTGATATAAGTTGATTGATATTCTTTCGGAGATGGATATAACATAGCTGTTGTGGTTCTGGTCTTACAAGCCTGATCTTCTGGTAATTGGTTAGAATGTACTCTATGTGTCTTAATGCAGTCCACATTTGCAATTCCAGAGAGCCATTTCTCTGACTAGATTTCATGACAGCCAATTTCATTGGCTTCTCTCTAACTAGAACTGAGAACTTGTGTCCCAGCTGTGTTTCAGTGTTGAGCCGGTGGTGTGTTAGCTCTGGTGGGTGGCTGCCAGGGCTGCCATCTCATCCATCCCAGCTTTGGTTTTCTTGTCTCTCCCAAGTAGGCCTCGGATTGCCCGTTCGACGACCTGAATTGGGTCAAGTTTAGGTAAGAATTTTTGTAATTTGGACCGGCCCAAATTATTATTCATTAAATAAATTTTTAATTTAAATTTAATTATAAAATATATATAAATATTAATAAAAAATAATTTTTTAATAATTTATAAATAATAAAATGAGTTTATGGGCTGATTCGGATTTGGATAAGGTAAAATTGTTTTTGAGTTATAACCCGATTCATGAGCAAATTTATTCTTTAAGTCACTTTTTTTCCTTGAAGGTAATTAATGGAGAACATAACCTATATTCCAGCTTGCTACTGCAATCTAGAGTTGTACAAGGGTTGATCCAATTTGGAATAAGATTTTTTTAATTCGGATTGATCAATTTGGTTGAAATTTTATTTTTAATCAATAAAAATATTTTTATTTAAATTTAATTATAAAAATATATAAATAATTTTTAATAAGGACTAAAATCTTTTTTCTTTCCTTTATCGGGTTTTGTACGTTTGTTAAAGGATCTGCAATTTAAAAGTAAAATATCTTACTGCACAGTAATGGAGTTAGAACATTATTTGTCAATTATTATATGATTTACATCTAATGTGGGGATATTTTTATAAATTGTATTGCCCTTACTGAACTCTTTTACCTTTTTCACAAGAAAAGAAAGAAAAACAAAGGGAGGTGTGTTGGGGTGTTTGAGGTCATCGTTTCATTACTCTTAAGGGCTTCAGAATTCAGATTGATGTTTGAACAAAAACTTAGATGTTGGTTTTTGTTTTTGAATTGGTTTACGACTAAATATTTGGAAAGTAATGAGTTTGCTATATGGACCGTGAAATTTTGTTAATTTTATAAACGGTTTAAGAGATTATCATAATTTTATTTTTTTAATTAAATTTTTTTATTATATTTTAAAAAATATATGTCATACTACTAATTATTTTACCATTGTTAATAAATATGATAATTTTTCAAATAAAACTGGCATGTTTATGTAAACTGAGAGAAGGATTACTCCAATGTTGACAACTATCATTTTGGATTTGGACTTGACGAGTTAAAACTAAAATCCTTAATTGAACAATCCCTATAGACTAAATCCTTACTTTCACGGTTTCTCCTGATCTCCTAAGCTATAAAATTTCTGCTAAGTGCCCATTGAAAGACAAAAAAAATCACTACATATTTTACACATTAAAAGGACTTTCTTTAATCTTATTTTGTTTAGCTTAATCAAAGGCATTGATAGGGACCAAATCTTATTCCAACTGAGGGTAAAATTATTCAATGAAATGAACATATCCTCTTTAAAGTTTAGACTGTAAAACTTTTTGTTTCTTGGCTTTTAATATCATCAATTGAAGGAAGTCCAGAAAAGGACAAGAAGTTGGGTATATGTCACTTGGCAAAAAGCTATGATACCTGGTCCTGTTAGCATCACACAAAAACTTAAAAAATATCAGTTCCTTTTCACTGAGGAACACAAGCTCAGGCTCAGCAAATAAAAATCTTTCACCAGCCTCTGAAAAACATTCTCATTATAGGGTAGAGGTTGTGAATATCTCCTACTCACTCTCTCATTATCTTGTAGCTTCCCTTAGAGCACTTTTGGAAATCCAACTCAGCCAATCAGAATTCAGTAAACTCCATCATAAAATCCCATCTAGATAGATGGGTTGGGTTAGAACTTAGACACCCTGCTTTTCTCTCTCTTTCTTTCTCTAATCACCTCTGAACAAACTCAACCTCACAAATAGCTCCAATTGCAACCCCTCGTACAAATTTGCCACGTGTTTCTTTTTCCAACCACTAAACCATGAAAGCCTTTTCAATTCTCAATATTCCACTGTCCACACAAAAAATATAAAACCAGCAAAGCTTTGAGTACCCAAAAGAAAGAAGAAGAAGTAGAAACACCCCAAAATCCCATACAGAAGCAAAAACAAAGAGAGAGAGAAGCATAGAAATTCTTTTCTTTTTTAGTTCAGGATTCTCTTCTCTTCTCTCTTTCTTTCTTTCTTTTTTTATTTCTTTTTTTCCTCTTCTTTTTTCATTGTAAAACAGAGTGCTCTGTTTTAGTTGTATCACCAACAATGGCTTCTCTTGTTTCTTCACCATTCACTCTGCCATCTTCCAAGCCTGACCAGCTCTCTTCTATTTCTCAAAAACACTTCTTTCTTCACTCATTTCTTCCCAAGAAAACCAACAGCCAACCCAACTCAAAATCTTCCTTGAAAGTAAAATGTGCAGCAATTGGCAATGGCCTTTTCACTCAAACAACACCAGAAGTTCGTAGAATTGTGCCAGAAAATAAAGATAATCTCCCCACTGTCAAAATTGTCTATGTTGTCCTGGAAGCTCAGTACCAGTCTTCCCTTTCAAGTGCAGTCCAGTCCTTGAACCAAAATTCCAACTTTGCTTCATTTCAAGTTGTTGGTTACTTGGTTGAGGAGCTTAGAGATGCAAATACTTATAAAACTTTCTGTAAAGATCTCGAAGACGCGAATATCTTTATTGGGTCTTTGATTTTTGTTGAGGAGCTTGCATTGAAAGTAAAGGCTGCAGTGGAGAAAGAAAGGGATAGGCTTGATGCTGTTTTGGTGTTCCCTTCAATGCCTGAAGTAATGAGGCTAAACAAGTTGGGTTCTTTTAGCATGTCACAGCTTGGTCAGTCAAAGAGTCCATTTTTTCAGTTATTCAAGAGAAAGAAGCAAGGAGCAGGTTTTGCTGATAGTATGTTGAAGCTAGTAAGGACATTGCCTAAGGTTTTGAAATACTTGCCTAGTGATAAGGCACAAGATGCTAGGCTTTACATATTGAGTCTCCAGTTTTGGCTTGGTGGTTCACCTGATAATCTTCAGAATTTCTTGAAAATGATATCTGGCTCTTATGTGCCTGCACTCAAAGGGACAAAGATTGGCTATTCAGATCCAGTTTTGTTCTTGGACAGTGGGATTTGGCACCCGCTAGCTCCTTGTATGTATGATGACGTGAAGGAGTATTTGAATTGGTATGGTACCAGGAGGGATGTTAATGAGAAGCTTAGGGGGCCTAATGCACCAGTAATTGGATTGGTTTTGCAAAGGAGTCATATTGTTACTGGTGATGAGAGCCACTACGTAGCTGTGATTATGGAGTTAGAGGCTAAAGGGGCGAAAGTGATACCAATTTTTGCCGGTGGACTTGATTTTTCTGGACCAGTTGAAAGGTTCTTGATCGATCCAGTTACCAAGAAGTCAATGGTGAATTCAGTGGTGTCATTAACAGGCTTTGCTCTCGTTGGGGGACCTGCTAGGCAGGACCATCCAAGGGCCATTGAGGCACTGATGAAGCTGGATGTTCCTTACATTGTTGCAGTGCCTTTGGTTTTTCAAACGACCGAGGAGTGGCTAAACAGTACTTTGGGACTACATCCCATTCAAGTAGCTTTGCAAGTGGCCCTTCCAGAGCTGGATGGAGGCATGGAGCCTATCGTTTTTGCCGGCCGTGACCCTAGAACAGGCAAGTGAAGTTACCCTTTTAGTATGAGTCATATTTAATGTTTTATTTTGCCTTTTTTATTGTCAGAACTTGTTTGATTTTAGGTGCTTAAATTTTAGTTGATACCGTGTTGTCTGTTGCTTTATCTTTGGTGTTCTCTGTTTCAGTAGCATGCTCCACTTATATTTGTTTTCTGTCTAATATGTGAGCTTTGGAATCAAGTAAAAATTGCTTTCAAAGTTAATTAAAATTGTGTTTTGACTTTTGATTTCAGGGAAATCACATGCTCTTCACAAGAGGGTGGAGCAGCTCTGCACCCGAGCAATCAGGTGGGCTGAACTGAAAAGGAAATCAAAGGTATTTGCTTTTACAGTATGCACATTAGATGGCTTCTAATAATTAACAAAAAAGGTTTAAATTAGCAGCAAAATCTTTTTGAGTCTAGAGAGCATATGTATATGTGTAATGACTAATGATATGATGTCTATGTGATCCACTTAAAGATACTACCACTTAATAGTTGAATCTACTTTTCAGACCTTTAATTGAATTTTTTTTGTCACATTTACCTAAAAGGGGCCTTGGATAAACTATATGTATGCATATAAAATCTTCAATTAGTGATCAATCACTTGTTTAAAATGTGTTTGATGTTGATAATGATAATTGAAACTAAAATATCCTTTTGTCTTTCTTCACATTCTATGACCCACAACTTAGTAAATCTTGAGAATATGCTGTTGCCGCTGGTTTCCTTATATTACTGTTGAGCACATATGCACTCTTTTGGTCAGTTCCTTATGATAAATGTATGATCCCTGCAGACTGGGAAGAAGCTGGCAATCACTGTCTTCAGCTTCCCCCCCGACAAAGGGAATGTTGGCACAGCTGCCTACCTTAATGTTTTTGCCTCCATCTATTCGGTTCTAAAAGACCTTGAGAAAGATGGCTACAATGTTGAAGGCCTTCCAGAGAATGCTGAAGCTTTAATTGAAGATGTAATTCATGACAAGGAGGCACAATTTAACAGCCCTAATCTGAATGTTGCTTATAAAATGAGTGTCCGCGAATACCAAAACCTTACTCCCTATGCTCCTGCTTTGGAAGAAAACTGGGGTAAACCTCCTGGAAATTTGAATTCTGATGGAGAGAATCTTTTGGTATATGGAAAGCAGTATGGTAATGTCTTCATCGGAGTCCAGCCTACTTTTGGTTACGAGGGTGATCCTATGAGGCTACTTTTCTCCAAATCAGCTAGCCCACATCATGGATTTGCAGCATACTACTCCTTTGTTGAGAAGATTTTCAAAGCTGATGCTGTTCTTCATTTTGGTACTCATGGATCACTTGAATTTATGCCTGGAAAGCAGGTGGGAATGAGTGATGTTTGTTATCCTGATAGTCTTATCGGGAACATTCCCAATGTTTACTATTATGCTGCTAATAACCCATCTGAAGCTACCATAGCCAAGCGTCGGAGTTATGCTAATACTATTAGCTATCTGACTCCTCCAGCTGAAAATGCTGGGCTTTACAAGGGACTCAAGCAATTGAGTGAACTCATCTCCTCATACCAGTCCCTTAAAGACTCAGGTCGTGGGCAACAAATAGTTAATTCAATTATCAGCACAGCTAGACAATGCAATCTTGACAAGGATGTAAAGCTTCCCGAAGATGGAGAGGAAATTTCAGCAAAAGAACGGGATCTTGTTGTTGGAAAAGTATATTCCAAGATCATGGAGATTGAGTCCCGACTTTTACCATGTGGGCTTCATATTATTGGTGAGCCTCCATCTGCTATGGAAGCAGTTGCAACATTGGTCAACATTGCTGCACTAGACCGTCCTGAAGAAGGAATTTCATCGCTGCCAGCTATATTAGCTGAGACTGTTGGAAGAAACATAGAGGATGTGTATACAGGAAGTAACAAAGGAACCTTGAAGGATGTAGAGCTTCTGCGGCAAATTACTGACGCCTCACGTGGGGCAATTTCTGCCTTTGTGGAGCGAACAACCAACAAGAAGGGTCAAGTTGTTGATGTGGCTGATAGGTTGAGCTCTATCCTCGGGTTTGGCATCAATGAGCCGTGGATTCAGTACTTATCAAACACGAAATTTTACCGTGCAGATAGGGAAAAGCTTAGAGTATTGTTTGAGTTCCTAGGGGAGTGCTTGAAGCTGATTGTTGCTGATAATGAGTTGGGCAGTTTGAAACAAGCATTGGAGGGGAAATACGTTGAACCTGGGCCAGGTGGTGATCCTATTAGAAACCCGAAAGTGTTGCCAACCGGAAAGAACATTCATGCATTGGATCCACAAGCTATTCCAACAACAGCTGCAGTTCAGAGTGCAAAAATTGTGGTAGAGAGGTTAGTTGAAAGACAGAAGGTTGACAATGGGGGAAAGTATCCAGAGACCATTGCACTTGTATTATGGGGAACAGATAATATTAAAACTTATGGTGAGTCACTGGCTCAGGTCTTGTGGATGATTGGAGTAAGGCCAGTGGCTGATACATTTGGTAGAGTCAACAGAGTGGAACCAATTAGTGTTGAAGAGCTTGGCAGGCCCAGGATTGATGTTGTCGTTAACTGCTCTGGAGTTTTCAGAGACCTATTCATAAATCAGGTATTGGTCCTATTATGTTTAAAATCATTTTGGATATGCATACATTAATTCATGCATGGTGACATTAATTCTTACCATTTTGTGTTCTTATTTTTGGTTGACAGATGAACCTCCTAGATCGAGCTGTGAAGATGGTAGCTGAATTAGATGAACCAGTGGAGCAGAACTATGTAAGGAAGCATGCATTAGAGCAAGCTGAAGCCTTGGGAGTTGAGGTTAGAGAAGCTGCAACAAGGATCTTCTCCAACGCCTCGGGATCCTACTCCTCCAATGTCAACCTTGCTGTTGAGAACTCCTCATGGAATGATGAGAAACAGCTCCAAGATATGTACTTGAGCCGGAAATCGTTTGCTTTTGATTCTGATGCCCCTGGTGCAGGCATGACTGAGAAAAGGAAAGTCTTTGAGATGGCTCTAAGCACAGCAGAAGCCACATTCCAAAATCTTGATTCCTCAGAAATTTCACTCACTGATGTGAGTCACTACTTTGACTCTGATCCAACAAATCTAGTACAGAACCTACGGAAGGATGGAAAGAAGCCCAGTGCATACATTGCAGACACTACCACAGCCAATGCCCAGGTGTGCACCATGACACTTTCATCTCAATGTTAGATAACATATCTAATTACCATGAATACATGTCTCACTAATCCTACTTTGCTCTAATTTTACAGGTTCGTACTCTGGCTGAAACTGTGCGACTAGATGCACGAACCAAGTTGTTGAACCCCAAGTGGTACGAAGGAATGATGTCCACCGGCTATGAAGGAGTCCGTGAAATTGAGAAGCGTCTTACTAATACCGTAGGGTGGAGTGCAACTTCTGGACAAGTCGATAACTGGGTGTACGAAGAGGCTAATTCAACTTTCATTCAAGATGAGAACATGTTGAATAGGCTCATGAGCACCAATCCAAACTCATTCAGGAAGTTGTTGCAAACATTCCTGGAAGCCAATGGACGTGGTTATTGGGAAACTTCAGAGGAGAATATTGAGAGGTTGAGGCAGTTGTACTCAGAAGTTGAAGACAAGATTGAAGGCATTGATCGATGAACTATAACAAATAGGTTCTAAAATTGCAAATATGTGTTCACACTCATGATTTACTTGAGCCCCTGCCTCTTGTATGAGCTGAAACAACTCTCAAGAACTTATGGAATGTCATTTTGTTCATAAAAAAAAAAAAAAAAAAATTGCTTTGTGATTTTGTCTATTTCATGATTCATCCACCATTTGCTGTTAAAAATACCCTTTCATAGAAATTCAACTTGTCTTTTAGACATTGCTTTTCCCTTCTATAATTTTCTCTCTCATTTTATCAATCTAAAGAAACTTACCAAAGCAACATGAAACAATATCAAAACTACAGTCTTCTTTCTATTGAAAAGTACTTTGATATAACTTACATTTTTTAAATCTTTGAAAATTTGCATAAAAACAGGTTTTGGTCTTTAAAATAAAATTTTGAGATTTCACATTTTAGTAAAGAGTTTTTTTTTTTTTAAAAGCTTAAATTATTTATTTCAAAACTAATCTAATTCATAAAACCAAATGTATCTGTCAAGAAGGTGGTGTAACAAGTAAAATATTAAACAAAATTTAATTAGTTTGAAATTTAGGTTGAAGCTCACATCCTTAACGAAAAATAAAAGCATAATAGGTACTAAATCTAGAAGATAGTTGGAATATTTTATATAAAAAATTAAATTAATGTGAAGATAACATCTCAAGTGAGAGTGTTCCTGCTACCTTTTGTCCATTGCTCTCAAAACAAATGAAGAATATACATTTTAATACCTAGGCCATAGCTAATTTTTGGTACATGCCAATTATGTTACTTGGATTCTGGTATGTATCCAACATGGGTATATTTAATTTATTCTAAGTTGGATTCTGGTATGTGTCCAATACGGGTATATTTAATTTATTCGAAGTTTTTTTTTCATATATTTGAAAGGTCCTTAGTGGATCATATCTCTTTATCCATGTCCGAATATGGGTCGAACACGGTTTTCAGGCACAAATACTTTAAAAAAATTGAAGAGTCAGAATAACATAGCATGCAAATGCCTCTACAGTTGATGGATTTCAGTAATCATTAAAATCAGAAAACAAGATTGGCAACGAACATTTTGCTTCTCATACATATTGATGAGCTCAAAAGAACAGGATGAACGCATTTTCTCTTTGGAGAGAATCTCCAACCAGTAAATGAATCATACAAAGGTAATAAAACTACAGAGAAAGTTACGAAAAGAACACCCCCCTTCCCCCTGAAAAAAATTAAGGAACAAATAAAGAAGAGAAAAAAAGAAAAAGAAAAACCTTAAAAACAGTGTTTGGTATTACAGTTACAAAAGTGGTACATGTTTCTTTCCTCCTCTCTACTGCAGTTCTTTCGAGTATCGAAGAAATCTGTCACCTTCAAACTAACTCCATTAGGAGAGGATCACCTTCAGCCATTATTCTGATTAGCTTTATGAATTCCTGTTCACTTGACACCTTCCACGGATGCACCGCAGGTGCTTGTGCCGAATAATGTGTTGCAGAAGAATTAGCAGAAGGTAGCTGTTCCTGCTTATACACCATTGTACTAAGCACTGAATCGAAATTCTGAGGCGAATCCATTGACAAAAAGAACATGGGTATGGAAACCTTTTGATGGATTTCTAAATGTCCAACCAGATTAACGAGATCAACAAAGTCCGCTACAAAGCGTCGAGGAATGTAGAATATCTCAGAGCTGCAAACTGTGAGGCTCTGGTCACTCCTCACAACTTCTTTATAGTTCACTTGGAAGTGAACTGGCATTGTACTAACAACTTTCTTTACCATGTCCGCTTGCTTTGAGTACCAATCTGAACTTCCTTTGGTTGATGCAGTAGTCCAAGACGTGGATACCTAAATCCCATCAAATGAAGAAGAAAAAAAGAGCAGTGACTTAGTAGTTACTCATAATAAACAATTCCCAAATTTTAGGAACATAACGCGTCAAGTTTCGTAAGTTTATATTGTTATTTACACGCATAAATATTTAGAAGAATTAAAAATGTTTCCTTCAAATAAATGGCGAAAGAAAATCTGCAAACAACAAAGAAGTACCAGAACAATTTATAATCAGTATAAATGGTTAAAAGAAACATAAAAAAGCCAAAGTCCCATGCATGGACAAAAATAATTAATGACAACATTTTTTGGGGTCTAAACTCAGGGTGTCCTCCCATCTCCATTTTATGGTTGATGGAAGACTAATCCCTGTTCGGGCTGGAAAGCGTGATGGTAATGTCTTCCCAACATTGGTGACTCCCAAGACTCGAACTTTTGTCCTCAACATTAATGACAACATTTTAAATATATAAAATAACATGTCAAGAGTCCGCAGAAACAAATGCTAAGAAAAAGGCAGGGTTTAGATACCTTATCTGTAATCCATAGCTTAGTCTTGTCTGCCTGTAGTAGATTCCAGTAATTAAGAATGGTATCATCTTCAAGGAATAAAAAGCCATCCGCACTAGAAAAGCGATCAAATATCTTGGGCAGATGCCTACAAAATATGTTAACAGATAATTAGCAAACATGAAAGATGCCATGTACAAGTAATTCTTGTTAAACATGACTACAGGATGACTCAATACTAGTAAACAGGCATGATCTCACTTAACAGCTACAGTTTCCCTGGTTATCAACCATAAATTGACCATTTAACAATAATTTGCTACCTTTAGGAAGACTTAATTCAGAAGAAAGGGCACAGCAACAACTTAATTGACTTAATACCAAACCTAACTTACATGTTGAAAATATAGGAAAACAAAAAGACAATTATTATTGCATTTATAATTAGTAAAACTCCAATTGCAGTGTAAGTTAACTTCTTCAAGGTGATGGTTAATTATTTACAAAACTAATCCACTCTGAAAATTATATGGATGGGCATTAACCTTTTTTCTCTTAGGCTTTGCTTAGTAGGGAGGATGAAAACAACAAAGAGAAGAATTCTTAATCCAATGTATATGCTATAAAATAGGAAAGTAGTTGTGAATCTTAATGAAAAGTTTTCCACTCAATCCTTCCTACTAGGCAAAGCCTCACTGAAGGTGGAAGAGGGAGCCTAGGTATGATATAGCAAGGGAAAGCAGAGGTAGTACTTTGATTGGAAAAGAGATGTGGCTCGAAAAGAACGGAACGGATTCTCAAGGATGATGGAGAAAATCAGAAACAGGGCCATTTTTTAGATTTTAGAATGTCTGATGGTACTGTCTGAAATCAGCAAAGGCCAATCACAGGTAGCAAATCCCAGTTTCAAATACTATTCTCAAGGAATCTTTGAAGTACAACTTCCATTCTTTAAGGCTAACAAAATGCCCTTTGCAAAAATAACTTCAACTCAAATCCAGTTTACAAAGTACATCTAGTATATTTTGAGTTAATAGCTTCCATAAAAGAAGAAACCATGCCTGGATATGGAAACTACTAATGAAACTAGAAGTGAGCCCAACTGGAAAATTTATTCTCCGACTCCATAAACATTCCAAGCACCTATATATGATTCCATCATAAAATTCTTGGCAAGATTAGTATGTTATGGATCATACTTTCCCCAAACCAATGTTCAAGATTAGAATGTTATGGATCAATCATTTACCATAAAGAGACTCATTTTTCATTTTCAAATTCAAAAAAAAAAAAACTCAGATATACAAGTTGTTTTATACAACAAATATCAACATCCACTACCTAATATATTAGGGTCGTTATTTACTAGTCTCTTAATTGCACTACATTTGCACCTCCAATTTTAAAAATAATTCAAAGGATCAAGATTAACATAAATCAAAAGTTAAGAGCTTCAAATGGAAAAAAAAAAAATCTAAGTATAAAATGAAATTAAGCAGTCTTTGACACGACTTCATCGACCTAAGCACAACACAATATCATTTTCTTTATTATCTCATGCATGCATTTACTGCCAATTATTTTTCTGTAAAAAGCACGTGAAAGAAGATGAAGTGACTTTCATATTAGTTGTCCATGGATCAAGTGCTTTTATGAAAATGGGATGTCCCAATACATTGCAACTAATAATTGTTATCTACTTCAATATTGCGATTAATAATTTATGTCCAGATTCAGTTTGTCCAAAGATTTAAAGAACAATTTATCTGGACTTATATTGCAAAATCTCCCTGCCCAGCTACAGATGAAAGAAAATCAGGCAAATGAATGCTCTAATGGCTGGAAGCAAAAGCTATCTGGTAAACCAGAATATCACTTTATTCTACCAAAAAATATTCAAAAGAGAATAAAGTAAAACAAATTCAAAAAATCAATATTCTAAGCAAGATGCCCCATAGACAATTAAATTGATAAATTAAAAGTATTATGTGAAGGGTAAGAAATGATTCTTGTGGCAACTTACTTATAAATTTGATCTAATTGACCTTCTTCAACAGCAAGATCTGAATTCTTCTGTGCAGACAAAATAACCACAGTTTTAAATATCCGCCCATAAAGCAATCTCCACTCCAGGGCAGTACGTTCCACAGGACCATTGCAGAACATGATAAGCACGACATTTCCAAAATTCTTCCTCCATCGAATCAAATACCCAATCTCAGAACTAACCATCCCTGTTTCCTCCACTGCTAGATGAACAGATGGCAATTTCTGAGGGATAAAGTCTTTTCGATCCCCATGACCAATATTTGCCCGTGGTCTGTCCAGTTCCAATGTCATCAACCTTGGCTGCTGATAACCTACAGCAAGCAAATCTTGAAGCCAAGCAGCAGTAAACTTGAGGTCCTGCTCAGTCCAAAACCCATCCTCTGCCATAACATAACTCAATTCCAATATCTTCTCAAACAACCTATGCTTATTTGATCTCCATGACACCAAGAATTTGATCAAACGACCTACATTCACATGAAGATCCTTCTCCTCTGAAAAGGGGTATGCCTCAATTCTGTCATACCGATGAACCGTAGGTGGATACACGGCAACATAACCACCAATCTCCCACAAAAGCCTCTGTCCCCAATAACCCCTCAATACATCCGAAGCCATCGTACTAACAGAAACAGGGAGCATCAAAGCCCAAAATGCCGATGAATGATATATCGTATTAAACGAATTCAAAGGCACCATCATACCTTGAGGCAATGCCACTTTCGGTGCAAGCTCATCAAACCTAATATCAAAGGCTTCCAAACCCGACTTCCTAGTAAAATAAAACACCGAATCCACGTCCGGTAACCCATTTGAAATCCCTTGCTGTATAAACTGTTTCCCACCAAAAACCTCAGTGTAAAACTCCTCATGTCCAATTTCACCCACATTTTCCAATGGTAATCCCCTAGGCCAAACTGAACGTTGCCCGAAATGAATATAAGGGTTGACTACAGTCCTATTAGGATTATCATGACTATACTGCAACATAGCTTCTTGCCTAGCTCCTTCCCCAAATAATTCTACATCAAAGTGCTTCCCTAAATCATTATCAATTACTTCCCCCCGATCATCAGCATCAAAGATCTTTTTAGCACCATGTTGAATCGCAAACAAATAACCAACACTTTTTCTAACATAAGAATCATAAGGCAAATGATCCACAACACGAAAACCCAAATTAGCTTGCATATCTAAAGACAAAAAAATCGCACCTTTTAAGCTCCAATCTCTGGGAGTCCTTGAGTTCCCAATTGCCAAAACTTGCCACCCTTTAATCTTCACCATCTTTTTCAACGCATCAGACGGGTAATTCGAAACGGAGACAACGATCCATTGCTCTGATCTGAAACTAGCGTACGGTGAAGTCTTGTCAGCAATGGGTTTGATTGAATTCCAGTTGATTTGAGGGAGGGAGATAGAATCCATGGCGCTTCGGGTTTGGGATTGGAGGCAAAGGAGGGAAGCTGTGTTAGTGGAGGTGTAGAGGAAGAAAACGGCGGCGATGGTGGCGATTAGGACAAAGATTGTGATGATTCTGTAGAAATTGTCGGATACCCATGTGGAGAAATCGAGGTTTTTGGGTTCAGCCAACCTGTTTGGCTGAAGTGTAGGGAGCGTTTTGATCTGGGGAGGTTTTTGAGATTTGGGAACTGCACGGCCTTGGACCAACATTTGATCTTTTTGCCTAGATTCTTCAAAGCTAAATTCTTGCTAGATCTTCACTTTTGCTCCTCACTCTCAGTTTGACTCATAGCTTTTTTTTTTTTTTTTTCTTTTCTTTATCCTACAAAAAATGGAGCCAATTGCTTGCTTCGAATGTTCGAATCTGATTTCTATTTATTTCAGTGTTTCAGTTCTGTAAAAAGACTAAAAGAAACAGAAAGACAGACACTGAGACTCTTTCATGAGGTTGCCGACAGGTACAAGCGAAAACAAGGGTGGGTTTCGTAGATTCAATGTTAATGTAACGCAACCGCTAGTAGTTTGGTGGGTCGTTGTCCTGTCTTCTTCTGGAAATATATATTTTTTATGGATTAATATTTATACATCGTCAATGTATAAGGTTATACACTGACAATATATATTACGATGATATTTATCGAATTAAAGATTAGTGATTAGAGTTAACTGTTAAAGTTAAGGATTAGTAGTTAAATTTTTAATGATATAAAATTTATACATTGACATTGCATAAAATCGAACTCATTTTATATTTATCTCTATTTTTCTAAATAATAAGTTTCTTTTCTTTGTGATTCTCGTGCAATTTTTTTATTATTATTATTATAATACTAATAATTTTGTATTTTTGTTTTTCTTTTCTATGGTTGGATGATTGAGCATTTGAGCTAATAGAACATTTATTTAATTTAATTTCGGGAAGGTAGGGGCGTGAGGCTGACCTGACCTGAGCGAGCCAGCCAGCCCTTGACGGCGGAGGCACATAATTTAGAAGCTGCTAACCTGTACTGTAGGGGTAACGGTGAGCGTTCAATCGAGTCGAATCAAATTGAATAAAAAAAATTCAGATTAATCGAGTTGACGAGTCCTATTTTGTTAATCAAACTCAATTTGAAATTTTAACGAATCGAGTCGAGTTAAAATAAATTCGAGTCGAATCGAATCGAATAAATTTATTCGAGTTAAAATGCTATCTTGTAAATGTTGATTGACTAGATCATGCTACTGTTATCTTGTAAATGCATTTACATTTATAATTTTGAAATTTAGTTCTCTGCAATTACAATTTTTTTTTTGTGTGTTCTATCTTTTGTTATAAATATAAATATCAAAGACTTGTCATACTAAATAGATAGCTTACTATTGATCTTTAAGAAAAGAGAATTTACTATCTTTTGAATTTCATCGTTTGGTCAGCTTGGAAGTGTGCATGATATCAACCAAAAGCTTCAATCTTTAACTGAATGAAGTATTGAGTGATAGATTTCCCCTTTTGAAACCAAAAAAGTTTAATATAAACTTTCAATCTAGATCCTGTCAATTTCAAAAGAAAAAAAAAACAATGATAAAACATTAAGACAATAAGTATGCAGTCAATAGCTCATGCGGATTTATTTTTCTACTGAATGGTGACAAATAACAAAAATAAATGACCCAACAAAAATGAGCAAAAGAGTAAAAGAGGAAAGACAAAAGAGGAAAAACGCAAAACCCAAGCTTAATATCAGATCCAAATGAGTAAAACGACGTCATATAGAAATATCTTATTCAGATTTTCGAATTATTCGAGTTGTATAAATCAAATCCTAGCTAAACTATATAACTCAAAGTACTTAGTCGAGTTGATGAAAATCCGAATAACTCTAATAAACCGAACTATTTAATTTGAAATTTGAGATTTTTTTTTATTTTTTTTAATCGAGTCGGATTTTGCTTTTCCTATTGTGGGGGGCCACCCATTTTCCTTAAACATGACTGCCGATTGGTTTGAGTCTTTGATAAAAGCTCTGTCTTAACTGCGATGTCAACCTGATAAGGTCTTGTTCAGCATTGCTTATGTAACAGTGAAATTAAAAATTATTTTTCACCACAAACGTAATATTAAATAGATAAAAAAAAATTAGCTTTTGCTGTTAAAATTATAGTTTGAAAAGCCAAACTAAAAAGTCAAAAAATATAAATTTTGGGCTTTAAAAGATGACTTTTGAATAAAATAATTTTATTATTTTCACATCTCTATACTTTTATTATTTTAAATATATTTTTTTGACATTTTAATTTCCTACAACATTTTTTTTACAGTAATGTTAAACACTTAAAAAAATTTAAACCATAATTTTTCACTACACTATTTAAATACATTTTTTTCAATTTAAACTTTTTTCGATCCAAATTTTTTTAACAGCAATACTAAACTAATATTTTGCTTTCGGCTAGTACCAGTAGGCAGTAGTAGTTCTTTGAGTCCTTTGCAATTTGGCAGTCAAACAAAAGGGAACGGGGTGAGAACTTGAGAGTACATATTTCTTCACCCTGATTTGAGGTATGGTAAGTAAGTTGTTGGGATTTTACTAAGAGTTTATATTTTTATACTGTTGAACATTTTCAAAATAACTATGGGATAGAATCCCATATAGGAAAAGAATAAAGGCAATAATGTTCTTTAAATATAGAGAAGTGAATGGCTTTAGTAGTTGGATAGCAAGTGGGCTCAAGTGAAATGGGACCATGGCTAGCTTGGATGGTCTAGCAATATATTAATTTTATATATTAATATATTATAAAGGCACTTGGCACTTGGGCACTTGGCACGTGCACGTATAGCTAATAATTAATTTTTTAATTAATTATTTTTTGCTCGTTTTAGACAAGAGCTGGTCGGATTTTCCAACAGATAGATTTGTTCAGACAGATTCGTGTCTGAACAATATGCTGCCTGTTTGTTTCAAACAGACAGATTTGTTCAGACAAGTCTTGTCTGTACAAGAAACAGCCTATCTGTTTGAAACAGACTGATTCATTTAGACCAGTTGTGTCTGTACGAACAGACATGTAATAGCCTATAAATACTTCTCTGGTTTTCAGAAGTATATACACTGAAAAAAAACATTATTTCGTTTTTTATTCTCCCTCCTTCTTCAAGATATTTCTCAGATTCTTCTATAAAGGATTGCTGCAGAAATTCTTTGTAAAAGTTTGATAGTTTTGTTATACACTGCTCAGTGCTCAGTGGATTGGTTTCGTCAGTGCAATACGAAATCAGTCATTGGGCTTCATTGTATCCTCGAGGTTTATACGCCGGTAACTCTTTTGCACACCTACGGTGGGGGCGAATAAAACCTTAAAGATAGTGGCATTGATACACGCCTTGAAGCCTTGTTCGTATTGATTCCAGAAGTTCTGTTCTAACAATTTTAAGGTTTTATTTCTGTTCAATAATGGCTACTACTGAAACTGGAACACTAAGGGAGTTAGCTTCCAATTTTGTGAAACTAGATCGTTTTGATGGTGGCAATTTTCGAAGATGGCAGAAGAAGATGCATTTCTTACTTTCAACTTTGAAGATTGCTTATGTTCTGAATACTCCCAGACCAGAAGAAAATGAAACAGAATCTGTTGCTGCAACCAGAGAAAGACAAAAATGGGACAATGCAGATTACATGTGCATTGGCCATATTCTGAATGGTCTGTCAGATGGCTTGTTCGATACTTACCAGAACGAGGCTACTGCAAAGGAGTTGTGGGACAAATTGGAGACCAGGTACATGACAGAAGATGCAACAAGTAAGAAGTTTCTTGTAAGTCGTTTCAATAATTATCATATGGTTGATGGTCGATCTGTTATTGAACAACTTAGAGAAATTGAAAGAATGATTAATCAGTTTAAACAGTATAAGATGAATATGGATGAAACTATTATTGTGTCCTCCATTATAGACAAACTTCCTCCATCTTGGAAAGACTTTAAAAGAAGTCTGAAACATAAGAAAGAGGAAATCACTCTTGAAGCTTTGGCTAATCATCTTCGAATAGAAGAGGAATACAGAAAGCAAGATCAGAATTATGATTTTGGAAATGCCAAAGTACATGTTGTGGAGGAAGGGCCGACCACTAAACCTGCCAAGAGAAAGTTCAAACAGATTGCTAGTGCACCTAAATTCAAGAACGAATTCAAGAAGAAACAAAAAGGCTCATGCTATCATTGTGGAAAGCCTGGACATTTCAAGAATGAATGTCGGTTCTTAAAGAAGAAATATACTTCTTCAAAAGCTGGTGCTACAGAAAAATTTGTGGCCATGATTTCTGAAGTTAATATGGTTGAAGAAAATGATGCATGGTGGATTGATTCGGGAGCAACTAAACATGTATGCAAGGATAAAAGCATGTTCACAAAGTTCGCACCAAGTGAACATGATAGTGTCCTATACATGGGAAACTCTTCTACAGCAACTATTAAAGGCAAAGGGTCTGTTGAACTAGAATTCACTTCTGGAAAAGTTTTAACTTTGAATGATGTATACTATGTACCAGAAGTTAGGAGGAATTTAGTGTCTGGAAGTCTATTGAATAAGTTTGGTTTTAAACTTGTATTTGAGGCAGATAAGTTTATTCTGTCCAAGGGAGAAACTTTTGTTGGGAAAGGGTATATGTATGAGGGTATGTTTAAACTCAATGTTATTAATAATAATAAGGATGTTGTTTCTGCTTATATGGTTGAATCTTCTTTATGGCATTATAGATTAGGCCATTTGAATTATAGAAAATTGAATGACATGTATAAGTTAGAATTGATTCCTGTTTTTAATAATAAAATTGAAAAATGCAATACATGCATGTTGACTAAGATAACCAGAAATCCTTTTCCTAAAGTTCAAAGAAATACAAAAATGCTTGAATTAGTACATAGTGATGTATGTGATTTGCATAGTACTCCTTCATTGAGTGGAAAGAAATATTTTGCAACATTTATTGAAGATTCTTCTAGATATTGCTATGTATATTTGTTGCATTCAAAGGATGAAGTACTTGATAAATTTAAAATTTATAAATCTGAAGTTGAGCTTCATTGTGAAACTTTTATCAAGTGCTTGAGATCGGATAGAGGTGGAGAATATTATAGTCCAAGATATTTTGAATCCACCGGGATAGTCCATCAAGTTTCAGCACCATACACACCACAACAAAATGGTGTGGCTGAAAGAAAAAATAGGGTCTTGACTGAAATGGTAAATTCTATGTTATCATATTCTGGTCTTGGACAAGGTTTTTGGGGAGAAGCTGTATTAACAGCTTGTCATATATTAAATAGAGTTCCTAACAAGGAAACTAAAATAACCCCATATGAACAATGGAAGAAAAAGAAACCAAACCTTGGTTATTTGAAGGTTTGGGGCTGTAGAGCTATAGTTAAAATTCCGGAACCTAAAAGGAAAAAGTTAGGTGAAAGAGGAATCGAATGCATATTTATAGGATATGCACATAACAGTAAAGCATATAGGTTCATGGTAATTGAACCAAATAATTCAATTTCAATTAATACTGTTATTGAATCAAGAGATGCAATTTTTGATGAAACTAGATTTAAATCTGTTTCAAGACAAATACAGCCACTACAATTAAATCATTCTACAAATGAGAAAGAAATTCCATTGGAACAACGTGAAAATGATGAACCTTGTCAAGAAATAAGGAAAAGCAAAAGGATTAAAAAGACAAGAGATTTTGGACCAGATTTCTTTATGTTCCTTGTAGAAGGAAAAGGTGAAAGCATAGACAGTCAAATTCCTTATTGTTTTAATGTGGAATCTGAACCTGTTACATATGAAGAGGCAATGAAATCTCAAGATTCTGCTTTCTGGAAAGAAGCAATAAACGATGAGATGGATTCAATAATGGGAAATAGAACTTGGATCTTAGTTGATCTTCCACCAGGTTCCAAACCAATAGGTTGTAAATGGATTTTCAAAAAGAAATTGAAGGTGGATGGAACCATAGACAAATTTAAAGCAAGGTTGGTAGCTAAAGGCTTTACACAAAAGCAAGGAGTTGACTATTTTGATACTTATGCTCCAGTAGCTAGAATTGCTACAATTAGACTCTTAATTTCACTTACCTCTATCTATAATTTGGTTATTCACCAAATGGATGTTAAGACAGCATTTTTAAATGGTGAATTAGAAGAGGAAGTATACATGGAACAACCAGAAGGGTTTGTTATTTCAGGTCAAGAGCATAAGGTTTGTAAGCTTGTTAAATCCTTATACGGGCTCAAGCAAGCACCAAAGCAATGGCACCAAAAATTTGATGATGTTGTTTTAGCTAATGGCTATACAATAAATGAATCTGATAAATGCATATATAGCAAATTTCAAAATGGCAAAGGAGTCATAATCTGCTTGTATGTAGATGACATGCTTATATTTGGCACGGATTTGGAACAAGTTGAGGATACAAAGAAATTTTTGTCAAATAACTTTGCAATGAAAGATATGGGTGTAGCGGATGTTATTCTCGGAATTAAAATAATCCGAGATGAAAGCACCATAGCATTGACACAATCACATTACATTGAAAAGGTGCTTAAAAGGTTTGATCTCTTTGATTGTATACCAGCATCTACACCTATGGATCCTCAAACAAAATTAATATCAAATGCTGGTAGGAAAATTGATCAGATGCAATATGCAAGTGTAATTGGTTGTCTTATGTATATAATGACATGTACAAGGCCAGATATTGCATTTGCTGTTGGTAAATTAAGTAGGTACACAAGTAATCCAAGTAATTTGCATTGGCAAGCAGTAAATAGAGTACTTAGGTACTTAAAGAAAACTATTAACTATGGACTATGCTATAGTGGATATCCTTCAGTTCTAGAAGGGTATTCGGATGCTAGTTGGATTACAAGCTTGGAAGATCATGCTTCTACAAGTGGTTGGATCTTCATTCTTGGTGGAGGTGCTATTTCTTGGGGTTCTAAGAAACAAACATGTATAACAGATTCCACCATGGCAGCCGAGTTTATTGCATTAGCTGCTGCCACTAAAGAAGTTGAATGGTTAAGGAATTTATTATATGATGTACCTATATGGCCTAAACCAATTTCACCATTTTCTATCCGTTGTGATAGTGAAGCTACTCTAGCAAAGGCATATAGCCAAGTATATAATGGAAAGTCTAGACATATTGGGTTGAGACATAGTTTTGTCCGACAATTAATTTCTGATGGAGTGATCACTGTAACCTTTGTGAGGTCAAGTGAAAACTTGGCGGATCCTTTGACCAAGGGTCTTGCTAGAGATATAGTAAATAAGACCTCAGAAGGGATGGGACTCAAGCCCATAAATTGAAGTCACCCATGATGGAAACTCGACTCAACGCTTGGTATAACGTCAAGTCTTGAGTTCAATGAGACAAAGTACATCATCTGTATGTGACTGCTAGCACTATAAATATATATAATATTCCATCCCAAGTAAAAGTGCTAGGTACCCGTAATGGTAAAAGAAGGATGAGCAATATACTCTTAATAGACCCATAACATAAATATGTTAGAGTGTTATAGTTACGGGAACACTCTCGATGGGATCTACCTATGTGAGTGTGAAGTGTGGCCGCTTCTAGGAGTTCAAGGGCTTAGCTCTAACAGCACTCATGAAAAGAGGACACAGACACATGGCCATAAAAGTGTCCCCGGATACTGTGCATTGACTGGTGTTGAAATCTTTGTGTGATACGTGTTCGGTTAATCAAATGGAATAGCTGGTTCAAAGCATAGTCTACCATGCAATTTCGGTTAACTTTAACATGTTTTCACTAAGTAAAGGTTCAATCGTAAGACACCTTCATTTATGCAATTGATTTCCAAAATTATCAAAATCTAGACTATTTTGAAAATGGGGGGAGATTGTTGAACATTTTCAAAATAACTATGGGATAGAATCCCATATAGGAAAAGAGTAAAGGCAATAATGTTCTTTAAATATAGAGAAGTGAATGGCTTTAGTAGTTGGATAGCAAGTGGGCTCAAGTGAAATTGGACCATGGCTAGCTTGGATGGTCTAGCAATATATTAATTTTATATATTAATATATTATAAAGGCACTTGGCACTTGGGCACTTGGCACGTGCACGTGTAGCTAATAATTAATTTTTTAATTAATTATTTTTTGCTCGTTTTAGACAAGAGCTGGTCGGATTTTCCAACAGATAGATTTGTTCAGACAGATTCGTGTCTGAACAATATGCTGCCTGTTTGTTTCAAACAGACAGATTTGTTCAGACAAGTCTTGTCTGTACAAGAAGCAGCCTATCTGTTTGAAACAGACTGATTCATTTAGACCAGTTGTGTCTGTACGAACAGACATGTAATAGCCTATAAATACTTCTCTGGTTTTCAGAAGTATATACACTGAAAAAAACATTATTTCGTTTTTTATTCTCCCTCCTTCTTCAAGATATTTCTCAGATTCTTCTATAAAGGATTGCTGCAGAAATTCTTTGTAAAAGTTTGATAGTTTTGTTATACACTGCTCAGTGCTCAGTGGATTGGTTTCGTCAGTGCAATACGAAATCAGTCATTGGGCTTCATTGTATTCTCGAGGTTTATACGCCGGTAACTCCTTTGCACACCTACGGTGGGGGCGAATAAAACCTTAAAGATAGTGGCATTGATACACGCCTTGAAGCCTTGTTCGTATTGATTCCAGAAGTTCTGTTCTAACATATACTAATGATAAAAAAATTTTAATTTGATAAATGGGTTAATAATCTACCATGTCTTTTTTTTTTTTTTTTATATATAAATATTTCTTAAACAATATATATCACTCTTTTTATTTTATTTGTAAAATCTAAAAACTTCACTAATAATAAATCAAATAATTTCTCTACTACTAAATGGCCAAGTTTTCAAGTTTCAACTATTACTAATTTCTATGGTTTGCGAATCTCAAAATTTATTTACTCCATTAGTCCCACTTAGATTTATCCAAGAATTAAGTTGGGTTAGATTCAGGTCATGCTTAGGCCTTATATTAACAAAATTTGTGTTTGTCTAGGTTCGCCCAAAATATGGATAGAAAATTTTACTCAAGCCCGACCCGTTTTATAAAAATATTACCAAGACATTACCTTAAAGAGAGATTGATCTTTCTTTAAAAAAAAATCGATACCTCTTAAAAATGATCAACCCTTCTTAAGAAAGGATCGATGCATCTTAAAAAGGGATTAATCATTTTTTTTAAAAGATCGATTCTCTTTAAAATGATCGATTTTCTTAAAAATTTATATTAGTAATAGTAAAACGGGTCAGGTTGGATTGAACTTGGACAAAAAATGCCATGTTCAAGGCCTGATTTATTTTTTTAAACGGGTCTTATTTTTTTGTCCAAATCCTTTTTTTGCGTCAATATTTCTGTCCAAGCCTTTTCAAATATCGAACGAGCTTTCGAGCTTGGATAGATAACTTGACCTTAGACATGTCTAATCCCACTAGTTTTATTACTTTTACCTTTAGTAATTATCCCACTCAAAATTGTCACTCTTCAATTTCTAATTTTCATTTTATCCTCTAATTATAACTACTTAAAAACAGTGGAACTCACTAAATAAACGCCTTAACAAAATTTTAATTTGAGGGAGTGTAAAACATATTACATACTATTAATAATTTTGCAACGACCCTTTTTAAAGTATATATTGAGTTGGCAAAAGAAAGAGATTTGGTATGGATGATATCAATGCTTGCTTTAATTTTTTTTTTTTTTTATAAAGGAGGCCGCAACTTAAGGATAAGGGAAGGGATTGCAGATGATGAGATTCGAATTTCAGACCTATTAGATGTCACTTCTTAAAGGTTGTCGCAATCGAAAAAATAACAAGTCTCATCGCTAGACATTACTCGTTAAGTGTGACATTAAAAAAACAAAGAAAAAGTCGGCTTAATTCCTCTTGAAATAAAATGAGGTTGAAGGTATGAAAATGACATCGAAAAAGAAATGGAGTCGCCACCAATCTTTTTTTGGCTAGGTGTGATCGGCCACTTATTAAAACTGATTTTGAAAAATATTTTAAAATTAATTAAAACATTTTAAAAAACCAATTTTGAAGTCTGCGCTTTGAACCAGAGAAAACAAGTGCGGGTTCGGGAGTCAGTTACGTGTGGGGAAGGATTAGCACCCCCGCAACGCCCGTATAAAACGGTACCTTATTAGTCATGTGTTATCTTGATTCTCGGTAAAAAGTCGGTTTTGAAACTAGAATTTTAAAATAATTCCCATATTAAAGAAAAATAATCCCATTTTTAGTCGAAAATGATCCGTAATTTATTAACTTAAAATTTTCCTATATTCCCAAGTAAAACATAGAATTTTTTTTTTTATTTAGAAAATTTCCGAATCATTCTCATTTTTTGAAAGAAAGATATTCCATTGTTAATGATAATTGATGATATCCTCCCTAGAAAACCCAGCAGAGAACTCATGAATTATTTTAACTAGGGAATATCCTTATTTAAAAAAAAAATGTTTTTTTTTTCATGTATTTCGAAAATCATAGAAAATGATCATGAATATGCAAAATGGTACTAAGATAAAGAATAAATGAGCATGCATATTTACCATGGTATGACAAACATTTTATTATGACATGGTAAAAGAAAATATGACATAGCATAAAGAAATGAATGTCATGTGAACGAAATCGACATGGCAAACCTAAGCTTGGCGGACTAAATGACATGGCAAACGAAATAACATGGCATAAGAATGAATGTCATGTGAGTGAAATCGACATGGCAAACAAAGTGGCATGGCATACGAATGACATGGCATGAGAAGATGACATGACATGAAAATGACATAGCATGATGATGAATGGCGTGGCATGTAAATGATGTGGCAAACGAATAACATGGTATAAGAGTGAATGTCATGTGAATGAAATCGACATGGCAAACAAATGACATGGCATGAGAATGATTGTCATGAGAATGATTTTCATGTGAATGAATGACATGGCATATGAATGAAATGACATAATGAATGACATGGCATATGAATGTCATGGCACATTTTGATGACAGGGCATAATGAATGACATGACATGTGAATGAATGATATGGCATATGAATGAAATGACATAATGAATGAATGACATGTGAATGAATGACATGGCACAAATGAATGACATGGCATACGAATGACATGGCCTAATCTAAATGGCATGACATGTGAATGGATGACATTGCATATGAATGATCATGGCATAAATGAATGACATGGCATGAGAATGACATGGCCTAATCTAGATGGCATGACATGTGAATGGATGACATTGCATATGAATGACATGGCACATGAATGGATGACATGGCATAATCTAGATGATGTGGCGTGTGAATGACATGGCATGTGAACGACATGGCATATGAATGTCATGGCATGTAAATGAATGACTTGGCATATGAATGACATGGCATAATGAATGACATATAAATGACATAGCATAATGAATGACATGGCATGTGAATGACATGACATATGAATGACATGGCATGATGAATGACATGCAATGTGAATGACATGGCATATGAATGGCATGGCATAATGAATGACATGGCATATTGAATGACATGACATATGAATGACATGGCCTAATCTAGATGCCATGACATGCGAATGGATGACATTGCATATGAATAACATGGCATGTGAATGAATGACATGACATGCTTGACATGGCAAAATCACAAAATGATATCATCATAAAATATTCATAATCACATCATGATCACATGCACACAACATTACTTGAAATGGATTATTCATGTGAGGAATCATATAAATAGCATATGTCGGAAAATATTACTGCGCTTCCCGGCAAACCCGGCAAAGTTTAGAAAATAATTCTTTCATATGATATTTACATGGTTCCGAGTAAAACGAAAACCATACGTTTCGATTCCATAAACACGTGCATTGAATAATTTTCTAACCTCCCGGAAAACTCGACAAAAATTAGGAACTAACTCTCGCCAAATGTTTAATAAACCGAAAAATACGTTTTTATGACAAGTTAAGTAAAAACATTTTTGAAAATGTAATGCATGGAAATGTATTTTTTCCTTGAAGTAAGGACATCCGTATACCTAAAAAGGTATCCGACTACCTTAGGAAAAGACCAAAATCGAATTTTCAAAATCAAAAGACTTTGGGCTCAAATTTTAAAAATGTGGAATTTTTTTTATGAAAATGGCCTCTTGGCCGAACCCCCATTTAAAAAGACCCTATTTTCTTAGTTTTGAAATCCGAGTTGACCGCCCTTGACCCGACTTTTATATAATAAAATTTTGTGATTGAAATGACTTGGAAATTAACTTAAGACAGTAGCTAATGCCCTAAAGCAGCCCCCTCTTAATATCCTAACCAAAACAGAGAATTAGTATTTCTTAAAAACAAAACTGACTCTCACTGACAGTTTTGGAAATCGATTTTTTTGCCCTTCCAAAAAATTTCAAAAAATTCTGAAAAAATTATGGGAGACTTAGAACATGTCGTCCTCTATGGGAAAAAATCAGCTTAATTTTTGTAGCATGAATACTATGAGAGATTTTTACCCAAAATCAAGACAGTGAGCTAAAAACTGTTTTGTCAAAATCCATTAGGTAGTTTTGAAAACCTATTTTTTTCCCTCCTAAAAAATTTCAGAAAAATCTGAAAAAATTATGGGAGACTCATAACATATTGATCTCCATGGAAAAAAATCAACTTAATTTTTGGAGCATGGATACTATGACCGATTTTTACCCAAAATCAAGACAGTGAGCTAAAAATTGTTTTGCCAAAATCAATTTTTAAACCTTTGATAGAAAAATTCAAAAAAAAAAAATACTTGGACAAGGAATGCATGGTGAGAAAAATCAAAAAATTCAATTTGCACAACTTTTCATTTTTCCACAAGCATGTTCATGAGAACTTGACTTTGAGCCATTAGTTGGCTTAAGTCAAAAATCAAGTGGGGATGAGGTGAATGCATGAACATGAAGCAACAAATAGGTGAATCTACCCTACCACAATCAACAAGACGAGCAAGATCAAACAAAAACAAAAACACAAGCACAAACACACTATGCCATTCGGCCAATGCTAGGAAGAATAGAAAAATTTGTTAAACCTTGGTTATTTGGTAGAAAGAAGAAGAAATCTTTTGGAACATGTTTTGAAAAACAATTTTATGTCATGAAAGAAAATAAAATGAAAATGAAAATCATAAAAGAATAACAAAATCATATGAACAAAGCATGGAGGAGAGCACGAAAGAAAATAGCTACCTTGCTTTAGCTTTCCAAATCAAAGAGTAAGAAAATACCTTCCTTTTTTCCTCTCATTTTTCTCTTGACTAGCTACTGCCCATGAAAAATGAACCCCTCCCCCTTCTTGGTATGGTCGGCTGCCTTATGCTTGGTGTGGTGATTGTGTGCCTTTTATTTTATCACCCTTCACAGCTCTCCAACATCCTTTGCCCTTGGATTATATGTGCTCATCTTTTCTCCAACAATCTAGGCCATTAGATCAAGATATTCTCATGACAATAAAAATGCTATCTTGCAATTTGATCTTGGCCGTTGAAGGATGTACACATCTTTCTACAAAGCACCTAGGCCATTGGATGGACCGATGGACAAGATATTTTCATGACATTAAAAATGGCATCTTGCAATTTGATAGTGACCATTGGATGAATTTAATCAAATCTCACCCTTCATTCATGAGCTGACCAGCCAAGGGCCTGGAATATCACACCAATTCCTTCATCTTTCATATTCTTTTAATTACAAATTGGTCCTTTTCGGTTTTTTCGATAAAATTACCCTTCTAGGCCCCGAACTTAATTTAATTGTAAACGGACCCCAAATCCGGTTTTTCTTTCTCCAATCCATCCAAATAAATATAATATTGAGATCTTGAAATTTTTAGAATTTTCCGAGCTTGTTTCCTATTTTTACCGGAATTTTCTCTTGGATATTTCGATTAGTGGCACCCAAAATTCACCTTTTTCATTTGAACTCTGATTCCGGATTTTTCTTTACCAATCTCTTCCAAAAAATATAAAACTCAAATCTGGAAGTTTTCATAATTTTTGGAGCTCGTTTGCTATTTTTTCCCGGAATTATCTTCTGAAATTTCGGCTTAGTGCACCCGAACTTTGCCATTTTTCAAATGAGTTCCGATTTCGGATTTTTCTTCACCGATATCTTCCAAAAATTATAAAACCAAGATCTGGACATTTTCATAATTTTTGGAGCTCGTTTTCTATTTTTCCCGGAATTATCTTATGGAATTTCAGCTTAGTGCACCCAAACTTTGTCATTGTTCAAATGAGCTCTGATTCCAGATTTTTCTTCACCGATCTCTTCCAAAAATTATAAAACTCAGATCTGGAAGTTTTCATGATTTTCCGAGCTCATTTTCCATTTTTCCCGAAATTTTCTTTAGGATTTTCCATAATTGCCGAAACCTCGGTTTTACTCAAAACGGGTCTAATTTTCGGATTTTCTTTTTTCGCTTCCTTTGTCTTATATTGAATTTGAGTTGGTCCGAAAACATCCAATTTTTACGATCAAATTCCCCTCCGATTTTGTTTTTCCCTTTTCAAACTCGGGATTTTTCCGTTTTTGCTCCAATCGGCTCTTCCTTTGGATTCACTTCAAACTGGGCCTTGGGCTATCATTGTTTACTCATTCTTTATCAACCGGGGGCTTCAATTTCCCCGAATTGGGCCATATTTGCAGTTTTCTCCAAATTTGCAAAATTCACCTTTTTTAACCAAAACCCTAATTTTCGATTTTCCTTCCAAATTGACTCTTCCTTTGGTTCTGTTTCCAATTGGCCCTTCCAATACCCGTAGTCATTAATTATATTCCATTTGGAACCTCCAATTTCGACCAATTTGATCGCTTATGCACTTTTCCCCAAATTTGCCGAATTAGGGCTTCCCTACACTGAAATTTCCGTAATCTCTCTTCCGAACTCCATATCTTTCATTGTAGACCTCGGATTATCAAAATTCTTTTATCATTGTTCAATTCAACTTCAAATCTTGATTTTGACTAAGGGTTGACTTTTTTAGGGTTGACTTTTCGAAGTTGGCTTTTTCGGATTGACTTTTCAAACTAAATTCCGAATCACAAGTCTTGGAGGACCATCTCAAGATGAGAAGAGATTTTCTGCATTCTAAAAAAGTACAAGGAAGAATTTACCTGGTTTAGGGGATCCGGACAAAATTAAATGTCTACAAAGGTAATTGCATGAATCAACTAAACTACGCTTCTAGTTCGATGCTTGCTTTAATTTGAGGTTTATGAAAGCGCGCATATAAATTGTGACGACGATTGCTTTTTCTTTTCCTTTATCTAACTTTTGCTTAAGTTTTACATTAGGTGGGGTTAGGGTCTAAATAAATTTATATACTCGTGGGTTACTAGAATTTGATTTGAGAATTATTCGAATTTGACTTGATCATGGTCGAATTGAGTTCGAATTCGAGCAATTTGAATTATCGAACAAATCGAGTTTTGATATTTTAATTCTCAGTTCGAATAGCTCGCAGTTGCAGCTTATTCGAGTTTTTGTATTTTTAATATTTTTTTATAATATATTAATATTATATATAAATAATGTTTAATTACCTATTTACAACCTCATTATATTTAAGAAAAACTATTTTTTCAGTATTCAAATTTAAACTCAAGCTCGAGTATAAGGAATCGAGCTTAAAATCGAAAATAGTACTTGAATTTGTAACTTTTTACTTGGTGACAAGATTAATAGAGCGAGCTCAAGTATTTCGATTTCTATCTCAAGTTGAACAAGATTTAGAAAAATAAAACTTAATTGAGCTCAAGTCGCGAGTTTCGAGTTTTTCACTATTCCAGCTTGGTTCAGTCGATTACACTCTTAAAAAGAATTAGATTTAGAACTTACAAAACTGATTCAAATTTGAAAATTTTATCAAACTCAGTTTGAATTCAATTTGATCAAGAAACTCAACAATTCAAACCTGAATTAAACTCAATCTAAAAGGATTCAAATCCTAAAAAGTTCAAAAAATTAACTCAAAATTATCTAACTTTAAATTAAATTAATTTTAAAATTCAATAATTTGAACTTGAAACGATTTAAACTTGAATAATTCAAGTATCAAATCCAAATGTAACATTTCTCTCTCTGTCTCTTCTCTTCATTGCTACGTGTGACTTGAATGTCTTATCAACGTGGCTTTTTTGTAAGTTCGTAAGGTGAACAGAAAATCATTGTGGTTGCATGCATCTCAGCCGTTGAAATGTAGAAATTTCTTTAAGATCGGACGGTTTGAAATGAATCAAGCCACTAGCGTTTATTTTATCGAAATCTGGCTGGTCAATGAATCAACTTGGCAAAACCTTTACCGTTGATCAAGAATACTTGATAAAACTTTTACGAATTAACGGTGGAGGATGATGCTAATAGAAAAAGATTGTTTGCAGGTTCTTAAAGCAGGAAGAAGTGAAGAGATCAGGAACAAGAGGGCAAAAAGACCCTTATATTTACAGGTGATTAATTTTAGAAAAATATCACATTTATGATAAGTTAAATTTTTAAATATTATAAGTGAGTTTAGTAAGATCACACATATTCTTAAGATATATTAAAATAATTTAAAAAATAAAATACATGATAAATTTATAATAATTTTGATTGTAAAATTAAAAAAAAAATCCACATCAGTATATTAAAAACGAAAATTTAATTTTAATAATGCTACTTTTAACTGCATTTTTTTTCTTTTCTCAATTGATTCATTCGGATTAAGAAACAACATTTGTATTGTGCTTAGTTTCTCTTATCATATAATTGATTCGGCATATATGTGTGTGTTAGTCATTATATGAATGAATAAGCAACAGGTACTAAAACCTACATAAGCGTGCATGGAAATAGAACCACCTTGTATATATAATTCTCGAAAAAATTATTAGTTTGACATAATAATCTTGTAATTAATTGTTAGCAAAGAACATATATTAAATTATTTGTTTTAGGAAGAACTGTTTTATGCATATTATGATACATGTTGTTTGTTGCAGATAGCATGAGAATGAGCTTATAATTATATTATTACTAGGATTAGGATTAGGATGCAGTAGATGTACATGGCGATTAAAGAAGGCCAGAGATCGATTGCTCAATATATATTTCACTAGCTGCCACTGCCACTGAAATTTTGGTCTAATGGATAGGTAAACCTGAAAAATAACAACACAAAAAAATAATTGATATATTAATTACTTAATGGTAATATATAGAATATACTACACCTAGCTAATCCTATTCTTAATTTGTTCTCAATATCCTATTTGCAAGATATATATATATATATGCGTCAAAAGGTTATAATATTTTCTTGTAAAAATCAAGGCATGGCAAATATATAGTGTTTGTATGGTACCAAAAATATGTCCGTTAGGCAATGGTCTATATCAAAATTATCTTAAACGTGGATTGATTTGTTTTTTGAAATGGGAATTAAAACATAATTGACTATATATTTACTTGAAATGTGTACGATGAAACATTTTTTTTTCAGTTTGCTCAATAGGAACAAAATGGAAAATTAAAAAAAATTTGTGTTATTATATATATATATATATTGTTATTTGAAGTTATCATGAATTGAATCTTAATTATTAAAATTAAAAATTCAATATTCTACTAACAAATTACATAATTATTAGCATTTTATTATATATATCGTTATTAAGTGTTAGGAGGTAGGATCCTAAAATAAGTGGCGTTACAAATAAAATTGTTTCAACTAAGGAAAAAATAGCATTGGAGTGGTTGATGCATGCTTTCTTACTAAAAAAAGTAAAATTCAAATCCCCCAAACTATAAAAAAAAAAAAATAAGGAAATAATAGTTCTAAACAAGTCATTTATGTTATTTTGCTTTGCTCAGTTTTTTTTATTATTATCTAAACTTAGGGTATTTTTTATGTTTATTTTATGGTTGATGGAAGATTAATCTATGTTCGGACAAAGAAACGTGATGGTAAAGCTCTCTCAATATTAATGACTCCCAATACTGAAACCTTTGTCCTTATCTTCGGACTGAAAATCGTTTACCACTCCAACCAACCAAATATTAATTTTTTTTTTTTTGGTATGTCGTTAGTCCTTTCAGGCAAGCTATTTTTGAAAGTTAGTGGCCATTTGTTAGCGTGAACGGCCAAAACATTAATACTGGAGTTCTTTTTGCAGTAGTAGTTTCTTAGGCAGGCAGCAGAACCCTAACACGAGGCCCAAAAGGCAACAAATGAATGTGGGGTGCTTCAAGTACATTGGATAATTAACGTATTATATTTAATAAATATAAAAATAATATGATAAATACGATATAATTAAATATAACTAATACGATATATTAATAACATATTTATATTTATATTTATAATTTTTATTATATTTATATTAACATTATTAATATGAAAAATAACATAAGTTACGACAAACATACACAATTACCAGATTTAACTTTAAGCAACTTCTATGCTAAGTATATTTTATTTGTTAACGCTATATTTATTTAAAAACAAAGCAAAAAAAAACTTTGACTTGTTAAAATTAATGTGCACATTTTAATATACACATAACTTGTTAAAATTACTATCGTCAATACCATTCAACAAAGAAAATTTATAACATTGTTTAAGATCAAGTACAGCTTGAATGACTTAATCTTATTATTTTCATTATGCCATATATATATAATATATATATATAATTAATCATAATAAAACTAGTAACCTCTTAATTGTATGTAATTACAAAAGAGTCATGCTAAATGATCTGATTTAATGTCTTTTATTTAGAGTATTCAAATTTCATAGGTTTTTTAATGTTGAAAAAATCGAATCGGATCAATCGATCGAATCAGTTTAATTGAAAATCGATGATTTGTTCTGTCCGACATATACTAAAAAATTGGAAATTCAATGAACCGATAAAAAACTGGTTCAACTGATAAAAAATCAGTTTTTGTTATTTTTATTAAATTTATTTTTGTAAGTGATGATATTTGAATCTTTAACCTCTTAAACCTATGTTAAATACCATACCATACCATTAAACATATGATATTTGAATTTTTATTAACTAATTATTACATTAAATATTTAATTAATATCAAAATTATATATTTAATATTTAATTTATTTTTTAATTGAATAATCCGATTTAACTTGTTGAATCGATTTGAGTAGTGACTTAAAAGATTATATCAATTTGACCTCTAATCTAATTTTTTATTCATTGAGTTTTTTTTTTTAATTTTTTTTAGCATTTTCCTTACAAAAATGAGAAGAAAGTGGCAGAGTACAACAATATATTTGTACAGCCTATGAAAGGGTGGCAAAATTTTGGCCAATGACAAGCAAAAAATAGCTTTCAAGTCAAATTCACAAAAATAATTTTACTGAATGAGTATTGATAACAATGGATTGGAGCTGCCATTTCATTTCATTTCATTTATTATGTTTGTAGAAACTTGATTACCATAGTCAAAGGACTGAAATAGTTAGAAACGAAATTCGTAGGTTTGTTGGGTTCAAAATTCAAAAGCGGCCGTCTTTAGGCCTTAGGGACTGGAGTGGACAAAGGATATCATATGTAGGTGTCGTTTAATATTGCTTCAGACACAATTTTTGAGGTCAAAAACTGTTTTTCACCACAAACGCAATGCTAAACAGATAAAAAAAAATTGATTTATGCTGTTGAAACCATGGTTTGAAAAGCCAAACCAAAAAGCCAAAAAATATAGCTTTTGGGCTTTAAAAGCTGACTTTTGGATAAAATGACTTTATTATACTCACATCTCTATACTTTTATTATTTAAATATATCTTTTTTTGATATTTCAATTTTCTACAACACTTTTTCACAGCAATGCTAAACACTTAAAAATTTTTAAATCACACTTTATAAATATATTTTTTTCAACTCGAACTTTTTTCAACCTAAGTTTTTTTCAACAGCAATATTAAACTAACCGTAATTGTGGTGGAGTACAGCATCGTCAAAGTCACGCTCACGCACGCGGCGAACCAATGTTGATTATTGAACGCGTAAAGCTATAGTTGACGCATTCTTCTTTGGGTGGGCCCTTAAAGCGAAAGGCTAGGAAAGAGAGCATCATGGAATATTTATATTATAAATAGAAAAATAATTGAGAATACAAGTAAATTAATTAATTATTTTATATCTACATTTATTTAAATATATTTAAAATAATAATAATAAAAAAATAATTTTCCAAAATCAATACAATTCGAATTAAATTAATTTAATTTCAAACAAAAATCAATTTTAATTCAGATCAATTTTTGACATTTTAAAATATTACATATTAACTAAAATAATAAAATCAAAATCGTCGATCCGATCTGATATTCCCCCGAGTAATGGGTTTCGAATAATTGAAGGAGTCGTCCATTTGACCAAGTTTTTTTGGTGGGTGATACAAGTTGATTAATTTTTTACCTAAATTAAAATGCTTATTCGGTGAGAACATGATTGGTTTCTTTCATATGTATTTTACACGTGACAAGTAATGTTATAAAATAAAATTTATGCCAACGACTTAAGAAGAAGAAAAAAAAAAATACAAAGAACCTCTAGATTTAGTATTGAAATTAGGAGTACAATATTTCTACCGTTACACACAATTATGTATTATAATATGCAATGATAAGTGTTTAAAAAATAAAACTATATAAAAAAGAAAATGTATAAATTTTAGTAATATGAGTGCAAGTCCTTAGAAAGTCATACTTTTAATTTATCAAAAATATTATAAAATTTGTCATTAATCACTAACTGGTTAATTTTGTATATTTGTTTTAGAAATCAAATTTACGTAACTTTGTTAAGCACATCAATTCCGGGGAAACACGTAAAAGCATCTTTTCTAAATTACGAAAGAATTTTCTTAACAAGTACGTAGAGATATTTGTCTGAACTCATCAAATTAATTATTATATGTAATAATTTTTTTTTATAAAATAATTTAACAGGTAAATACACAAATACAAAATCAATAAATAAATAGAAGGAATAAATTACAATTAAAGCAATACAACAACTATACACGGAATCAAATAAGGGGTGTTAAATAGGAGAAGAATAGTAAAATAGAAAAGTCAAAATGGCAGGAAAGAGTCTATAAAAGCAATAGTCTCCCTTGGAAGTCTTCCACCAAACACAAATTTCTCATTCCCATTTTATGGAATTTGGAGAAATCCAATTCCACCACCATAATTTCTCTCTTTTCTCTTCTTCTTGTTGTTTCATTTGGTATTCCAGTTTCAGATAACAGAGAAAGGGAGCTGCAAATCATTTACAAACAGATATTCAGGAAAAGATAAAGATTTGAATGGCGAAGTACATGGAGTTGTTGGATGCCGGGGTCAGAATCGCTGCAAGGTTCCATTCCCATTGCCCACAAACTGCTCGCTTGTACTACCATCCTCCTCCTAACCTTGAAGGCCACCACTATGAGCCCAGCCCTGCCAGTGCCGGTGGCTCTACAAGTCAGAGTCTGGTTCAAGATCCTCCTCACCCAACTCCCATGGCCAGTTGTGGTGCCAAGGCTGCCATGGGGCTTGACTTTACTCACTTTATTTTTTATTCTGTTCTGTGAAAGAAATTGATACCCTACACAAATTTTGACCACACAGTTTTGATTAAAACTGTTTTTATTTTTTTATTTTATATATATATATATATAATATCAGAATCGGAGATGATGTTTAATTCTCTTAATAATTTCTTTTTATCTCTCTCTTTCTCTGTGTGTGTTTATGTTTATGCAAAGATGATTGGTTTTTATTTTCCTTAATTAATTCACAACCATGGCGTGGCTTTTGCCTCTTTTTGGTGAAATTGAAAGCCTTGATATTTGAGAAGTTCACGTCAGGGTCAGGGATGCCATTGGAAAATTTTCAAATAATTTTTTCACTTCGATTTTCTTTTTTGCAAAAAAGAAAATATCAATTTCTTGATTTTTATGTTATTTTCCAAATGTTATTTTATAATTGCTAACTTATTATAATTGTTTTTGTTTTTATTTTAAAAAATATAAAGACAGAGAAACTGTATTTTAGCCACAACCTTGGCTTGCCTAACCAATTGGCTTATACTTCTCTCAAGATATGATTAAGGTTTAGGTTTTAATATTTGACATTCTCATAAAAGTCATGATCATGTCCAAATTGATCATGATTTGTTGGGGATTAAAATGCTAAGAATGCAAATTGAACTATTAGCAAGCAAGAAAAAATGTGCGTCGTCACATATTTCACTTTTTTATTAAATTAATTATTTAAAATTATCCTTTATATACCATCTTGTTAATCTTATTTGACAATCTCTTAACTTGCTTATGGATTAAAAAAAATTTCACCACCAACATATCAAAAAACGAACTCATTTAATATATATATATATATATATGTATCACCAAATTTAAAATGTCCTCAGGTTTAGAGGATGAGTTACATGAACTTGGCAAAAACATTTCTCAGGTTTCACTTCCACTATTGTTTGAGAGACAGGTGAATTTTCTAATTAAAAAGTGGTAAACCAGCTGCATAAACCTGGAGCAATTTTTAGACTCAAAATCATGATAAAATGCAGAAGTAACAAAGAAATTAACTCACTTGCTCAAACCTTCTTCAATTCTATCAATGCCATTCCAAACTAGATCATTTTTTGTACCTAGGGAAGATTAAAACTATCTATATATATATATATATATATATATATCATCCATGGAGGAATTTTCTATTTTTCTCCAATGAAGAACAGTTCCTCAATCTATGAAAACTACCTGGAAGAAGCTGTGCCACTGACCCTAGACCACTATTCTGTTTGTTTCCATGGCAAAGCTTGCCTAGATCTTGTACATCACCAAATACTTTGTTTTTGTTGACAAGGCATGAGCTTAAACTCGGTTTCCTCTCCCCTCGTCTTCCGACCTACAGCTTCATATGACCAATGCCTCCTTTGAATGAACCATAAAGAGGTTGTGATCTTCTAAAACTGAAGATATCATCAATTCGGATGGCGTTTGGTTGAACTGGTTCACTTTTCTCTGAGTTGTATTCAGACAAATGTTGGTTCCCGTACACTCGCACACTAAGCGTCTTCCTTCGAATTGCACCAACTTTTATATTTTCATTGAAAAATTCTATCAATTCTTCTTGTGTAATAAGCTGCCTTAGTGCTGCAACCTGTTAGAATACAGATAAACTATTTAATGAAATGAAGTGTTCAGATCAAATTAAAACATTCATCGTATATGAGTAATTACACTAAAATATGGATGAGTTCTATTTAACAGAGTAAAACTTAGATCGATTTCCCTTCCCTGATTAGAAATATCAGATTGGATCTACATACCTCAGCTTCTCTCCTATCAAACTTGAGCGTCCCGTCAAGAATCTCTCGCCAGTAAAATCTAGATTCTTCCCTTAAATTCTTGTGCTTCTCGAGCTTCATATCAATCAATGCATTTACATTGCTCTGTGTAACAGGTTGGCAATTTATTATTAGAGGACAAACTCAAATCAATCCACAGATGCACACAATTGCACACACCATACAGTTACATAATCAAATCTTGAAAAGAAAAAAAGAAAAAAAATTTACTCAAAAGTCATGCACATGCAATCTGCGTCAAATGTTCAACGAAATTATCAGAATTAGTTTGAAATCCCTTTCGTCTACTAAATGCATAAAAAACATTCAACTAAGAAATCTTTAGTTGAAAGATTTCCCAAATGTTATGCAGATGAATTGTCAACAAGCTTTAAAAAAAAAAAAAAATCCATTATGGACGATCTAACACCATGAAGACTCTACTTCATACACAAAATAGCATGGGTTTGTTATCAGAGTTGGAGATAAACCAAAGAAGGGAAACTAAGAATCATAATATGAACAGATAATTAAAACATGGATATTTCATTATTTTGGCACCAGACATGTCCATTTGTCCTGTGGCAGCAAGTTTTTGTTTTTCAATTTGAGAATGTATGACAATAAATATTACACCTCAATCATACATACCATCTGACAGATTGTTTCACATTGACATTTTCAAGCAATCAACTATATTGGCATTCTAATAAAAGCTACGACACCGCAGAAAACATGAAGACGTGCTCTTACCTAATGATTAGACAAACAATGGTGTGGGGCATATTTGGGGAAGTTTCCTACTTAGATTCATGGTGGGCTAGGGCTAGAAAACTAGGGATTTTAGGTTTTACACCTATAATTTGAATTAGGTTTTGATATTCAATCAGTAAATGAAACAATTGAGATTGGATGTCCAAAGAGGCCTGAAGCATGTTTGGGGAATGATACTGGAATTTTCTGGCAGCAGTGAAATTAGAAGAAAATAAGTTTACAGGTGCTGTTCTTGTGCTAGGAAGAGTAACCTAAAGCAAGCACTGTGGAGCAGGGTTTCAAATAGCGGTCCGATAGCGGTATAGCGGCCGCTATTTCGCGGTAGCGCCAACCTCCGCGTCCGCATTCAACCGCTATTCATGTGTGAATTTGAATCACATACTTAGCGGCATGTAACGGCCGCAATTAAGCGGTATAGCGGTCTATCGCGGTGATAGCGGACCGCTATTACCGCTTTTCCATGACTGTTGCAGTTTGTTCCTTTCCCCTGTTTAAGTTTCTAAAGAAAATTTTCTTACAAAACAGTCTAATACCCAAATAAAAACAACCTTGATTTATAATTAATAAACAAATTACCATAAACAATCAACTTTGAGCATCAAACAGAAGAAGACATGTCAATTTTTAAGGAAAGTTGCATCTAAAAGTTGAGGAGACATGGGTCTCTGTTCTGCTAATTTGCTTGTTTGAGAAAGCAATCTGCTATTTTGACCATTGTTTGAGAAGGGCAGATGGATATTAGCAAGGTTGATTGAGTTTGGATGCTATTGGAGGAAGATAAGAGGGGCTTTGTTCAAATAAGAAGTTACAGAAATGAAAATGAAAAAAAGAAAGGTTGAGATTTCTGACTAGGGATTGGGTTCAGTAATAAAATACTGAAAATAAGTGGAGGGATAAGTGTAAATTTGAGAGGGAATGACCGAATGAGTGGTGAAGGCAAATAAATTGATGAGAGGGACAAAGGGAATTTTGAATAGGAAAATGTGTTAATTGTTAATTTTGTGAAAATTTAATTTTAAAGGAAAAGATTAGTTTGGAAGGAAGGAAGACTACAAATTTTTCTACGTTTTTTCTTTACTTTCATTAACAGGTTTTTTTAAAATTATAAATACTATTGTATATTTAATTTTTAATGTTTTTAGGATTTTCTAAGGAGTGAAAATGTAATAAATAATTCAAATATTTTATAAAAAAGTTGTTAATATATTGTTTTAGGGAAAGTTGAGCAAAGATAAAAAAAATTCACGACCGCGATGACCGTAATCAACGCTATTGCGTACGCGATAAACGTTACGCGACCGAAAACGCGACCGCAACCGCGTTTTAAATCCCTGCTGTGGAGTAGAGACGGAAAGAAGAAGAAAAAAGAAAGGAGATTACTGATCACTATAAAAAAGTTCTCCAGAAACCGTCAATTCAAATATTGACTAGCAATAAAAAGATATAACAAGGAAAAGTATTACTAACTTATCTTACTGGGACTAGGATACTAAAAGCATTAGAATTACGAAAAGACTCAATTAATATATACCACTAAACATTACTTTAAAACCCTAATATCTCAACTAAACCCAAAATAAGACCCAATGGACCACGACAAAGATACATTCCACCATAACACAGAAAAGAAAAAAAAAAACCCCTAGAGACCAAAGTTAAATTACATCGATAAGTTACTTGAACAAGAAAAACTTTGTTGATGAAGAGATGGAATTATCTAGCGAAGCTACTGATGTGCTAGAAAACAATCTCATGAATTACTTTAGACTGTCATGCAGGTTAAAAATAAAGTCCAAAAAAAAAAAAAAAAAGAAGAAGAAGAATTACTTCCAGCAGAAGAACTCTCCATCTTACCTTAAATTCATCATTTGTCATCTCATACAGTTTACTTTCAAACATTTTGAGGAACGCCTCAACTCTCAAATCAATATGTCCAGGACCCTGTTAAGAGCGACAGTGTTCTTAAGTAGAAGCATCAAGTATTTACAAAAGAAAGAACCATGCTATTCACCTTTACAGTAGACTGGATAATGAACTGCACCCCATGGATTCCGGAATCATTCCTAATAATGAGAGACAGTTAAAGACCTTAAATTCGGCAGACAATCCAAGAACAAAATTAAGGGGCAAAATTTTCATACCTCTGCATGAGGACAGTAATGTATCCCAGTTGCTCAACAGATCTAAGCTGATGGAAAGCAGGTTGCTTTGCAATAAGAGCAAAAAGCTGAAGTTTCACATTCAGTATAAAATCATCCCGATGAACCTAACCATTCAAATGCGATTCACATCAGAACTAAATAAAGCCTAGATAATCAAAGTGCAGCATCTCAACCACAACAAGCAAGAAACACAAACACACCGTTAACTAAAACAGAAACAAAAGAAAAAAAGGTTTTTGTTTTTAATGGGGGGCAGGGAAGGAAGGTGATGTGTAAAATCCAATCATGTTACCGAGAAGTAAGAGATAATAACTACACCATAGTAATAGGTGTTAACCTTTAGATCAGTTCTTTTAGGATTCTCCACTTTCAAGTGCAGCAACCGCTTTAAGCCCTAAACATCCTTTGGTTTATACACATACACACACAACCAGTTCACTATTTCAGAAATGCAAACAATGCAACCCGAACACTCCACAGATGTTTGGATAATCAGAACCTTTCAGGTTCTAGAAAGTTGTAAACTAAAAAAAGCAAATAAATAAGACAAGACAGTTTGCATCGAAGTGAAGAATCACCTTTATAATCATGTATAGTTTTCTAAGTTTTCAATGAATCAAACTAATTGCAAAAAGTTATTTGTGAGTCAAATTTAAATTGATAAATTCAGTAACATGCTTTATTTCAAGTACACCCTACTTGTAGAAAGAGTTCAGAAAGTGGAACATAACCTCTACAACTAAGTGAGTGAAACATGTAAGTTCTAGATTTTCATCTGATCATTTCCAATATTGGGCCAGACAATTGTTTAATGTGCACTGCCCAAAATAATTATATTATAGTGTCTGATGAAAGCAAAGACCAAGCTTTTGTCCCCAATATATGTTTCATGGGCCACTATATCTCAGAATCAGCAGTAGCAGGCCAAAAGTCTTTCCCACGATAATAGCCTTAAAGCATATTATCCTTCACAAAATCATGCAATGCTTTGAGGAATATCAATGTTATTTCCATACAATACGAACATATATTGTTTATTCAACACAAATACGTTCCTTTCAGAGCCTAAGGGCGTATTGCAAACATAAAAAAATAATTGTTAATGAAGTTTGGCACCACCATAGGAGCCAACAGAGAAACATACAAGATTTTCGATTTTCATATCCAGCACTTGGTCTCTGGAAAAGTTGAACGACATAAAAGGTTGAGTTGAATAAATGAGTGATATAACATTTTGACTGTTGGTCAAGGAAAAAAATATCTTCATAGACATGAAAAACCTAAACATCAATGACATTCCTTTCAGGACATGGTAATACTGTCCAAACTAAAGCTCCAATTATTTTGCAGCAAATGTTTTCTAAAATGAAAATGGTATCCATTGGTTACTTTTGGGTATTTTGCATGCATTAAAAATTTAATGAACATCATTGTCATTATGGATGATAAAAAGATTACTGAATGAAAAAATGCCTTCCAGATAGGGTCACCAAAAATCTATGTTCTCCAGACAAACGCAATTACCTGAATATAGTGGACTAAGGCAGAGTTCTCATCACTTGGATTAAGGCCTTCCTTAGAGTAGAAGTAATCCTTGCCTCTTTCAAGTTTGACCACTCTATTTGTTAAATGCTGGGATGGAAACAGTGGTTGGCATATAGGGTTTGGACCCTTAAAGAAAACATCTTCAACGTGCTGAATCATTGATTCTGCTTCCTCATGTTCAATGTTTCCTACGGGAGAAATAAATAAAATAAAACAAAAGAATGACAATATTTAGAACCAAGCAAATATGACTGGATGCAACAAAAATGTGATAGAGAAGGAGAAGGAAGAAACATATGACAAACCTGCTATGTAACACTCTAGAAAGGCCTGTGAGAGCAACATGGGAGCAAATTTTGCAAGGTCTTCCACATTAAGACGAGGCAAAACTTCAAGTTTTTCCATCCAGGGCCACGAAAGGTCCTCTAACATTAATGAGCAATAGTACATAGCCTGTTGATAGGGTTGCTGAAACTTGAAATTTTGATAGTCCTTCATTACCATTTCCTGATAAAAACAAAGAAAGAATGCAAAGGCAGAACAGAAGGTTATTAACAAATGTATTAATTAACACGAAAAAAAAAGGTTTTCTAAAACACATGTTTCATTGATGAACCAATAAATTCAACCCACATAAAAAGGTTTAACTAAAAATATTTAGCAGTCTCATCAAACAACATGCATTAGCAAGCTGACCATAAAGTACATGCCTGGAGCCTCTTTTTACACATTTTTACTTCGAAAGAGAGAAGACAGGCTGCCAAACCAACATTTTATCACAGATTACACAAGTAACATAAGTTTTTTTTTTTGTCAAAATTTCCCCAAAACTTAAGGAAATTAATTAAGTATGGATGACCACTTCTCAACATGTGCCATGCCATGGATCATATGTTCAGCTACTCCTGATTTTGGAATGTGAAATAAACTGATAGTTAAAATATCTTCTGTTTTACAGCACAGGTCATTGGTGCTAAAGCAAAGTAAAAGCTAGAAAAGGACCTTAGGACACCCCTACCTTCCCTTGAAAGGCAAGTTTACAAAAGCACTGCATTTGGCACACAGGCAGGTGCCTCATTTGAGGCTAGCTTTACGTAACTAGTAACTGTGAAATTTACATAAATATCCATAATTAGACTGTCCTTATCTATTCATCAGGGATCAAAGATCTTCTACCCTCCTAACAGAAATAAAATTTATTCATAGTGGCTGGTGAAGATTAGAAAGCCCCTTGCCGTGCTACTCACACTGCCTTGTTTATTGCCTCTAAATCACTGATGGCATAAGAATCCCACATCTCTTGAATATATCAAGTCTAACTGGTACAAGGGGCATTGGAGACTTTTCCTGTCCGCTATTGCTTTCGAGATGGAACCAACTTTCAACGTTACAAAAATTAGGCATCTTTTACGCACAATTGTCTTTGTTTGAAATTATTTCATGAAATAAATCTATACTGTAATAAACAGAAATGTGCTTTGAAACTCTAAAGGTGATTCTAGGTCTTGGTCTATGAATGATGCCTTTAACTTTTAATTAACTTTGAACATCGCTATCAATATGGTACACTTAGCAAAACTGTGGAGAAATATTCTTCTTCAGACTACTGAATTTAGACATGACACTGTGATAGATGGAATAATGGATGAAAAGATTGCAAAATGGCCACAGGACCTTTACAGTAGATGTAAACATCGTGATGGTTGTGAGCTTAACACGAAAAAGGCCCAACATTATGAAGTCTCAAAAAACCACCAAAAAATACATAACTAATTCCAAAAGATAGGAACAACAAATGCATTCATTTGGACCAAGATTAAATTTGATGTTAGTGACAATTTTGATGAGAAATAAAAGGTTGCAACATCTAAAATACTGGATGTAGTAAACCTTCAGGCATAACAAGCCTTAATCATTACCTTTTTATTCTTATTTAAATAAAAAGTAATGCATGATTAAGACGCAGAGGAAGGAAAAGAGCAGGGAAAAGACAACACATACTGACGGCAAAAGGCAGTTCTAATTTTCTGAAGCATAAATAGCAATTTATATTGTCTCTTAGTAATTACCTTGATTACCGAAAACCTTTCAGGTTTCACTTCAAAATTTGCAATTTTATCGACTACAGTTTCCAGGAAGATCCTCAGTTTATGATTATAACCAACCAATGTCACCTAAAAGGGAAAACCAAATTAAAAGATAGCATTTAATTGAGAAATAAAAGAAATGATGAATGCCAGACAACCACTGGGAATGTATGCACACACGCATATAGAGAGAAAGAGAGAGAAATGATTACCATAAAAGAGAATTTTTCCTAGGATCTTTCCAAATAAGGTAAGTATTTAGAGCATTCATATCATGCCAATTCCAACTTTAATCAACTTGAACAGAAGGCAAACTACAGATTGGTGCAACAGTAAGGCAGAATTTAGGGTGTGGCAGTTTAAGTTAATTCTATACCATTCTCAGAAGATTATACATGTCACACATTTCAGTTAACTTCTCAAGAGCAACAGCATAGAACTCTGAAGCATGGGTACGGCTCACTTGCAAGAGTACCCGTACCGGGTACGCATCGGGTATGTACCATTTTTTTTTAAAAAAAAAAAAAAAATTAAGAATGGGTACGGCTTGACCAAATTTTATGCTAAAACTTAGCATTTTAATGCCCTAAAGCATATTTCCCTTCCTTTTTTTCATTATCGATAGCATTATCATGCCCTAAGACATATTTGGAGGCTGTTCTTTTTACTGAAGATGGGCAAGGAAATAATGAGATAGATACTGTTAGAGTTTGATTGTCATAATCATGCTTAGATGTTGTCATGTTGAACAATTTAAGTATTCTAGTTTCTTATTTTGAGATGTTGTCATGTTGAAATTTGTGTGTTTTATCATTTATATTATGTTGTGTCATATTTTATTATGTGAAATTTCAGTTTCTTATAAAAATATATATATATATATATATAATATTAACATACCTGTACCCTAGTTTTTTAAAAATTACCATATCTCGTACCTGTATCCGTACTGGGTACCGGTACCGTATCCATGCAACGTAGGCATAGAAGTGTCTTCACCAAACAAATAAATAATAGAGTACAGCAGCATTGGGGGTAAGTTGCTTAAAGTACTGCTTCAGAGTGGATACCCTATTTTAAACAATGCTTGCCCTTTTCAGAGTTCCTTTCACTTATGCTTCATAGAGGCTTTTTATGAATTGGTAATCCAATGATCCCAGTTACCTTGTAGCATTCAGAAAATCTTTTTTTTTTTTTGCCAAAAGAAGAAAAAAACCAAAATTGTTTGAATGCTAGAAGGTAACTGGGATCATTTTATTCAAGAAAAAATTTAGAAGCTTCATGAGCATCAACATGATCTAATATAAAATCAATGTTATTATAAACAGACCCACCCAACCAATTCAATGTGGAGAAGTCAGGAATCAAGCCAGTGACTGGTCAAGATGACCTGTGTAACCCTCCTTAGACAGAAAATGGCCAAACTCAGGCGACATGAAGCTTTAACCATGAAAGATGCAATCCCACCCCCAAATTATTGTGATACAAATCCAAATTCCATCTCTGTTTATCTTTTTCATAATGAAGATAATCTTTTTCAATATGTAATATTTTTAAGACATGTATATGTATCATTATAATTCATTACCTTATCCATAGACAATTCTTAATTTGGGCAAAGAAAAACATTATCAGATGGAATCACATAAATGCCACAGAGAAAAAGGAAAAATTACCTCAAAACCACTATCTGTGTGGCTTATGCCATAATGAAGACCAGCAACCTGAGCATAGTAAGCTGAAGCATGCAATAAAACAAGCATTAATAAAGAAGATAGTTCTACTCAAATGATAAGAACAAATCTACTGTCAATAAAGAAGGCTTTGCATATAGAAAGCTCACAAAGAGAAAAAAGATGGGGAGGGAGAAGAGTGTGGAATTGTACATGCATAATCACATTAAACCATTACGGCAAAAGCAATCAAATTTATCATACCATATTCATTCAAGTAATCCATCAATAACCGTGCAAAAAGATCTGCAAGAACTTCAGCTTCAGGAGATTTGCTAGCATGGAGGCAGTTGAAGTCTATCTTAACATATGCCTTAGGAGTAGAGAACATTGTATCAGGCTTGTACCATAATTTTGAATACGATGACTTTCTCAACAAAACTGGAAACTTGACCTGTTCCAAAGGTTAATCATATGAGAAGTCAGAATATCTGTAAAAAGAAAACGGTCATCATAAAATCAAATTGAAAGACTCATCAACCTTTTCTTGTGCATTCTTAATAGACAAGTCTGTTGGTATAAAGACATTAGGTGCTGGTAGATGCAGTTTCTCATCAGGAGCTGAGGACATCCACCCCTGCAGTCAAAGAAGGATCCATCAAGCACCTTTTTTTTTCAGTAGAATCAAATGATTAGTTCAATAATAGACAAATGAAATTATTATACAGATCTAATTAACATATCATCAGCAAGATCTGACTACAGACCTGAATCATTGAGGGGCTGACTTTCTCAACAGAATATGCAGTACCATACCACGGCTCAACCTTGTCAGTCAATCCCTCAAATTTCTTTGACTCCCAGAAGATTCTGTTAAAAGAGGGATTATCAGAAATAAATTATATCATAGCACAACCACAACTATCTCTTAATTAATAAGATGTGAAACCATTTCTACTGTTAAATGGTATTATCCCACATCTATTAGCACAACCACAACTATCTCTTATAATAAGATGTGAAACCATTTCTACTGTTAAATGGTATTATCCCACATCTATTAGTATTGAGTTTCTTGTGGTCTTATATTCAAGTTGGGCCTCTCCACTTATTATCAATTGGTTTTGAGTATCAATTGGTTTTGAGTTAATTACACCAATGGTCCCCAAAATATATGACATATTTTATATTGACCCCCAAACTTTAAAACATCACAATCAAATCCCTAATTTCAAAGTTTTGTATCAATGTGGTCCTTTCGTTAGTAGAATTGTGAGAGTTGGCGTTAAATGACAGATGGCATGTGACGTGTAAATTACGAAAAGTGCCATCTGTTGATCGGTTCTTTTTGTTTTTGTTTTTTTATTCCTTTATTCCTTTTTTTCTTTTTCTTTTTCTTTTTCTTTTTCAAATTATATATATATATATATATATATTTTATAAATAAATACAAAAAATAAAGAATAACTTATATTATAATTTGAATTAATTTTGTGAAAATATAATTAATTTATAAACATATAAAATATTGTTTACACTTAGTTTATAAAAACTATTTTTAATTTTTTTTTGTTTCCTTCATTTTTTTTTCATTTTATCTTCTTTATAAGTAAACTAATACATAAATAATAATTTATATTATAATTTCAATTAATTTTATAAATACTAAATAATTTATAAAAATATAAAATATTTATTTACGTTAATTTTCTAAATTTTTTATTTCTTCTTTATTCTATTTTTTTCCTCCTTATAAATAAATAATAATTATATTATAATTTAAATTAATTTTATAAAAATTAAGAATTTATAAAAATATTTATTTGCATTAATAATATAAAAATATTTGAAGTTTCTTTACTTTTTTATCTTTTTTTCCTTTTTCTTTTTTCTTCTTTATAAATAAATACAAATAAAAATAAAATAAAAAATAATTTATATTATAATTTAAATTAAATTTTCAAAAATATAATATATGTATAAAAATATAATATATTTATTTACATTAATTTTATAAAAAAATAAATTTTATTTTCCTCTTTCTTCTTTCTTTTTTTCCTTTTTTATTTTTCTAAATAATTTTTTTTTATAAAAAGTTCAAAAATTATAAATATAAAATATTTATTTATATTCATTAAATTGAAAATCTATATTTTTTTATATTGACTCCAATGCTGAAGTCGAGGTGACAACTACCTTGACTGAATTAGCTATGAAGCTCCAAATCGGACCCTCCTCGATCTAGTGCTAGATATCAAATTTGGCCTCTTGCAATACCTATCGGGGTTATGAATGGCAGTCCGACCCTTTACAGGGTCGAACGTGCGGTGGGGAGTCAAATCCAAAGTAGTCACTACCGTACCGGAAGGCGTATCGTTTTTGTTTTGGTACTGGTACGTATCCTTACCGGTGTGTTTCGACGTACCGTTTCAGGTTTACCGGTTTTTTTCAAATATTTTTTCATATATATATATATATATATAAATATATATAAACCTATTTTCAAATTTCATAATAAAATATATATCATATAAATATGTAAATATACCTCAATTATTTACATAAAATATATATTTATATGTAAATATAAAATTTTAAATTATAAATATTTAATACCCAAAATTTTTAAACATCAAATAAATAAAATAAGTACATAATAAATTATTATTAATTAAGTTCAATGATTAATTTAATAAATATATTTATTTTTAAATGTAATTATGAAAAAAATGATCATGATAGATAAAACATTAGAAATTGATTTAAGACAATCAAATAAGTGAAAAAAAAAATAAAATTTTGTACCAACAGGTACGAACCGGTACTGATCGGTACAAAAACCGAAACGGTATACTACTGATACCATTTCGTTTTAACTTAAAACCTGTACACTACTCAAATCCCCTTTTTTTGATCAACGAAAATTAAGTGGAGAGAATAGAAAGAAAAAAAAAATTAAAAAAGGAAAGAAAAAGAAAATAAAATATATTTGCAAATAAAATTAATGTAAATAAATATTATATTTGATAAATTATTTAATCTTTTACAAAATTAATTTATTTATAAGAAGAAAAAGAAAAATAACTTTTTTAATTAATTAAAATAAATATTTTATTTTTTAAATTATTTAATTATTACAAAATAATTAATTTTTATTTAATTATTTATAACAGTAAATAAAAAATAAATAAAGAAAAAAGGATTTATTTTTATAAATTAATGTAAATAAATATTTTATAAGTTATTTACTTTTTAAAATTTTAATTCAAATTATACTATTAATTATTATTTATTTTTCTTTGAATTTATTTATGAATAAGAAAAAGGGAAAAGAAAAAAGAGAAAAAAGTTTTAAAAAAGAAACTTCAAATAATTTTTATAAAACTAATGTAAATAAATATTTTATATTTTTATAAATTATTTAATATTTATAAAATTAATTTAAATTATAATATAAATTATTATTTATGTTATAGTTTATTTATAAAGAATATAAAATGAAAAAAAAAAAAAAGAGAAAAAGGAAAGAAAGGAAAGAAACAAAAAAATTAAAATTAATTTTTATAAAATTAATTTAAATAAATATTTTATATGTTTATAAATTAATTATATTTTCACAAAATTAATTCAAATTATAATATAAATTAGTTATTATTTTTTTTATAAAAAAGAAAAAAATATATAAAATTTGAAAAATAAAAGGAAAAGGAAAAAAAAAGACCACATCAGCAGATGGTATTTTCGTAATTTATACGTCACATACCATCTGTCATTTAACGCCTATTTTCATGGTTCTGCTAACGGAAGGACCATATTGATACGAAACTTTGAAATCGAAGATCTGATTATTACGTTTTGAAGTTTGAAGACCAATATAAAATATGACTTATATTTTGGAGACTATTGGTGTAATTAACTCATTGGTTTTAGGTTGGATGCTTAACATGGTATTAGAGCCCATGTGTGTTCTGTTCTTCCTGTCTAACCCCATGTGCAGTTAACCACCCCTTGTGAGGTTGTCCACATGTAGTCCTTGTTGAGCTACACATGCGAGGATTGTTAAGTAGTGTTATCCCAAATCTATTAAGTCTTGGGTTTCTTGTGATCTTACATTTAAGTTGGGCCTCTTCACCTATTGTTAATTAGTTTTAGGTTAGACGCTTAACATGATATCAGAGCCCAAGTGTATTCGGTTCTTCCTGCCTAACCCCATGTGAGGTTGACCACCCCTTTTGAGGTTGTCCACGTGTAGGCCCTTGTAATGCTACAAGTGAGGAGGAGTGTTAACTGGTATTATCCCACATCTATTAAGTATTGAGTTTCCTATGATATTATATTCAAGTTGCGCCTCTCCACTTATTGCTAATTGGTTTTAGGTTGGAAGCTTAATATGGTATCAGAACGCAAGTGTCATGTTTTTCCTGCTTAACCCCATGTGAGATTGTCCACGTGTAGGCCCTTGTTAAGCTACACGTGAAGGAGGGTGTTAAGTGGTGTTATCTCACATCTATTAAGTCTTGAGTTTCTTGTAGTCTTATATTCCTAGGCCTCTCCACCTATTACCAATTGGTTTTTGGTTGGATGCTTACCATCTACAATTAAGAAAAACAAAAAAGCTTCAAACACTACTCAGAAGTTTTTGGATAGCTTCCAGAAACTGTTGTAATGAGAGACTGTTGTAATGAGAGAGATGAGATTCATAACAACTTTGTTTGGGGGAGCTCCAATGACTTAAGGGAATGCATTTGATAACTTGGTAGCGCATTTGTTTAGTAACATGCACAATATAATTCACATAAACACAAAAAAAAAAAAAAAAAAAGAATGCCAATGTTGAGCAAAAGCCTCAATCTAATAATAGAGCATGATCATTTGTGAAAACTTATAAGCAATTTCAAAAGGAGGGCCAAACAAGTCAATTAGACATATACTTGCGTTAATATGAAGGTAAAAAGATCTGAAATGTCTGAAATGGGACAAGTGAATGCTTCATATCTTCCAGTTTAAACCATATTCAAACACATACCTGACATTTTCAGGAGAAAGCTCGTTTAGTATCATTTGAATGGTGTCTGGATTGAAACTCGAAGGTAATGATGACCCCAATAGCCAATCTTTTGGAGGATATATCTAAAAATCACTTTCCAAAGAATCAGAATCAAACTAGTACAGCTCCAACATAAGATCATCGATATTAAAGGAAATATAGCACTAACTGAATGAACAATTTATAGATGAGGGCGATTGGGATATAGAATGACAATCTAAAGCAAGTCCCAAAGGTCAAAGCTTAATACTTGCTGGTTAAATGATCAGCAATTCTCCTTAAGAAAGCTCTAAAAGGAACTTGACGAGGAACTAAACAAGCACATAAGCTACAAAATGAGCTTGAGGAAGATGTTGCTTCTTAAACAATCCTTCAGCATCAGGTTAAATAGATGCACCAAATGAAACAAATAGTATCCACAAATACGGAATCTCAAGAGAACCCTTCTTGAATATTTTGAATTATCAACCTTTCAATTTGGTCCTTAATTGCTTCTAGATCAATCATAAATCGCATTACACTTCTTCTAAAGGAAGACTAATCTCCTCTAGCATATGACAAAGCTGTGCCAAATCAGCATATACATATACTAACCTTGGATGCCCAAAATATTTTGCAAATTGACACAACAGTAAAAATACTCTCCTTACTTGAAAAATGGCCAACTCCTTTTAGCCAGAAGAGCAATGCATATATATGCCCTCCTAGAGCATGGCCAAACCTTCCTATACATATTATGCACCTTTAGGATCACAGAGTTGGTCACCAATCATGAAACACAAATCTAAGAAACCCCTCAGTAGTCAGACGACACTTTTTCATAGAAAACCCTCTCAAAAGTCCATAAAATTGGGGCATTCATGAACAGTTGTTTATTTTTGCTCAGTAGGAATGATGTCAAGAGGGAAAGACGGATTATAAAATTTCTAGTTAATTAAAAAAATTTACAAATCTAATGGCCAAATCTCATAACCAGCTTGGTCTTTTACAGCATACATTAGATTAAAAACTTTTCCATTGCCCCACCAAGCAAAGCCTAAAAGGATTGTGTCTAGTTAATTGTCAGAATCCAACAAACATCCAAACAACTCTGCTTCATCCAGGTTTTTTCTATTTAGACAGAAGAGCTAGACTAAGTCTAATCCAGCATCATTGTCTCTACACCCAGTACTTATGCCACCAGCTGCTATTGGATTACCTGATTACACAATTGTTATCCTTCTAAAGAAGAAATATGGATTTGGAGAAGTGCAAAGACTGTATGATAGAAAGAAAAAATGCAGTCCAAATTCCAAAGAATCCAGGTAAGAAAAAACTAAACAGCATATGGCCAACATGTTTCAGTGAATTGAAGGCAACTAAAATAGGCCATGCAAAATTTATACAAATAAATATAACTTTCAAAACACGAATGATAGCAAATTGTACATATATAGTTCTAAACAGCTCCAAACAGTGTTGAATAGTAAAACCATATGGCAAATTTATCTGGCCGATTTATCAAATCTTTCATTCACCCGAAAAAGATGGCTACACACCATTTTGAATTTTCCTAAGCTGAATTCTTCAGATTTCATGGGCTGCATTTTCATCAGCCTGTCTGTCTTGTCTTTGCATTTTTCTGTTCTTTCCCATATCCATCTTCTTATTTTCAAGGATAATAATGGTTTAATTCATCAATACATCAAATAAGGTAGTGCAATGTCTTCAATTCTATAAAACTTCCAATTAAATTTCAGTATTTTACAGTGTTCGTTTACTTTGTGATCCTCATACTTCCTCTAGGTTCCACACTTAATACCTATTCTCACATATATCTCAAATATGTATTTGATACACATCCTATATAGAGCGAGACCTTGTGGTATTTGATATTTCAAATGTGTACATTGTGGGTTAGATGCCATCCTCGTGAATAGATTTGGGATTTAGTAGGTGACCACCTCAAGTTGAAAATGTTCTCGCAATAGACTCTTCTATTCCATTTTTCAAGTGGCACAAAATAGAAAGCGATAAATTATTTGATGATGGGTATTCCAAGTTTCTTTACCATCAAGTGATAAACCCATTCCAAGAATTTAAAGTAATTAAGACTCATTAATCACTGCGAGTTGCCTTTGTTACCTCTTTCACACATCAAAACATGTAAAACAAGTTTATTTCATGTCATCAAGCATACAAAATAATCCTTACTTTCCATGTATTTTAATTAAAGCAGCAAAATCACTAGTTGTAGTCAGCTAGTCATGTCCCTCGTGTCAAAGTTCTAATTTTAAAAAGGTTTTTTTATAAATCTATGGTATAATACAAACATAGACTGAACTACAAGTGAAAACAACATCAAATCGCTACCAGTAAAAAACTTAAACAAAAAGTTCAAGCAATAAAACGGGGGAAAAGAGAAGGAAGGGATGTAATTGAATTACCTGCATATTTGATCCGATATTTACAACATAGTCAATAGGAGGGATTTTGTCCTGATAGTGAAATCCTGTCTCGCAAACAGCTGAGAGCTTCATTCACAAATTAAAATGTCTTAGAATCATTAATGTTAACTAGAAAGATACTAACTACCATAAAATCAAACCATAGCAAGGAAAAGAAACATCATTAACATTGATACACAGAAAATATGACACATTGAGCAAAATCTCAACATGAATTCTGAAATCACCTTGACCACTGTGCCTATAGCTATGAAAGCTGATCAAGTCATCTTCCTCTTGTTCATATGCTTTAAACAAAGGGGGGGGGGGGGAACCCTACCCCACAAAAAGAGATTCAAAATGATAAACAGGAAAATCGCACAGTTAACTTCACTTCTATTACCCCAAAAAAAAAAAAAAAAAACCAATTAAAGTAATCAAATAACTTTAGTCTGCTTAAGAATCCGCAGTAGAATAAATTTTTAAAAAAAAGAGCACAAATCTGATCCTGTATTTATTATTTAATAAGTTTTGGCTATTTTGATGTATAAGCGCAAAACTGTAGTTTCTAAATTTCCGTGCTCTAGGATTAAGTTCTGTTGAGATCAAATTATTTGAGTTGCGCTTATTTTCGTGGAGATCAAGTTGGTTACTTACTACCTGACTAGTAGGTCTTTGATCAGAAATAGTTTGAGCTAGTTTAGGGTAGTCTAGAAATCATTATAAATACCAATTATTGAGATTTCAATATGCTTTTGATTACTGACATTATGATTCCTAGCTAAAAGCCTAAATCCTGTCTCTCTCCACTCTTGTTCATGGTCTAAATCACATCCCCCCATATTTTGATATCAATTCCCTCCCTCACTCAAACTCCCCTTCCCTACTGTCCCTCTCACTCTCCCAGCCTCTCTCCCTTTCTAGCTTGCCCATATTTTTAAATCAATTCCCATCAGCCAATACCCACTCTCGCTACAATCTTCTCAGGATACTGTTCATAGCTTAAAACCTCTGCCTCTAAACTATAATTTCCTTTTTTCTTTGTAGTCTTAATCAAATTCCTTTCTAGTACCAATCAACCCTTATTCTTACCCCATATTTTAAAAAAAATTCCAATAGCCAAAACCTCAATTACAAAATAAATCCTAACCTTTTTGCTGCAAAAATCTGAGCAAACATTCCCCCTAGAGAGGTTACATACAAGCCAAAATTCACAAGTGCAAACATTTGGTTTCACGAGATCTAATGAACTGCAGTATGTTATCAATCAAATAGCACTTGTTGTGGGTAAGTTAAAATAGACATGATCATCTATGCAAGCAACAAAAGGGACATATTCAAATGATGATAAACAGTCATAATGAATGGTCAATAACTCCAAAAAGAACAATAGTTTATTCAAGTATCATATATGCATACCTCATCAAATATCCATTTGTAAACGCCAGACTGCTGCAACAGTTTAATGTATTTAAATAGCAACCCGACTATATCCTGCATGTGATCTGAAGTTTAATCAATGGAAAACAATATTAGTCAAGAAAAAAGACATCACTGTTTCCCAGGTAACGTTCACAAGCCTTAGTATCTTTACCAAAATAGAATACTTCAATGATTAAAAACAAATCAGACACTGATGAGGGAGAGAATGTGAATGAAAATAAAAACTAACCATGGCCAGCATCAGTAAGATCAATTACTACTTTGAAGAAAGAAAACTCCAAAGTCCATTCACCTTCACCAGCAGACAATCCAGCAGCCCATCCTGCAAATTTCAATATTATATACATACTCACAATTCACTAAAGATACAAACACAATAAACACATATAATGTCCTTAATACATATATAAATAATTATGAATGTGCACATATATACAACTTTATGTATGCCTTCCCCTTCCTTATAAAAGGAGAAAAAAAAAAGGGGGGGGGGGAGCATGAGTGCACATGCAAACTTGAGCTAATGGTGCTAAGCCAGCATCATACATTTTTTGTAATTGTATCATCGGTTACGTTACTGTCTCCCACCTATATTCTTAAAATTTTGAGTTTATTATAAACAACCACACACCACTTAGGAGGTGGATTCCAGCAAGACTGGGGTTCGATCCTCAGCATTTGCAAATTTCCCTTCTTCAATTCCCCCTTAGGCCTTGGCCTCTTTTGTACCAAAAAAAAAACTACCACCCACGTCTTTGTCCACTTTTCTTAGTTTCTTTGCACCATTTTACTTTTTTATTTAACTTTTCTGCTCTTCTGAGCTGCAACAACCAAATACCAAGCAATGGCAAAAATAACATATCCTAGTGCAATATAAATATCTCATGGTCTTCACACAATAACCACACACCTAAAGGCTACTTATTTAAGCAAATTATTGGGGAATTCATGTTAAATACCATGATCCTAATTTGACACAATTCCGAGAAGCAAGGTCACTTATAAAAATCAGAATAAACCAAAACTATCATTTGACAAGATTTCCAAAAGATTCATGCAGTATGAATTCGCGACTGGATTCAAAATGCACCAACTTATTTGCAAAAATTCAACTGATATTCCCATTTACCATGAAAAGTTAAAAGAACTGTGAATCCTATTGCATTAAATGGAATGAAAGAAGAGAAACAGCTCTAGAAATATAAAGATTAAAAGAACCCTAAAAGAGAAGTGTAAGATATGGAATAAACTGAATAATTTCAAGTGAAGAAGCACCTCAATTTTAGAACAAAATAAATGATAAACAAAGTACTCTGACAAAAGTTGTCTTACTGATATAAGATCAAAAAGCCAATCTATGCTTAATAACAAAGCCCCTGATTGAGTTTGGTATAACGAGTCCAATGACAACAACTCAGTTGGTAAATTGACGAAATAAACAAATCATAAAATGAAAAAACATGTATTAATAAGACCATATTAGTTATTTACTTTACCTTGAAAGTAGGGCCAGACTCCCCAATTTAAACCCATTTCCATTCTCTATTAGTTTTTTTACATGCATTTATTCCGACTTCTCTCTTTCACATTTTAAGATAACTACAAAATCTTATATATATATATATATATATATATATATATATTTAATATTTATCTATTTCACCCACATAGTGGATATGCATAGGAATGATATCTTTTGTATATGTTAACCAAAAAGCAAAATATGTCTGCATTTAACCTATATTTTAAGAGGACACATCCTAAACTTTAGGGAAGGATGAGTTTTGAGATATTTCAAAATTTGATTATCTAAAGCATATAAACGGCATGCACAACCTACCTAATGTTTTCAAGACGTAAAATAAAGATCCTTCTCCTTCATGGCCAAGGAGATGACTGAGATACCTGCATGGCCCTTCTTTGTAACGAAGAATGCTTGGAGTTATTGGCCATACAATCCTTAATTTATGGCCTTGTTTTATTGGAACAGCTCTGACAAGAATCTGAAAAAAAAAAAAAAAAAAGGGAAAAAGATAAAAGAAATGAAAGCAGCCAAAAAAAGTCTCTTAGAACATTAAACCTTATGGAATAAGAATTGCTTGCTTAGCTCAAAATTGTTACAAAGAAAAGACATTGACTATGCATAGGCACCATAACAGCACTATATACCTGAAGATGTTCTGATGTGCAAGGCTGACCGGGAAACTGGAAACAGCTTGTATCAGAGTTTCTAATTTCCTGGAACTTGTCCTCCACCAGACACTGAATTTTATCAAGGCTTTCTGAAATTATGGAACAAAGAAATTGTAATTCCTGATGATTCAAAGCAATCATAGCAAGAACTGCTCTTCTTCTCACCAAAGCTATAGCCCTTATGTTATTGGAAAACTTAGTTACTAACCTTTTGAATAAACAACCAGATGCATGAGGTTGGCTGAATATTTGTCTTCATAGAATTTAAGGAGTTCTTGCCTTGTATCTAATCCTTTTGCTTTCGGTCTAACATCCAAAGTATTCCAGTTCCCTGTACATGATCAAGTTACTAACAAGTATAAGAAATATAGATGGTCAGAATACTGATAGGCACAAGTGTCATTTCTTTTTTTACAAGTTCAAAACACACAAAAGATGAACCAAAAGGAAGACTGGCAAACTGTGATATAAAAAATCTGACACATCAAACAGAATAAAACAACAAAAAATAAGAAAACCAAAGAAATTACTGAGAGAGAAAGAGAGATTCATCAGTATCTCAAAATTAAAATCCATTTCAGTGTCCCATCTTTGCATATTGAAGGAATATCAAAAACAAGAGAGTACTCGAAAAGGAAGTAAAGTCATTAAGCACTGAAATCTAATCCATCCAAGAAATCCAGAAAAAAAAGTAAGAAAATCTTAGCATCTGTCTAAAAGGAGAAGTATCTCAGAAGCAAAGACATTCAAACAAAAGTCTTGGAGAAAATCAAAACTGTAGAAATGCTAAATTATTCATTATCAGGTTCAGATATGTTTTTTTATTGCGGACCTTCTCATTCAGTTTTTTGATAATTAATCTCCAATATCACTAGGTTAATTGACTAACTATGAAGCAGAATGCATGCCCTATAGCCTGCTTAGGCAATGAATTCAATTAAAGAGAAGAGGGAAGACAGAAGGGGATGCAGGGGAAGGAGGAAGGGAGTATCAAATAAGAAAAGGTTTTAACCTGTGCTGAATTTATGGTATGGATGACTTTCCAAGCTTAGATGTTTCTGAAGCTGCATAGAAGGAAAAGTTAAAACAAAAAATCAGTTAGGACATCTAGAAACTTCACCATTGAAGAATATTACATGATAAGCAACATGAATCAAATGAAACAAAAAAAGTAATAAGTGCAAACTAATACAACATAAAAGGTTTGCATATATTATTAGCACTATCAATACCCATAAGCCAGCAAAGAATTCTCCTACTCAACTAAAAGCAAGAAAACCAAGAATTCTCATTTATTTTCAAGAAACAAAAAGATAGGAAAGTTTCTAAACGTGTGCTTATTTTTCTAACGATTATCAATTCTTAACCAATTCTAATGGTATAATCAACCACTTCAAATGACTAGATTGTAAAGAGAGTGACAAACAATGGCTCAAATACAAAGTGTGACCCAGTGTCTTTACTAATCACAAATATCTTTCACTTATTAAGGAAAACATCTCTAAACTACCCTCTAGCAATGAAATCACGACATCCATGCATACCATCTAACCCCTCAACAGGACCTGAGAAAAACATGAATTGATGAACAGTCCTTAATGACAGGTATATTCAATCATCCTCATGTATCAGTGTCAAAGGATGAAAGAACACTTGCTGCAGTAAGCTCAGTTCACCACTTTGAGGAACCAATCACATTATAGTTAGTAACTTGTTTCTCTGTGAAGGCCAGCCAAACACCAAATTAGTACTGAATGAGAATCTAAACATGACTAGCACACGTGGAATTTGGAATTTTCAACAGTGATTTGTGGAAATCATTCCAAGATATTCTTATGACAGAATAGTGTTTGGGCTTTGGTTTTGATCACTAAAGAAAAAGTGATAAGAATCAAGAACCATGACAAGCATTGTTGAGAGTGGAATCATAAAATAATAAAGTTGCAATTGGGAGATGGGGGATTCCATGATTCATTTCTTCCTGAAAAAGTAATAATAAAAAAGGAAAAAAACACTATAGCATTTTAAATTAGTCAGAGCTGAGATTTTGCAATCTTTCAGTACACGAAAAGTGATTCAACAATAAGTAAACAATACCTGGTTCATTCTCCAACCATCAGACAGTAGGTTTTTCTGGTTCTCTAGAGAGAGAGAGAGAACTGTATGATTAATTATCGTTTAAAATAGAGGAAATCCCTGTATTAAAGTAAACCAAGAACCAAAGAGCTAACCAGAATCAACAGCTTTAATTTCCCTCATGGTAGCATCAGCTGACATCAATGGTTTGATGAAGAATTGTGCAAACCTAAAGAGTAAATGACAGGAAAACACCCAAACTCACATGCATTACATGAACAATGATGAAAATAACAGCTAAAGAAAAATTGCACATACAGCACCTACCGGTCTAGAGCCTCTTCAAAGCAATCAGCGTTAACATCAAAATAATAGTTGGTCTGCTCACAAGCTGTGAAGGCATTTGTTCTGCCTCCATGCTGTAAATCAGGAAGATAAACTGCAGGTAAATTTTAAGAATATTATCTAAAAACAAGTGATACAAATGATTTACTTCACAGCCTTCACCATAAGCCTCTTATTTTATGAGCATATCCCTTTAAAATTATTATTCAAATTTAGCTAACATTTAATTAGTTATTAAATTAGATATACATCTTATATGAATCCTTTTGAATTTGACTTTCAATTGGTTATAAGATTGCTAATCTACTCTATGTGTATTTCTCTAATTCTAATATTATTAATTATTCTGGCCAAAAAGATATTAAGAATTTGAAATACTCGCTCCTTTATGCTTTAAACATTATATTTAAACTTTTATAGTTTAAAAAGTTTGCATCAATAAAACAACTATTCATGTGCTTATTGAAGATATGGCTTTATGTTGGGTATAATATTAATGCCCCAATAAATGATCCATACAGCTGACCTCACATACTGAGAAAATAGGCACAGCTGTTGTAAGAACCCACTATTTAGGTGTGATGCACGTGAGTCATGACTATGCACTTAGTAAGCATGATAAGAGATACCAAGGGCCCTAATCCCTTTCAAACATGTTCTTTTGGACTATTCGAACATGCTGATATAGCAAGTTAGTAATTAAAACATAAGGAACACCATAACTTCATTAAAATTAACCATTAAAACTAAATGCATGTATCGATAGATGACCATTTATTGCATTTAAGATGATCAGTACCTCTGTAATGTACTTCGAGTAACTATCTTCCAAGGGATACTTTTCACTAGCATAAAACAGCATGTGCTCTGCAAGCAACGTCAACATGTAAAACAGAGAGAAACTAAGTAAATCATAACCATCCCACGAGCATATCGTTCTTATTCAATTGCTAGCCCAAAGTTATTTCAACAATAAAACCAACACACAGCAAACAATAACAATTAAAATCAATAAGCTAATTTTATGATTTGAGGGAATGGGGGAGTTTGAACACAGTTTTATGAGCAGGGGATACATGCACCCACCTTGATCAAATGCAGGTTGCAAATCAATAAGCTTATTTAATAACACTATCGACAACAGAATTACTTAAGTGAAATTACACATTGTAAAATTCAAAGTATATAAAACAAAAAACTCCAGGCAGTTCACAAATACATTACGAAGATAAAATACATGGATAAAAAAATAGAAAAAAAAATACCAAGAAAATGAGCGAGTCCTTCGAGGCCGAGGGGGTCACAAAAGGAACCAACACCCACGTTCATAGAAGCAGCACACTGTAACACATAAAAAAACAGAAAATTAGAAGGAAAAAAAAAAAAAAAAAGGGTGAGGATTAAGGGAAGTAAAGAAGGAATTGGAAGATTAATTTTGCCTTATCGGTGTCGGGATCGCTGATGAGGAGGACTTGAAGGGAATTCCCAAGGACGATCCTCCGATACTCTCTTTTGTCGGTTCTGGGCTTTATAATCTCCACATCTTCTCTCCCGACCGCCATTTTTCAGTTTCTGGCAGAGAAAACAGCAGTCCGTCTGCTTTTTTATGTTTGGTTTTTCGGTGTTTTGGATTTTGGATTTTGGTTTTGGAGAGGCAGAGAGATGAGTTATGGGTTTGTTGCTCGGGGCCGGAAGAGACTTTATAAAGAATTTCGTTTTTGTGGGTCATGATGCAATCCATTTTTTTTTCCCTTATTTTTTAATACACTTATTATTATTTATATGTTTATGATTCATTTATTAATTATAAAAAATATATTTATAAATGATGATAAAATATATTAAAAAATAATAAAATGAAAAAGTAATAAAGGGAGCCGGACCCTCGTTTTGTTGGCCATAAAAAAAAGTTACTGATCTTTCTTGTGTGGTTGAGTTCTCACTTCTCACATTTTTTTTTTTCTTTTTTTTTTTTCAGAGTTCCCGCATATTATTTCTTCCTTCAATTATTTTTCCTTAGCCCTTAATTTGAGAGCTGTGCCAGAATTTACTTTAAAAAAATAAGAGCTATGTTTAGTTTGGATCTAGATTTATCAATTTTGATGAAAATTTTGATCAATTTATTCGAATTCAAACTCAATCCAACATTATTTGATCAAAAAAGTTAATAACTTAAATCTGATACAACTCGAACTCGAATCAACTCAAACAATTAATCTGAAATGATCCAAATTTAAATTAAGCATAATTTTATTTTTAAAATATTAATTTAATAAAAATAATAATTATAATATAAATTATTAATTTATTTTGATTTTATAATTTGTAATTATCATTTTAGAGTGTGATAAAATATGCATCGGACAAACAGTGACTCTGAGAAAAATTAGAAAATGAAAAAAAAAAGCTTAATATTAATATATAGGGTGTTAAGTTAAAATTTTAATCAATCGATTATAAATCAGTTTTAATATCTTTATTTTAAATCAAACCGTTGGATTTGATAAATAGTAAGTTTGTTGTATTTTTCTATATGTATAAGTTTGTTATATTATTACTATAATAACATTCTTAAATTAATTATTCAAGATTTCAAAATAATTGTTCAAAAATTAAAATAGTCTTTTAAATGTATAATAATCTCTTAAATAAATTAATAAAATATTATATTAATTATGACAATGTTATAATAAGAATCAAAATAAATAATATATTTTAATAATCATGAATATACTTATGATAATCTTATAATATTTTTTATTGTTATACATATTATTTAAAATAAAGGTATTACTTTTATTTTAAAAATATAATACATTTTTATGTATTTAAAAATAAAATACATAAAATATGTTGTTAATAATGATACATGTATTTTATCATAATGGTTTGTACGCTATATTATTATAATATCTTATCATATAATTTAGATCAAATTATATAATCTCTTATTATTATACATGTTATTTTTGGGGTAAATGTGTTGTTTTTATTTTAAATGTACTAATATCTTAAGTCTTATCATGTGATTTTCTAAAAATATATATAATAGGTCATTGATACGTGTATTGTATTATAATGATTTGTACACTGCATTATAACAATACATTTACAAATATATAAATAGATAGCGATAACGATTTCAGGTATAGAATAATACTCGTTTAATAATAATAGATACTCGAATTTGAAAAATTAGTGGATTATGCGTGAATCCAAAAAAATCGGATTAGATAAATATTTATTTTTAAATTAAAAATTACAATGTCTATATTTATTTTTAAATATATATTTCAATAAAATTTTTATTAGATCTAACTCGATTAAATAATTTGTTTAAATTTAATCTGATTTGATTTTAAAATTAATTAGATTGAACCCAAATGACACAAAATCGAAATGATTCGAACACGAATAACCCGAGTGTCAAACCCAAATGGTAAAATGATCCGAACCTGAAAAAGACATGAAAATTTTAATACCCTAATTGACCCAACCCGAACTGACCTAATCTGAAACCAACCCGATTTGCCCAATGGATAGGTGTTGTCGATTTTCACCATACAAGTGCACGTATCATAACAAGTAATATAGTTTAAAGTAAAGAGTCGAACCCACAAGGAATTGTCACTAGATTCGCTAAGTACTAAAATTAAAACAACCTAATCTTATCTAAACAAATAATTAAAGATGGTAATAAAACTAATTAAAAGAAACTAAAAATAAAAGCAAGTAAATTAAAAAGATGGATTAAATCAAATGAGAAAAGCCTAGGATTACAATTTCCCTCAACACTTCGCTTGAACCTCTCTTACTCTCTTAACTTGATTAATGATCTTGAGTTGTTAATGTAGAGTTCTAATTTATTTATAAGAATCTTCCGATGGTCTTATAAAAATATCTCTCTTAACCAATTAACTATATTCCTATGATAATTGAATTGAAGAGAAACTCATTAAGCTTAGGCTCTAACAATGGTTACACATGACACGTAAGTATATTTCTACCCTACATGCAGATCAATTCATCCTAATAAATGAATATAAAACATGTGTCATTCAGTCCATGTCTAACACTCAACTCCATTTTCCAAGTTGTATTTAGGTTACCAAATCAATTTAATTGGTGACCAGTCAACTAGAAGCATTAAGAATAAGATTGAACAAGCAACTCAAAAACCATTAAATCAAGCTAGAGAGAGAAAATAAATTCAAACTACATGTTGAGTTCTATTGTAATCCTAGTAAAATAAGTTTAGTTCATGATAATTAAAGAAAACAAATATCCAAGGAGTTTCACCATCATTATCAATACAAGAAAAATAAAGAGGAGAAGAGAATAGAGAAAACTAAGGGGTGTCAAATCTTGAGTCTTTAATCTTCACAAATCTTCTTATTTTCTTGAAAGCTTTTAGTGGCTACTCTCCTCTCAAAAGAATTAGGTTTTTAGAACTCCATTCCCCCTATTTGAGGCTTAAAAGATCCTATTTATAGAGTTTTAGACCCTTGGAGTCAAAAACTTTGCGTGCAAGCAACAGGTAAACAAACAGGTTTGTTTTTATTTATTTTTCTCCGCCACGACGCTGCACTTTGACTCTACCATATTCTTGCACTTTATCAGCTGATTTGGATGGGCAAATCTTGTCCGATTTTGACGAGTAAATTACCGTTGGAAAGATATGGAAGTCAGCTTTAAAAGTCAGAAGGAAGTTTTCTTAGATGAAGACTTTAAAATCATATTTTCCTTGAAATAAGCTCCGAATGTCGAATCTGCCTACATGTTGCTTTGCACCATTTTTCGTCATTTTGCACCTCAAAGCTCCTTCTCATTTTCGACCTATAAAAACACATAAATACTAACTAAATAACTATTTTAAACATGAAATGGATAAATAAAGTTAATCTAAAAACATCTAAAACTAATAAAATCCAAATAAAAAATTAAGGACTTAGCCGATTTAAATGCATAAAATGTGGCAAAATAATTATATTTCCTAGAGTTATCAATAGGTCTACTTGGACCTATATAATTTAAATGTAATTTTTTATAATGAGTTATTAAATTTTACTTTTTTAAAATGAGCAAGATAATTTTAAAAAGGGTTTGCTTAGCACAAAGATAATTTAATTATCCTTTTAAGAAAGTTTTTTGCATTTAATACATTATTTTTATTGAATTACAAAAAAAAAATGCATTAATTATACTTTTCTATAGATATCACCTTACCCCGTCTCTTTTAAAAATATTGCCTTTCTAATACATGTATCACTATGAACCATCATAAAAAAAATAAAAAAAAACATAAATTTCAATATCTCAAAAAATAGAGACATGAAAGTTGCCATTCAGAAAGGCTGTTAATGTGGAGGTGATAACGAACGCCCTTTACAAGATCTAAAAATTGTCGTGAGGGCTATTAGTTCATGAGGTTGGAGAGAAAATCTACATATTTCAATTTGAGGATACACTGGAGAAGGATTGGACTCTTGTTGAGCCTGTCAAGCCCGTCAGGCCACCTAGCCATAAAGCCCAGGTGAGATCAAACGAGCCCAGCAAGTCGGCCCAAGACCAAGGTCCAACCCAGCGAGCCCAAGAACCACCGGTGCCAAATCCCGGGACACGTGGACACCCCTTCTCTTCTAGCGGTCACGTCACCAGTCACCTCGGCGCTCGTCTGGGGCAGTACAGGGCATTAAATACAGCAGCCTCTTTTCGACGGGTATTAAATGTAGTCATCTCCTCGACAAGCCCCCAGGCTGCTTACTCCCAACGTCCAACCAGAGTCGGACATGTGGAACCAAGCAAGTCGCCCAAACGGGTATAAATTGCCCTCTTGGGGACTGTCCAAAGGTAATCACTCTCTCTATAAGAACTCCCAACTCTCTTTCTTTTTCTCTCCCGGACCATCTCCTCCAAATACTGACTTAAGCCAGGGATTTAAATTGTGGTCGCGGACGCGTTTTCAGTCACATCGTATTTATCGCGATTGCGGACGTAATGAATACTATCACGATCAATTACGGTAAATATCGGCCGTGAATATCGGCGGTGGAGGGGACCAAAATTGCTAAATAGCGATCGTAGCGTTGCAGCCACTATTTAAATCCCTGACTTAAGCAACAGAGTGTATCCCGGAGTTCAATCTCTGGCGCCCTTTGACTCTCTTTCTTTGCTCGCAGAACTCCAGACCACCGAGAGAACCACCTCGACACAAATAGATATCAACAGTTCTCATGCGACAACTTTGGTCTTTTAATAAAGCTTTATTGGTTCTGAAAGAGTTTGATGGCTTATCAGTCCCAAAATTAGTCAACATGGAGTGGTGTCCTTTTTGGGTTTAAATTAATGGCTACCTTTCGGCTTGATGAATGAAAAAGTTGGGGTGGTTTTAAGGGAGTCTATTGGTGATGTGGAAGAGGTGGAGACATGTGAAAAGTAAACTGCATAGATCGTTGTTTGAGGGTTCGTGTTAACATTAACGTGAAGAGAGATAGTAAAGATTGCCCGATTTTTGTTACTTTTGTTGAAAGTTGGACCAACAAGAAAATGAATGTGATGTGGTTGTTGGCATGAAGGAGTTTGGGAAGGCACATCATGAGCAGGGATTCAAATAGCGGTGACGTCGCGGTGTCGCGACCGCTATTTCGTAGTAGCGCCAACGTCAGCCACCGCTAAACATCGAAATAACGGTGTGAAAAAAATCATGCCAATAATGGCTGGTAACGACCGCGAAAAAATGCCATAACTGTGAATAGCGGGTATAAGGATCGCTATTCCCGCTACCCCATTTCCAATTAAAAAAATATCAAAAAGTTTAGATGCACAGCAAAGCAAACATAGTGGGCACTGGGTAGGCAGCAATAATGTTATATTCAGTCCAAAAAACTGAAAAAATAGCTGAAAAAGTAACTGTAAAAGACTAAAAGTAAAAGCAATTCAAATTTCAATCAAACAATCAACAGATTCAACACTACTCAGAACTCAGTCATCACAAGATTCACTCACCTTGTATTTATTTAGCCAGCCAGCCAACCACACCACAGAGCACAAAGAACTCAAAACAAAAATTAATTTTCACATTTCAATTTTCAGTCATAAATGCAGGCTGGCAGGCATCCCCTCAAGAAAAAAAAATTTATCAAATCTAATTAAACAAATTCAAGTAAGTACCTGTATTCTTTTTTATGTCTTGACCTTGACTCTTGTGTTGTGTTTGTGTGTGTCTATTGCCTTGCCCACATCAATTGAAGCTTGAAAGTAGGACTGGAGGACCGATTGAAGGCATGGGCAAAACTGGAGGTGGAGTGGCGGTGGTGACCGATTGAAAGCATGGGCTGATTCACTGAAGCCAGGAGGAGGTCGACTGCCGAGGGGCCAAAAGCACAAAACATGGGTTTATTAGTATAGAAAAATATTGGGGCTTGGGAGAGTGGCCATGGCCCGTGGGGTGGTGTGGGGTGGGTGGTTGGGTTGTCGAAGGTTGAAGGCCTGAAGCCTTGATCATCACAAGAGTGAGAGTGTGAGTGTGAGATGAGAACTGAGAAGAGTCATGGCTTAGGACAAAAAGAAGAGAAAATAACTGAAATTGAAAGAAGAAAAAAATGATTTTTGGTTGGGAGAAATTTTTGGGTGGGAAATGGGAATTAGGGTAGGGGATAGAAATGAAATTGGGATTTTTGGCTTTTGGGGGAAGGGAAATTTTCTTGGCAGAATGTGTGTCGGTGGGGTGGGTTTCTAGTTGGGTTTTGGATACTTGGTTGGATCCATTTTAGACCATACCCAAAATTAGTTTTTTTATTCATTTATAAATTTAATAAAATTTATTTTAGGTTAAATTTTTAAGAGACATTTTATAAGTTTTAATAAAGGTGAATTTAGATAAAAATTAGTTGAATTTAAATATTATACATTGATTTTATTATTTATTAATTTATAATTTATATTTGAATTTTGTAATGATTTTTTATTTTGGTATTTGTATTGTACTTTTATTATATTAATTATTATTATTATTATTTTGTGTAATTAAATAACAATTGAAAATTTCATAATGTATTTAAAATTTTCATATGAATTTTATTTTTTGTAAAATTGATTAGGAGGAAAAATTTATGAATTTTAATATAGGTAAAATTAGATAAAAAATAATTAAAATTAAATAATTATATATTAATTTATGATTTCATATTTGAATGTTAGTAGTGATTTTTTTGGTATTGCATTATTATTAATTTAAGGTAGATTCAATTTTTAATTATGCAATAAGTAACATACTACATATATTTCTAAATATAATTTTATTTTGATTTTATGCAAATAAAGATCAAGCATGCCACCACATGAGGAGTTCCTAACTAAAAGATTAGAGGGCATGCCAAGTGATGATATATGATAACTCGTATAATTATATAGTTTTTAGTTATGTTTTATTATTGTTTTGTGTCAAATACGAGTTATTATTGTTTAGTCTAATTGTGTTTATGATCTTTTATATTTTTATGTAATTTGGTGTTTTTCACAAGTTTCTTTGAGTGATTTCAGATTACTAGAATTAAGGGCAAATCCAGTTCAGTTCCAGTTCCGACACCTTTTGCCATATCAGCTATATCTCGAGTTTCACTGAAGCAATAAGGCTGAACTTTGTATCCCTGCAAAGCTAAGAGGCATATCTATCTTTTTCATGTTTTACACTTCTTGAAACGGAGTCGTTTTCCCTAGCGAAATCGACCATCAAGTTGGCTGATGTGCAATGACGTCTGTTCTGCACCGTTTTGGTATTTTGACCATATCTTCCGATCCACGTACGCAAATGATCTGATTCCAACGGCTATGGATCCGTAACTGATAGGGGTATATTTTTCTAGAAGACCATTTTATCAGATCGAGCCTCCAACATTGACAAAATCGACCATCAAGCTGGCTGATCAGAATTGTCATACAATATGACGAAAATTGTTAGAAAAATGCACCCACCTATTATACCTACCTTTGAAATTTGTAAAGCTTGTCTCTTGTCATTTAGCCCTCCAAAATGTGTATAAATAGAGGGCCTTGGATGAGTATTGGGATACATTATACATTGGTAGGATATTTGCCATTGTAATAAAATTCTCTAAGTTTTCTTCTTCTTTCCTTTCTCTAGTTTTCTTTTTCTTTACTTATGTTTCTTACATTTCTTTTCATTTTATTCATATCTAGTATGTGTTGCTAATCATATTGTTGAGGTGATGAGGTGAAGCTCTTGGTAAATGCTAAGGTTAGTCTCTTCAACATGAGCTAAAATGAATCATCATTTATAAACACTAGTGTAGATAATATTTTCTTTTGGTTTAAAATCATACTTGCAAAGTAGAGATCTTGATTCATTATTGACAATGAAAATGGCACAGTAAATGCTTGGTTTCATAACCTTGATTTGTTGTAGACATATACCTTGGCATAAGGAATGCTTGGACTCTTTTTGTGAGTTTTGAGGACACCAAATGAACATAATATCATATGCTATGGACGTTGGACAATTTGGACTGAATTGCTAAACCTTCCGGTTGGAACCTCCCTTATGTGTGGATTTCAATTGTGTAATAAAACAAGATTAATCTTAGCATAACACCAAGAGTGGATTCTCTAACCTCAACATCTTTTCTTATTGTTTTTTTTATATCTTGTTTAATTGCTTTTATGTTATTTTGTTTATTTTGTTCTCTAATATCTTGTTTACTTTCTTTGTTATTGATTCCCTAATATCTTGTTTATTTTCTTTTTCTTATATATTTATAAACTTATACTTACTAATACGCTTCCCTGTGGTTCGACCTCGGACACCCGAGAATTTATTACTTGAACATAACCTGCACTTGGGTTTACAACTCTTAATTGAGTCACCATCAAGTTTTTGGCGCCGTTGCCGGGGAGGCAATACTAAGTATATAAGTTTATAAGTATATTTATTTTTATTGGCTGGTTATACCGCCTATATTTATTTTTATTGGCTGGTTATACCGCCTAATTTGTATATTAACTTTGTTTTATTTTTATTGGCTGGTTATACCGCCTAATTTGTATATTAACTTTGTTTTATGCTTGTTTGGCGACGTGATTTTAGATCTCGTCGTTTAGTTAGATTTTATTGTGAAACTTTTTCAGGTAATCTTTCTAATACAACTCCTACCATGGCTGACAATGAAAGTGTTCATGCTGAAGATGAGAACAGACAAGTACGCACCATGCGTGACTACTTGCAACCAACTCGAAGCTCATCACCCTCTTGTTTTATTTTTCCTCTCAATGCAAACAACTTTCGTTTTAAACCAGGTATGATAGCTTTGCTTCCAAATTTCCATGGGTTAGAATCGGAAAGTGCTTACTCGTTTCTAAAAGACTTCGAAGATGTATGTGTCACCTTTAATGACCAACAATGTACAAACGAAATTGTCAAGCTAAAATTATTTCCTTTTTCTTTAAAAGATAAAGCAAAAATTTGGCTTCATAATTTAAAACCAAGGTCAATTGGCACATGGCAAGAATTACAAACTGAGTTTCTAAAGAAATTTTTCCCAGCACATAAAACTATTGCTTTGAAAAGACAGATTCAAAATTTCAATCAAAATCAAAATGAAGCATTTTTTCAGTGCTGGGAGCGTTTTAAAGATTTGTTAAGTTCTTGTCCACATCATGGTTTTGAAAAATGGCGTCTTATTAGTTTCTTTTATGAAAGTTTAACTCCCGAAACTAAACAATTTGTTGAAACAATGTGTAACGGTGAGTTTCTAGAAAAAGAACCTGAAGAAGCCTTTGACTACTTAGACCATTTGGCAGATAACTCTCAAGCCTGGCACACAGATAATTCCTCTGAAAGTTCCAATAGATCTAATGTTGTTTCTAACAGAGGAAAATATCATTTTAGTCAAGAAGATGAGATAAAAGCTAAAGTAGCTAATTTGGCTAGAAAGATTGAAGCCATGGAACTTAGAGAAGTAAAAGAAGTCAAAACGGTTAAAAATGAAGAAAGTTGTGGAATTTGTGAAATCATGGGACACCCCACTTCTGAATGTCCAAACATTCCCATTCTTAAAGAAGCGTTGCATGATCAAGTAAATTCCATAAACACATTTAAAAAGCCTTTTCCTTCTCCTTACTCTGAAACGTATAACCCTGAATGGAGAAATCATCCCAACTTCAGTTGGCGGAATAATAATCATGTTCAGGTACCACAATCTCAAAAGCCGGGCAACACTTTTTCCTATCAACCTTCACGTGTACAAACCTTGGAAGAGACATTGCAAGCATTCATGCAAACACAAGCAAATGTGAATAGCCGGACTTCACAGGACATCAATGAGATAAAAAACACCTTGTCCACATTGACAGCTTCATTACGCACTCAAGAAAAAGGTAAGTTTCCTGCTCAACCTCAGCCTAACCCTTCTACTCAATGTCTTGTTTCTTGCTCCAATGAAACTCAACAGGAAAATGCCAGTTCTATCACAACTCTTCGAAGTGGAAAGGCAATTGACAAAAACATTCCATCAAAAGACCAAGATCCTCTTTCCCCTCCGAAAAGTAATGGTAAGGATGATGGTAAGTCTGAACTTCTTGAAAATTTGGACAAAGAAAAAGGTATGCATCCTGCTCCTTTTCCTCAAAGGTTGCAAACAATAAAGAATTTGAATCAAAATGCAGAAATTTATGAACTTTTCAAACAAGTTAAGATTAACATTCCTTTATTGGATGCAATCAAACAAGTTCCATCTTATGCTAAATTTTTGAAGGACATGTGCACAGTTAAAAGGAAACATAATGTACAAAAGAAAGCATTTTTGACGGAAAGTGTGAGCTCAATCATTCAGCACCTTACTCCACCAAAATTCAAAGATCCTGGATGTCCAACAATCTCATGCATCATTGGAAACACTAGAATAGAACGTGCATTGCTTGATCTTGGTGCTAGTGTTAATCTTTTGCCTTTTTCTGTTTATCAACAGTTAGGTTTAGGTGAACTCAAGGAAACACCTGTTACACTTCAACTAGCTGATCGTTCTGTAAAAATTCCTCGAGGGATAGTTGAAGATGTTTTGGTTCAAATTGATAATTTTTACTTCCCTGTTGATTTTATTGTTTTGGACACACATCCTGTTTCAAATCCAAATGTTCAAATTCCTGTTATATTAGGCCGTCCATTTCTTGCAACTTCTAATGCTCTGATAAATTGCAGGAATGGTATGTTGAACATTTCTTTTGGAAATATGACTTTAGAATTAAATGTGTTCAACATTTGCAAGCAACCTGGTGATAATTCAGAAGTACATGAAGTGGATTTCATTGAAGAACTTGTTCATGAACATCTCACCACTACCACATTCCATGATCCTTTAGAAGCTTATTTAATTGAATATGAGTTTGATAATGCTTCAGAAATTTCACACACTGATTCTTTGTTAAAATCTTTTCAGGATAAGCATTGTTGGAAACAAAAGTTTGAGGAACTTCCATCACTTACAAATGTCACTGTACCATCAACTATTGAACCACCCAAGCTGGAGTTAAAACCATTGCCATCCGAGCTAAAATATTCCTTTTTGGGTGAGAGTGAAACTTTTCCAGTCATAATTTCTTCACATCTTGATGAACTACAAGAAGGTAAGTTGTTACAACTTTTGAAGATGCACAAAAATGCATTAGGATGGACCTTAGCTGACATAAAGGGAATAAGCCCATTAATCTGCACACATAATATTTATTTAGAGGAAAATGCTAAACCCTCTAGACAAATGCAACGAAGGCTTAATCCTAATATGAAAGAAGTAGTGAGAAATGAAGTCATTAAACTTCTAGATAATGGAATCATTTATCCTATCTCTGATAGCAAATGGGTAAGTCCTACTCAAGTCGTACCTAAGAAATCTGGAGTTACTGTAGTTAAAAATGAAAACAATGAATTAATTCCAGCTAGGACTGTTACTGGTTGGCGCATGTGCATTGACTATAGGAAACTTAACTCAGTGACGAGGAAAGATCATTTCCCTTTGCCTTTCATGGATCAAATCTTAGAAAGAGTTGCAGGGCATGAGTTTTATTGTTTTCTAGATGGATATTCTGGGTATAATCAAATTGCCATTGCACTTGAGGACTAAGAGAAAACCACTTTTACATGTCCTTTTGGTACTTTTGCATATCGTAGAATGCCATTTGGATTATGTAACGCCCCTGCCACATTTCAAAGATGCATGCTTAGCATTTTTAGTGACATGATTGAACGTAATCTTGAGATTTTCATGGATGATTTTTCTGTTTCTGGTGATTCATTTGATGATTGCTTAGCCAATTTGAAAAATGTATTGATTAGGTGTGAAGAAAAAAATCTTGTTCTTAATTGGGAAAAATGTCATTTCATGGTCACTAAAGGTATTGTATTAGGTCACATTGTTTCTGCAAAAGGGATTGAGGTAGACAAGTCAAAACTTGAATTGATTGCTAATCTACCCACACCAAAGACAGTAAAGGACATTAGGTCATTTTTGGGACATGCAGGTTTTTATAGAAGATTCATAAAAGATTTTAGCACGATATCTAAACCTCTATGTAATCTTTTAATGAAAGACACTGCATTTGAATGGACTAAAGATTGTGAAGATGCTTTTGAAAAACTCAAAAATATGCTCACTACTGCTCCTATTATGAGATCTCCTGATTGGTCTTTACCATTTGAAATAATGTGTGATGCTAGTGACTATGCTGTTGGTGCTGTGTTAGGACAAAGGAAAGATAATAAACCACATGTAATTTACTATGCAAGTAAAACTTTAAATAGAGCCCAAATGAATTATTCCACTACAGAAAAGGAATTACTTGCAGTTGTTTTTGCATTGGATAAATTCAGATCTTACCTTGTTGGATCATCAATTGTTGTCTTTAGTGATCATGCAGCTTTAAAATATCTTCTCTCTAAGAAGGATGCAAAACCTAGGTTGCTGAGGTGGATCCTTTTGCTGCAAGAATTTGACATCACCATTCGAGATAAAAAAGGAGTAGAAAATGTGGTGGCTGATCATTTATCAAGACTTGTTTGTGATGAATCTTTTGGAACCTCACCAATAAATGATACTTTTCCTGATGAACAACTTCTAATTGTCTCCACGACACCTTGGTTTGCTGACATTGCTAATTTTCTTGCTACAGGAAAAATTCCTTCTCAATGGAGCACCCAAGATAAAAGGAAGTTTCTGAATGAGGTAAATAAGTTCTATTGGGATGACCCTTACTTGTTCAAATATTGTCCTGATCAGATTTTTCGAAGATGCATTCCCGACAATGAGGTAAGTAGTGTAATTAAGTTTTGTCATTCCGAGGCATGTGGTGGTCATTTTTCATCAAAGAAAACTGCTGCAAAAATTTTACAGTGTGGATTTTACTGGCCAACTTTGTTCAAAGATGCACATAATTTTTGCAAGTCATGTGAAAGTTGTCAAAAATTAGGTTCCATTTCGAAAAGAAACATGATGCCTTTGAACCCAATTCTTGTAATTGAAATTTTTGACTGTTGGGGTATTGATTTCATGGGACCATTTCCACCATCTTTTGGTTTCTTATACATTTTAGTTGCAATAGATTATGTTTCAAAGTGGATAGAGGCAATTCCATGTCGAAATAATGATCACAAAACAGTGATTAAATTTTTAAAAGAAAATATTTTGAGTCGATTTGGAATTCCTCGATCTATCATAAGCGATGGGGGAACACATTTTTGCAACAAGGTTTTTGAAACATTAATGAAGAAATATGCCATTACACACAAAGTTGCAACCCCTTATCACCCGCAGACAAATGGACAGGTAGAATTAGCAAATAGGGAGATTAAACAAATTTTGGAAAAGACAGTTAATCCAAATCGCAAAGATTGGTCTCTTAGACTTAACGATGCATTATGGGCCTATCGAACAGCTTTTAAAACAGCATTGGGCATGTCTCCTTATAGGCTAGTTTATGGAAAACCTTGTCATTTACCTGTGGAACTTGAGCATAAAGCATATTGGGCCATTAAAATGTTCAACTCAAACCTTGATGACGCTTCTAATTTACGAAAATTACAAATCAATGAACTTGAGTAACTCAGAAATGATGCATATGAGAATTCTAAAATTCATAAAGAAAGAACTAAAGCCTTTCATGACAAGTTAATTTCAAGAAAAACATTTAATGTTGGGCAAAAAGTTCTACTTTATAATTCTAGACTTCACATATTTCCTGGTAAGTTGAGATCAAGATGGACTGGCCCATTTGTGGTTAAGCATGTGTATCATTATGGAGCAGTTGACATTGAGAATCCTCAAAATGGTAACGTATTCAAGGTAAATGGACAAAGACTCAAACTTTTTTTGGAAAATCATGTTACTCAAGAAGAGGTTGTTTTTCTTTCTGATCCTTGTTTTGAAAATAACTAGATGTAAATATAATTTTTTTTTTAACCCCGGTTAAATGGCGGATAACGGTACTCCGTGATTATTTAAGTCGGTTCCATCAGCTACCCACAAAACTGATATTGTATATAAATTTCTCTTTCATTTTATTTTATTTCATTTTTTTTTTCAGGATGGATGATATTCTCAAAAGATTGCAGAAACGATTTCCTCCTTTTCCTCGGAATATTTTACTGAAGCTTTACCAAGTTCGATTAGAAAGATTAAGAATGCTTATGAATAAAAGGATTCCTGAAGACATACGTTGGATAATTGAAGCCAAGGTACGTGAAGATGAATATCTTCCTGTTTTGCATTTACCAGGTACAGGTAGAAGCACTTATGCAAAGAAGCGACGAGCAAAGCGCATGAGTTCAAATTGCCACAAGTGTGCACGATGGACGTGTAACGGTAAATGTCGTTCTATTGGGATTCCGTCCTCTAATCGAGATGATAAAATTGAATTCATTAAGGATGGACTGAGTAAGGAGAATTTGGGTAATATCCAACTTTCTCTTTAGACGCATCCTAGTGGAGACGTACAAAGAGAAATTCTTGATTTATGGCCGCAATTCCAAAGGGAATGGCAACATCTTGGGAATCTGATGATAAAAGACCCTGTTTGCCAGCTTGTAAGAAAACTGGATGGGAAGCATATCCTCGACTCATAGAAGGCGTTTAAGCCGTTTCTGGACGTAAAACCAGAGGAAGATGTCAAATACACTTTCGGCGACATTATTACTCTTGTCTGATTCACTACTCAGTCCTCTATATATTACACCATGTACTCATTCTCTTTCAGGCACTCGAAAAAGAAAAAAAAAATGGAAAGCACTTCGTCCCAGCGCATTAAAAAAATTTGTGTCTTTGGAGGTGCTTATCCAGGGAAAAATAACATATTCGCTGATGAAGCCATAAGAGTTGGAGTAATACTTGCCCAACAAAAGATCCACTTGATTTATGGAGGCGGTAGTACGGGTTTAATGGGAGCAGTCGCTACAGCAGCACACGCCGGAGGAAGTCCAGTTCTAGGAATCGTGCCAAAACTATTCACAGATTTTTGTGGACCTACCGTGGGTAAGGAAATACAAGTCTGGAGTATCCCTGAACGGATAACAATCATGTACCATTCTGCCGATGCATTCATTGCTTTACCAGGAGGTCTGGGTACATTGGAAGAAATAGCTTGCGTGGCTTCTTGGTCATCTTTGGTCACAAATAAGAAACCCATTGGTTTGCTTAATATTAATGGTTATTTTAGTAATTTACTTTCATATTTAGATAATGCTGTGGATAACGGATTCATGTTTTCAGAGGCAAGGAGAACCATAATTTCTGCTACAACCATTGAAGATTTACTCAAAAAGCTACAAGCTTATGAGTGTTTATCTGCTACGGTTGTTTCGCAAACGCTCGGAAAAAGAAAAAGAGATATGGACGAGCAAGGAGTGGATTGCACTTTGTCTTTGTGACATTATCTAACATTTTGCTTGTTGTGTCTCAGTTATAATAAGTGGTTAGCAACCTCTGCAGGTAATATCTCCTAAATTCTACCTTTAAAATTTGACATTGGGGACAATGTCATATTTTAGTAGGGGGTAAGGGACATATTTTGCTAAAAAAAAAAAAAAATTGTTGTGTTTTAAGACATTTAGAAGTATTCATTCTGAACAAGGTCTGAGTAAGGGAGACTTGAGACATACCTTGTCAGTTTGATTTAATCTTCTTCTTTCAAAAAAAAAAAAAAAACAAAAAAAAAAAAAAAAAAAAAAAAAGCATGTTTAGACTTAGTGTGTTTTTTTTTTAGTTACTTTCAATACAATGATGAGATATGAATTGCATAAGTCTAAAACAGATTTATTAGTGAGAAGATTTTCATGAGAATTGAGCTTGATGTCAACCTTTTTATGAGCCAATGTTAATATGATATGTTGATTGAGAAAGAAGCATGTTTAGACTTAATCTGACTTGTATAATCATCTTTGTGAGTTTTTGAGCCTATAATGATTGATGCATTATACAAATCAATCTAATTTCTTTCTTGAGTGCTCTTATGATTACATGATTCTCTAGAACTTGCTTTAAACCGTTTGAGACTATATTGATACATGTGACAACATGAATATGATAGAGGCATTAGGATTATAACTAGAGCCAAACAGCCATCCATTATTAATGTTCTACGAGAACATCCCCACTAGTGAGCCAATTTGAGCCTACATTAAATATGATGTTTTATTGGTAACCACAACTTACACCTAGCCTAAATATACTTATATCCTTACCCTTGTTCTAAAGATGAATTTTATATTTTGAGACATATTGCAAAAAAACAAGGGATATTTTTATTTGAAAATTTGGGTTAGAAACAAAAGATAAGTGTGGGGGAAGAAAAGAAAAGAAAAAGTCAAGAGAAAAAGAAAGGGATCATTGTCAAATACATTCCCATATTAAAAAAAAAAAAAAAAATCTTCTCTTGAACTTCTAGAAAAAGATGTTACAAAGTTGGTTAGAATGATGCAAAGGCTCAACATGAATATTTAGCCTATGTTATTATGTGCTTTATAAGAGTTTTGAGAAGTTTTATTTGTATGATCTTATTATGTCTCTAAAATCTATGAACTCTTTGGAACCTTTGTGATATCTTTATCCTTTTGTTCTTTAACCACATTATAACCCTTTGGCCCCATTACAACCTTGAATAAAGACCTCTTGATTTATGAAGTTGTATGATCTAAATAGTGGAGAATAGGTGGACAAGCAAGCATATGGTAGAAGTGTTTTCATGAGATTGATTGAGTGTAAACACTTTACCACTACTTTAAAGAGTGAAAATCAAGAGAGTATCCCATGTGAGAAGTTGAGATTAAGTTTGAATATACACTATTTTGATTGAAATATGTTATGTTATTATTGGCTTAACTCAAACTATTTACATTCAAGCAAGATTTTTTGTGAATTTCTTTAAGCTATTGATTAGTTTTTAAGACTTGTCCAATGATTATCTCTAATTTATATTGGAAGGATTAGTTATAATTATTATTTTTAGTTTTTCTTATGTCTTCAATGTTTGTGGGTATCGTCCTAGTAAACCCTCACGAGACTAAACTCGTCCACTAGGGACACCTAGGGGTTTAAAGGCTTGTGTCACATGCTAAGTGCCACCGTGATTTCCTACGAAAATGGATTAGATTAGATTTTCTTATTTTATTGAGTCGTTGCTAGGGACTAGCAACAATCTAAGTATGGGGGTGTGATAACTCGTATAATTATATAGTTTTTAGTTATGTTTTATTATTGTTTTGTGTCAAATACGAGTTATTATTGTTTAGTCTAATTGTGTTTATGATCTTTTATATTTTTATGTAATTTGGTGTTTTTCACAAGTTTCTTTGAGTGATTTCAGATTACTAGAATTAAGGGCAAATCCAGTTCAGTTCCAGTTCCGACACCTTTTGCCATATCAGCTATATCTCGAGTTTCACTGAAGCAATAAGGCTGAACTTTGTATCCCTGCAAAGCTAAGAGGCATATCTATCTTTTTCATGTTTTACACTTCTTGAAACGGAGTCGTTTTCCCTAGCGAAATCGACCATCAAGTTGGCTGATGTGCAATGACGTCTGTTCTGCACCGTTTTGGTATTTTGACCATATCTTCCGATCCACGTACGCAAATGATCTGATTCCAACGGCTATGGATCCGTAACTGATAGGGGTATATTTTTCTAGAAGACCATTTTATCAGATCGAGCCTCCAACATTGACAAAATCGACCATCAAGCTGGCTGATCAGAATTGTCATACAATATGACGAAAATTGTTAGAAAAATGCACCCACCTATTATACCTACCTTTGAAATTTGTAAAGCTTGTCTCTTGTCATTTAGCCCTCCAAAATGTGTATAAATAGAGGGCCTTGGATGAGTATTGGGATACATTATACATTGGTAGGATATTTGCCATTGTAATAAAATTCTCTAAGTTTTCTTCTTCTTTCCTTTCTCTAGTTTTCTTTTTCTTTACTTATGTTTCTTACATTTCTTTTCATTTTATTCATATCTAGTATGTGTTGCTAATCATATTGTTGAGGTGATGAGGTGAAGCTCTTGGTAAATGCTAAGGTTAGTCTCTTCAACATGAGCTAAAATGAATCATCATTTATAAACACTAGTGTAGATAATATTTTCTTTTGGTTTAAAATCATACTTGCAAAGTAGAGATCTTGATTCATTATTGACAATGAAAATGGCACAGTAAATGCTTGGTTTCATAACCTTGATTTGTTGTAGACATATACCTTGGCATAAGGAATGCTTGGACTCTTTTTGTGAGTTTTGAGGACACCAAATGAACATAATATCATATGCTATGGACGTTGGACAATTTGGACTGAATTGCTAAACCTTCCGGTTGGAACCTCCCTTATGTGTGGATTTCAATTGTGTAATAAAACAAGATTAATCTTAGCATAACACCAAGAGTGGATTCTCTAACCTCAACATCTTTTCTTATTGTTTTTTTTATATCTTGTTTAATTGCTTTTATGTTATTTTGTTTATTTTGTTCTCTAATATCTTGTTTACTTTCTTTGTTATTGATTCCCTAATATCTTGTTTATTTTCTTTTTCTTATATATTTATAAACTTATACTTACTAATACGCTTCCCTGTGGTTCGACCTCGGACACCCGAGAATTTATTACTTGAACATAACCTGCACTTGGGTTTACAACTCTTAATTGAGTCACCATCAATATAGGTTGGCATTTTGGAATACCTGTGCCAAATACAAAAGAAAATGTTTCATGTAAACTTTGTGTAAAGTTGTGAAATGAGGAATAACACGATTCAAGGAGCACATTGCTCATAAAACTGGTAATGTTGCACCATGCCCCAATGTTACTGGTATGTGATATTTTTATATTTCTTTGAAAAATGTTGTTTTTAATTTATCAATAAAAATTATAAAATTATATAAATATGTACAATTATTTTTTTCTTTTCTTAATTGTATTATTAACAAGTGTCGTTAGAGAAAGCATGATGAATGTTCTCAAAGAAAATAAAGCAAAGAAAAATGACAATAAAAGGAGAAAAGATGAATTTTTATCTCAATTAAGAGGAAATGACTATGATTATGAAGGATTTCTTGACGAGGATGATGTTGTAAGGCAAGCTACTCGATATAGTGTCCAATCACAACACGACTGGCATAGGAGACAAGAATTTAGACAAAGAATTGGTGTTTGGTGTAACACTTATGAAGAGGGACGAAGTTCTCATGGATCAGATGCTGAATATTATGAGGAAATAACAAGAAAATCTGTTCCAAGTGAGTATGAGTTTTCTTTAAGGAGGGCTACACCTGAATTGGTTAGAAGCAAGAGCTAAAAGCAACCAAAGATAAGTGACTCTATTTTAAAGACACAGAGAATGAGGCTGGTTGAATCAATATCTAAATTTCTGATATATGATCGACTTCCTTTTCAGTTAGCAAACTCTCCATGGTTGCATAATTTAGTTTCTGTGGCAGCAGTAGTTGGGCAAAACGTAAAGCTCCCAACACCTTATAAGGTTTCAGATGTGTATTTAGAGTCGGAGTATCAACAAGTCCATGATTGGGTTAATGGATTAAAGGCTCATTGGAATGAACTGGGTGCCACCTTAATGTGTGATGGTTGGACCAATAGTTTGAATCAAATGCACATCATTAATTTGCAGTAAAGGAACCATTTTTTTGAAATATGTAGATGTCTCAAGTGTTCGTAGTAGAGACAATAAATTCTACTACAGATTGTTGGATGAAGTTGTGGAGGAAATAAGAGAAAAGTACATTGTCCAAATAGTCACTGATAATGAGACAACAATTAAAGCTGCTGGAAAAAAATTAATGGAGAAAAGGAAACATTTGTATTGGACAGCATGTTCAGCTCATTGTTTGGACTTGTGCCTTGAGGATATTGGGAAGAAGCAAAGTGTGGCAAAAGTGTTAGATGAGGCGAAGAAAGTGACTTGTTTTATATACAATCACATTTGGACCGTTGATTTGATGAAGAAATATACACATGGGAAGCAAATACTTCGCCCTGCTCTTACCCAATTTGCCACTCATTTCATCCAACTAGAAGAAATAACGAGGCAAAAACATGGTTTGAAAGAGATATTTAATTCAAAGGTCAGTACTTAGTAATTAGTTAGCAGAATTATTTAAATTTACCATATTTTTATGATATTATTGTTTAAAATTTTAATTTTAATTATATTACTCTAAAAATTCATTAATAAATATATAGGAATTTAAAGAATAAAAATGGGGACAGCAAAAGTTCGGACCTGCTTATGAAGCAAAAAAAATTGTTCTAGGAAAAGATTTTTGGAAAAAAGGAGGTGAAATAATAAAAGTGTTTATGAGCCTTTGGTAAAAGTGTTGCGCCTTGTGGATGGTGATGAAAAACCAACGATGGGTTTTATTTATGAGGCTATTGATAGAGCTAAAAGAGCCATTCAACAAGATTGTCAGTATTCTACTGAATATGAAAAAATTATTGACAATAGATGGAATTTCATGCATTTTGACTTGCATTCAGCTGGTAAGTACTAAATAGACCAAGAATGTTTCAAGTAATTAAAAAATACTTATTATTTTAAGTTTGAGATGATATTGTTATGAATTATGTTAGAGGTGGCAAAATGAACCCGAACCCGAAAATCCGTCCAGAAAAACCCGAACCCGCCCAAACCCGATTTGACCAAAAAGTCAAAAAACCGAACCCGAAAAAGTTCACACCTGAAATGGCCTGAGCCCGAAATTACTAGAACCCGAAGGGCCCGAACCCGAAAAAACCCGAACCTGAAAAACCCGAGCCCGAGACCGTCATGAACCCGAATTTAATACTAAAAATAAAAATTATCAAATTATAATTAAATAATTTTTTTATAAAGCAAGAACTTTATTTATCAATTTTATTCTAATATCTTTTTTAATAATTTAATTAAAAATTAAAATTTAATTTATATTTTATATATATGATAAAATAATAATTTTACCAAAAATAAATTATATTTTGTACTTATAACTTTAACGTCTCATATCTTGATGAATCCACAATCTAAAGATTCTAAACTCATGAAGATTTTAGAGATTTGAATTTTTTTTGAAATAAAGTATTACTTGTCTTTGTTTATGTTATGTTAAGAGCAACCTTATAATAGTATAAAAGTGGTTCCTATATGTAAAAATTAATTAACAGCAATTCATTCATTTTAACTTATCTCTAGTATGATAGTATTTCTTATATTAAAAAATAGATAAAACTACTTTTAAAAAAAATGTGTTGCTTTTTGTAACATATATATATATAGTTTTTTTAGGCAGATTATTAAATTAAGTCAACAAATATTGATTTATAAAAGTATCATGTCTTTTTAGAATTTAAAAATATTTAACATAATTAGCTAATTTAATTTTGTAATTGATTTATTATTTATTTTATTTTGGATAAGTATTTTTTAAATTATTATTATTTTATTACACTTGACATAATTTAAGATATAATTTACTTTTAGTACCATCTTATATCAAAATTCAAGATTGGTTCACTTGGTAATATCCTTACTATTAAAAGTTGAATGTTAGATTCGATTCTTTACATAAGCATAAATTTTTTACATTTTACAAATATATAAAAGGATAGTAGAATGCCAAGGTTCGTCCCTAAAAGTCTCTTATTTTGTAGTGAATATAAATTATAATGTATTTATATATTGAAATTCGAGTTCATCAAATCAATTATTTTAAATATTAATATGATTAATTTATAATATATCATATTTTTATAATAAATTATTTTAAAATTTTATTTTATATAAAAAATTAATTTTATATTCTTTTGGAGCTAACAAATATTATTTAGATTTTTTTCATTTATTTTCTAAATTTTCGATTTTTAAAAAAATTTGAATTTTATTTTGAATTTTTCCTATTTTGATTTTTTTTTTTAATTTAATGATGATGTGGTATCATAGAGTTGGCAGGGACGTGGCATTTTTACCACGTGTCACTACCTAATTGGATGCTATTTGCCACATCAATATTTATTTAATAGTGTTAGGACGAAGTATAAACATGTTTGATGAACTTATAATATAGGTACCCGATTAAAATAAAAAATTCTTTAAATATCAAAATAAAAAAGTGGTATAGTACTTGATTATTTTTATTTAAGCCAAGTCAAAATGGTTGGTTCTCCATGGCTCATGTAAATAGCCTGGTCACCAAAAAAAAAAAAAAAAAAGCTTTAATATCTATGCTTGTATATATACTTGTATTACTGATGAATATATGAATATAGCAGCTTTAATCATCATATTATACTTTCTTTATATTATTACATGGTAACATACTAACATGTAGTAAACTTGAAACTTTTTGAATAATTTTAATAATATATTTTTTAGATAGGTATTTTTATTAAAAATTCTGATGAAGTTTTTATTTTTGAATAGGTATTGACCAAATTTTTATTATAAATCGCATTTTTAATAATTTTTACATAGTATTGATTTTTTTCATTGAACTCTATCAATTTAAAAGTTTTAATTTAGTACGATCGATTTTAATGAAAAATCTTATACAAAACTTGACCTAAAACACTTTATATAAGTTCTTCCACTTTTGGGAGCATCAGTTGTGAAACTCCATAAAACCAATATTACTAAATTAGTTGATTACAAGAGAAGGGCCACATGTTGCAACGGTCCTAAATACATTTTTGAAATATACAAATATTTTTCATAATTTTTAGAAATATTTGTACATCATTGCAGGTTATAACATACATTAATGTTTAGGTAAGTATAAAATTGTGTTAGTTGTGAAAACACGCTTAAAAGATAACATCATAAATATAAAATAATGTTAAACAATTTAAATAACAGTTAAATTTTTACATAATCTAATTAAGTATTAAGTCAATCGGAACTTTTTTTAAGAAAGTTTCTTCTTTCTTCTTTCATTTTTAATTTTTTTTTCCATTTTTTCTCTCTCTTCTCATTTAGATTTGATAATTCGTGTATTTGTATCGTGTTCGTATTAGCTTTCCGTATCATAATCGTATTTAAGGTATTATATATTTATATCAAATTTGATAAATAAATAATTTGTTTTATATAAATTTTGATATTTTTATATATTCATGTTGTGTTTATTTTATTTTTTCGTGTCGAATTTTGTATCATATTTTACTTATTTTTTCTATATCATATTCATGTGATGTTCAAAATTGCGAAATGTATTCTCACTTTTGTCCTACCAATTACCATCTTCCCGCTTCAGTTTTTTTTGGATATGATCAATGACTTTTTATCCGTTCCCATCCTCACTCCGTCCTTCACTTTTTTAATACTCTTGTCCCTCTCTCATCTACCCATCTCCCTTCCTACCGTATTAGTTGTCATAACCGTTTCTCGACTGCCGGACGATTTTAAAAACACATGGAGTCGCCATTAATTTTTTTGACTAAGTGTGATTGGTCACCTCTTAAAACATTTTAAAATTAATTAAAACATTTTTAAAACCAATTTCGAAGTCTGCGCTTTAAACTAGAGAGAGAACAAAATCGGGTTCGGGAGTCGGTTACGTGCGGGGAAGGATTAGCACCTCACGACGCCCGTTTAGCAACTATACCATTTAATCATGTGTTATCCTTTAATCTTGATAAAACAATTTTAATTTTGATATTTAAAATAATTCCCATAACTCTCTTTATTGCAAATTTTGTATTTGTAGAAAAGAACAAATTATTTGATTTAGGAATAAAATGAAAATCTTTGGTATCAGAAACTTTCACCGAATTTTCCAACGTCTAGGATTTAAGAGGAGTTTCTTCGCTTTCAGATTTGCATAATATTCCTCTAAATCGAATAATGTTCCTTTTTAAACAACAATTATTCAAAATCCTCCAACGTCTAGGCAGGATATCAATATTTGTCTTTACTTGGAATATTATTTTATTTTATTTCATAAGACTCTTTTAAAACTCTCGTTTTTTCCTTCTTTTTTTTTTATTTCATAAAAGATTTGATATGCGATGAAGGGAATAATCAACTATAACGAAAGAGCAAACATAAAATAATAAGCAATAATTTAAACAACAAATTGTTTTAATTTTAAAAATAAAATTTTCATTTGAGTGAGGATAAGAATCTTCGATGTGAGAGTTTTCCCAAATTCCCCATCGTCTAGGCGAATTTGGAGAAGATCTCTACATTTGAAAATTCTAATCTCCATCCCTGAGATTGACATGCTCCCAATTTTTGATCCGACATATACAACAACGTAAATGATGAATTAATTCAATTGTAAAATGGAATATTTTATTTTTAAAGGCAATATGAGAACCCTCGATGTGAGATCTTCACCAAATTCCTCATTGTCTAGGCGAAATTTGGAGAAGATCTCTACACTTGAAAATTCTCATTACAAGCATATTATTATTATTCGAGAAATTTTTTCCTCTTTTGTTGAAAAATTTTATTTAATGTTTGTCCTATGCAACATATTATAAACTGAACAAATAATATTAGCATGCCAACCAAAGGCGAATAAATAAGCACGAATAAATAAATGATATAACAAATTAACTAAAAATATATTTTATTATTTTTTTTGTGTTATTATCCCTTTCTATCTTTTCCATTCATTATTTATTTTAACTATTATTTTGACTACCATTTTTTGTTTTTGTTTTTTATTTTTATTTTATTATATATTTATTTTTATTATTTATTATCAATATTTTTATTTATAAATAAAACACGAACCCTCGTCGCATGTGAGAACCTTCCCAAATTCCCCAACGTCTAGGCGGAATTTGAAAAGGCTCTCCATACTTGAGAGTTCTTATAATGAAACCTTAGACGATCATTTTTGAGAATACCGAGATTCTTCCAACATCTAGGCAAGAATCGATAAAATATTATTATTATTTTTTTTATCATTTTTCATTTTTTTTGAGTATTTTGTCGCACACAAATTTTGAGAAAACTATTTATTATTCATGTATTTTTTTCATCTTTTTCTAAAAATTTTCACTTTTGTTTCTTTCCAAAAAATATTTGTTATTAATTGCTTTTTTATTTCTGAGTCAATAAATTTTAAAAAAGAAATTTATATCTCATATGACACAAAGCCAAATAAATTTCATTTATCTTCTCTATTTTCGTTTTAATTTAAATAAAGAAACTTCATTATTTTTAATTACTCATTTAAATAAATTATCTTTAATATTTTTTTAACAAATAATATAAATAAATAAATGACAATTAAATAAACATATATATATATATATAATGTAGGTACTTGTATAAAAAAAATTGTATAAAACTTAAATAAAATGGGCTGAAAAAATGTACCAAAACAAGCCTCTTTGTCAAGGCCCAAAGCAGAGGCCCAAACGTGGAAAGCCAAGCCCAAGGGTCAAGTTGGCTGCTGATGGGCCAAACTAATCTACTGGGCCATGGGTCGTGTGGTGGCTGCGGGTCGGTGTATGCATGTCTGGTTTGAGGGCAAACGTGTCACGGGTTGGGTCGTCTTCTCTTTTCTTCTCTTTCCCTTTTTTTTTTCCTTTTGGCCAGAACCGAGTCAGGCGCACGGACCCCGGGTCGGTTTCGGGTCCGCGCGCGAACCCTTCCCCAGCCAAAACGCTGCCGTTTCGATAGTAGTATTTAATTCCATTTTTTTTCACTTTCTGATTCCCCTCTTTCTACCCATTTCTTTCGCTCTTTTCTCTCTAGATCCCCAAAAATCGGCAGGCGTCTCTGTCATCCATCGCCGTGTCGGAGCTCCTCTCCGGTTTGGTATCTACCCAAAAACGGCCTTTCCCTCCTCCTGTATCCAGATCCGAGATCAGCTCTCCCCAAACCCCAATTGAAAACCCTAGATCTAGGATCAAAAAATCCGAATTTAAAACCTAAAAATCTTCATTTTATTTTTTTGCTATTTTGTGTTGTTTTTTTGGTTTGTTGAATGATTTTGTGGTCTCTTAGACGGTGGGTTTGTGGTTGTGTGGGTGCAGCGAGGGTGGGTCCGATTGGGGCTTCAGGTAATTTTTTTTTCTTGGATGGTTGCTGTAGACACCTAATTTTGTCCGGACTACTAAAACAGGTATGTTTTCTTCCTAAATTGATGTTTCCGAATGTAAAAAGACTTTTTTCATCTTGCAGGTGATACTTCGAGACTTAGTTTAAGAGGGCGAGCATAAAAAGTCAAACTTGAAAAAATTCAACCCCAAAAAGTCAACTACTGAAAAAGTCAACCCACTTTCAAAATCAAGATTTTAAGTTCAATTGAAAAATGGCGAAAGAATTTTGATAATCCGAAGTCTACATTGAAAGATATGGAGTTCGGAAGAAGGGATTTGGAGATTTAGTAGAAAGGAAACCCAAATCCGAGAAATTTGGGGAAAAGTGCTTAAACGATCAAATTGGTCGAAATTGAAGGTTCCAAATGAAAGATAAGCACTGACTACGGGTAATGGAGAAGTCACTTGCAAGAAAAACCGAAAGAAAAGTCAATCCGGGAGAAAACCGAGAATTAGGGTTTTTAGTGGATTTCGGTGTAATCGGGAAAAGTCAGAGAAATGGCCCGACTTGGCAAGACCAAAGCCCCCAATGGATAAGGAATGATTAAAAAAGGATAGCCCAAGGCTCAGTTTGAAGAAAATTTGAAAATCGGACTTGTTTTGAGCAAAATCGGGTTTCGGAGAGAAAATGGCAAAATTGGAAAATTTGGGAAAAATAGAAAATGGACTCCAAAAATTCTGAAAATTTGCAAATCTCATTTTTAAATTATTTGGAAGAGATTGGCGAAAGAAAATCTTGATTCCGAGTTCGTTTGCAAAATGGCCAAATCCCAGGCCTCTTATGCAATAATTCAAAAAGGAAAATCCCGGAAAAATAGCAAATGGACTCCAAAAATTATGAAATTTTGTAAATATCATTTTTAAATTATTTGGAAGAGATTGGAGAAAGAAAATCTTGATTCGGAGTTCGTTTGCAAAATGGCCAAATCCCGGGCCTCCTATGCAATAATTCAAGCCGATAAATCCCGAAAAAATACCAAATGAGCTCCAAAAATTATGAAAAATTCCAGATCACACATGTAAATTATTTAGAAGAGATTGGTGAAGAAAAATCTTTATTTTGAGCTCGTTTAAAAAATGGTAAAATGTAGGGGCATAAAAGGGCATTTTTGGAAGAACAAATCCAAATAAATAGCAAACGGACTCGGATAATTTTGAAAACTTCCAGAACTCAATATTTTATTATTTTGGAAGTATTAAAAAAAGAAAAATTGAATTTGGAGTCCGTTTGATATTTATTTGCATCCGGGGGGCAAAATGGTCATTTCGCCCAAGAAACCGAAAAGGGCTACTTTGGGCCTTTCAAAAAATCAGAGTTGGGCTGAAAAATAGAAGTGCTAGCCTGCCCAGGCCCAAAGGAAGGAGGAAGCTTCTGATTTTTCAATCAAATGGCTAAAAATTAAGAGTTAATTAGATATTCTCTTTGATCAAGCCATGGTGATTAAGCCACATAGGCCAAGAGAGATGTCAACATTATTCTTGAACAGCTGTAATTTGGGATAGCTGATATGCTAATCTAAGGGTGATAATTTCATGATTTTTTCACCTTGAATTATTAGCCATTTGATGAAAAATTGGTTACAAAGAAATGACAACATCTTTGTATGTTTTAAGGGACCATTTGGCCAGCACACTAGGGGGTTCAGAAATTTTATTTTCAGATTTCATTTGGCTGGGTTTTCTTGGTTTTTACTTGGTTTTTCTCTCTTTGGTTGAAAGCAAAAAAGAAAAATTTTAGAAAAGAAAGGAAAGTTTGAAGAGATAAAGCTTGAAATATAGCTTCTTGAGGTTGCTCTTGAGCACCAACTCTTGCACTTTCTTGATTTTCCATTCTTGTTTTTGCTATTTTGATTATTATTTGGTAGGTTTCTATTTTAAATAAATGTTTTTTTATTGTTCTTCTTAAGTTCTTCCTTCATCTCTTTCTTAAATATATTTTTTACAATTTTTTTTTATAATATACTCACCATGGCCGAATGGCCTACATTATTAATTTAAGTTGCTGTTTTGGTTTATTTTATCATATTGTTTATGTTATTTTCTTTGATCTTGATGTTTTAAATGTTATATTATTTCATATACTTGAGTTATATTTTAATTTGGTTGCTTTGTTTGTTGTCATTTATGATTTAAATATCATGTTCTTGCATTTTTCATTTTCTGTTTTCATGATGTTTAAATTTGAGCATGTTTTAGATTTAGTATATCAAGTGTTTGTGAAAATGCTTGTGTGGTTTTTGCATGATTTGAGTTTTATATCTTAGTTGAGCATGTTTTAGATTTAGTATATTAAGTGTTTGTGAAAATGCTTGTGTGGTTTTTGCATGATTTGAGTGTTATATTTTAGTTGAGCATGTTAGTATACCAAGTGTTTGTGAAAATGCCATGCTTGTTGGAGCTTGAGGCCATTTGGCTACTCCATGTGTTTTGCATTATGTGTTGCATTTTTGCCATGTTAGTTAGTAGGTTTTTGCATTTGCATGACATTTGATTTAGTTGAGCATGTTAGTATATCAAGTGTTTGTGAAAATGCCATGTTTGCTAGTTACATTATTCCATTCGGCCACCCTTGGAATTTTTGCATTTTATGTGCATTCTTGCCATGTTAGTTGATAGGTTAGCATTTGCATGATATTTGGTTGAGTTTTTAGTTTAAGCATGCTTTGTGTTTGTGAAAATGCCATGCATATTTTAGTTATTAAGTTTGGTTTATTTGTCATGCATGTTCATGCATTTTAGGTCTAGGTTGCATTAAATGCCATGCAAGTTCATTTAGGTCTAAGTCACTATATTGATGCCATGCATTTTTTCATGACATTTAGGTTTAAACTCATGCATTTCATGCACTATGTTTGCTGTATTTTTTCCTGCATTTCATGTTCATGCCACTTGAATAATGACTTGAGCCAATTAATGGTTCAAAGTCATGCTCTCTTGAGCACACTTGTGGAAAATTAAATCTTGTCAAATTGATTATTCTATCTTTGTGATTTTTTTTTTACTTAGCCCATTTTTATCTAACTTTCAAAAAAGTCCTAGCTACTGTTTGTGGGTCATTTTATGAGTCTTAAATATTTTTACTTTGATTTTTAAATGATTTTATCAAAGGCAAAAATGTGTTTTGACAAAACAATTTTTTTTTCACCCAGTACTCATACATTTCCGATTTTTCTGGGAATTTATCTTTAATCAGAAAATTAAGCCGATTATTTTCCGTGTAGTTTTACATGTTCTGAGTCTCCAGTATATGTTTTAGAATTTTTTAAATTTTTAAAAATATGGTAAAAAATCTTGGCTTAAAACTGGACAGTGGAGTCAGAATTGAATTTAAGGAAAAATCATTTTTCTGTTTTGGTTAAGTTACTTAGAGTGGGATGATTAGGAGGGTTAGCTACTGACTTAGGGTAGTTTCTAAGCCTTTTTAAACTCAAAAAAATGGTTTTTCAAGTCTCGGGTTAAGGGTAGTCAAGTTCGGATTTTCAAACTTAGGAAATTAGAGCCATTTAAAAAAAGATTTAGCCCGGTTTTTACTTTTAATTCAAGCTTTTCAAAATTATTTTCAAACAATCACAAAGTATTTCGGTTTTAGAATATTTAATTTGACATATTTTCCTAAGGTATCCGGATATCTTTTTAGATATACGGATTTTCATAATTAAAGTAAAAAATACATTTCATGCATTGCATTTTTCATATTCATGCATTTTATATAATATGTGATTCTTGCTATAATAATTTCTATGATATTGTTATTATTTTGATTTATATTTTTTGATGTTATATGATTTATTATATGGTTTTGAATATTTTATGATATCCTATGCTTTTATTTAGTTATTTTTATTTAGCATATACTATGTTCATGCATTATTATTTTTATTTTCATGTATATTATATGATAGCATTATTTTATTCCATATCATTTAAATTGTATGCCATATCATTCATATTTGTCATGTCATTTAAATCATTTCATTTCATTTAGGATATATTATGTCATCTAGAATATTTTATTTCATTTAGATTATATCATATGACTTAGGATATTGCATTTCATATAGAATGTATTATGTTACATAGGTCATTTAATTTCATTTAGAATATATCATATAACTTAGGATATTTCATTTCATTTAGAATATGCTAAGGCATTCAAATCATGTCATGTCATTTAGGTTTCATTATATTATTTAGATTTTGTTATGTCATTTTATTTATGTCATGCATATACATATTCATTTCTTTTAAATGTTTTCAAAAAAAAAAATGGTTTTCAATAAAATAAAGATATTCCCGAGTTAAAATAATTCATGAGTTCTCTGCCGGGTCTGCTGGGGAGGATATCATCAATTATTATTAATAATGGAATATCTTCTTTAAAAAGAGAATGATTCGGAAAATTTTCCAAAATTAATAAAAATTTCTATATTTTGCCACGTTTGTTGGGGAATATAGGAAAATTTTGAATTTATAAATTCCGGATCATTTTCAATTAAAAATGGAATTATTTTTCTTTAAATTGGGAATTAACTTGAAATACTAAATTTAAAACCGATTTTTTACTGAGACTTGAGATAACACACGATTAATAAGGTACCGATTTATACGAGCGTTGTGGGGTGCTAATCCTTCCCCGCACGTAATCGACTCTCGAACCCGCTTCTTTGATTTCTCTGGTTTAAAATGCAGACTTGAAATTGGTTTTTAAAATGTTTTAATTAATTTTTAAAATATTTTATAAAACCAGTTTTAATTGGTGGCCGATCACACCTAGCTAAAAATGATTGGTGGCGACTCCATGTTTTTTTCAAGGTCATTTTCAAAACGTTCATTTTTCTAGAGGAATTAAGTCGACTTTTCCTCGATTTTTTTTTTAATGTCACGCTTAACGAATAATAAAGTCTTGCGATGAGACTCGTTATTTTTTAGGTTGCGACAGCTTGGCGACTCCACTGGGGACTATTAGAGAGTCAGGCCTAGAATTAGTCGTGTTATCAAAGTCTCGATTTTGTTGGTTTAATTGGTATTTAATTTTAATTCCCATATTTTAAAAAATAAGAATAATTTCAAAAAATAATAAAATATTTTTAAATATGTCCATATTCATTTGCATACATATTATAATTTTTCTCTGGTTATTTTGGTGCATATATTTATTTATTGATTAATTGATGATTTATGTTGTTTAATCTTGTTGGGGCATTTAGAATAAGGGATATAGAATAGGTGGTGAAAGGTTTGTTATTTCTCCTTACACACTACACGTGCATTTGCATATCATGAATCCTATACCCGGGTCCGTCCTTTTAGGTGGGAGCAAAGTAACTAAGCCTTCGTGATTAACAATTCACATGGGCTAGTGAAACACTTTCGGAGTACTAAATTACCTAAGCCTTCGTGATTAACAATCCGCATGGGCTAGGGAAATAGACTCTAACGAATTGAACCCGCTTTTATCGAGGTGCCTTACTAGCCTTCACCGGCGATAGTGAGAAACAATTCGGGGCTTTTTAGAATCCATTCACCTTCATATAGTAAACCTAGGCGAAGCCATGACAGATTTCCAATTAGGTATCCCGAAGTTAAGAACACATGGAGAAATATTTCCAATCCTTTTACCTTCTATTCTACTTTTTGAATAAGTTTATTTTTTCGGACAATGATGAACGTACATCACAATGCCCGTAATAAATGTTGTCCCCAGGTTGTTATAATACCGAAATTTTGTTGGCATCCTCAGGGATAATTATTGCTTTGAATTATATGTTTTTTTTTGTATTATTCATATTTATTCCCGTTACTAATTCATTTTCTTTTTCTTTTTGTTGTTGTTGTTTTTTTTTTTTTTTTTTTTTTTTTTTTTTTTTTTTTTTTTGCATTCTTGCCATCATTTCTGCACATTTGAAGGTTATTGGTCTCGGGATATTATTCAACCAAAAGGGCTTTCATGGAGGGTCAGAGTGTCTCAGTGGTCGAGAAACATTTAGAGGTTAGGAAACAGTCCGAGAAAGTTCAACAGGATAATAGGGATTGTTTGAAGATGGGATATGTGTCAGCATTGCCAGCCGAGGTTGATCTTATTATCAAGAAAAATGATCTCCGGGATTTGATTGATATATGGAATCAGTGGAATATATCGAAAAAAGAAGCCTTCACTCAGACATATGGGGACATAGCTCTGTTAGCTCAGGTTAAGGTCAGCGGTGAGGTGATCCGGGCTGTGGTACAATTATGGAATCCCGCTTATCGGTGTTTTACTTTCAACCGAGAGGATATGACTCCAACCATAGAGGAATATTCGACCTTGCTGCATATTGAGAATGTTATTCCCGATCGTATTTATTTGAAGGATACAAAGACACCGGGTTTTGATAACTCGTATAATTATATAGTTTTTAGTTATGTTTTATTATTGTTTTGTGTCAAATACGAGTTATTATTGCTTAGTCTAATTGTGTTTATGATCTTTTATATTTTTATGTAATTTGGTGTTTTTCACGAGTTTCTTTGAGTGATTTCAGATTACTAGGTTAAATCAAGAATTAAGGGCAAATCCAGTTCAGTTCCAGTTCCGACACCTTTTGCCATATCAGCTATATCTGGAGTTTCACTGAAGCATTAAGGCTGAAATTTTTACAGTGCAAATTTAAGAGGCATATCTATCTTTTTCATGCTTTACACTTCTTGAAACGGAGTCGTTTTCCCTAGCGAAATGTGGTATCAAGTTGGCTGATGTGCAATGCCGTCTGTTCTGACCGGTTTTGGTATTTTGATCATATCTTCTGATCCACATGAGAAAATGAGCTGATTCCAACGGCTATGGATCACAAACGGATAGGGGAATATTTTTCTAGAGGACTATTTGATCAGATCAAGCCTCCAACATTGACAAAATCAACCATCAAGCTGGCTGATCAGAATTGTCATACAATATGACGAAAATTGTTAGAAAAATGCACCCACCTATTATACCTACCTTTGAAATTTATAAAGCTTGTCTCTTGTCATTTAGCTCTCCAAAATGTGTATAAATAGAGGGCCTTGGATGATTGTAAGATACATTGTACATTGGTAGGATATTAGCCATTGTAATAAAATTCTCTAAGTTTTCTTTTTCTTTCCTTTCTCTAGTTTTCTTTTTCTTTATTTACTTATGCTTCTTACATTTCTTTTCATTTTATTCATATCTAGTATGTGTTGCTAATCATATTGTTGAGGTGATGAGGTGAAGTTTTTGGTAAATGCTAAGGTTAGTCTCTTAAACATGAGCTAAAATGAATCATCATTTATAAACACTAGTATAGATAATATTTTCTTTTGGTTTAAAATCATACTTGCAAAGTAGGGATCTTGATTCATTATTGACAATGAAAATGGCACAGTAAATGCTTGGTTTCATAACCTTGATTTGTTGTAGACATATACCTTGGCATAAGGAATGCTTGGACTCTTTTTATGAGTTTTGAGGACACCAAATGAACATAATATCATATGCTATGGACGTTGGACAATTTGGACTGAATTGCTAAACCTTCCGATTGGAACCTCCCTTATGTGTGAATTTCAATTGTGTAATAAAACAAGATTAATCTTAGCATAACACCAAGAGTGGATTCTCTAACCTCAACATCTTTTCTTATTGTCTTTTTTTTATCTTGTTTAATTTCTTTTATGTTATTTTGTTTATTTTAATATCTTGTTTATATTGTTTTGTTGTTGATTCTCTAATATCTTGTTTACTTTCTTTTTCTTATATATTTATAAACTTATACTTACTAATACGCTTCTCTGTGGTTCGACCTCGGACACCCGAGAATTTATTACTTGAACATAACCTGCACTTGGGTTTACAACTCTTAATTGAGTCTCCATCAAGTTTTTGGCGCCGTTGCCGGGGAGGCAATACTAAGTATATAAGTTTATAAGTATATTTATTTTTATTGGCTGGTTATACCGCCTAATTTTCTATATATTTATATTTATATTGTAAAGTTTATATTTATATAAATATATTATCTGTATATTAACTTTGTTTTATGCTTGTTTGGCGACGTGATTTTAGATCTCGTCTTTTAGTTAGATTTTATTGTGAAACTTTTTCAGGTAATCTTTCTAATACAACTCCTACCATGGCTGACAATGAAAGTGTTCATGCTGAAGATGAGAACAGACAAGTACGCACCATGCGTGACTACTTGCAACCAACTCGAAGCTCATCACCCTCTTGTTTTATTTTTCCTCTCAATGCAAACAACTTTCGTTTTAAACCAGGTATGATAGCTTTGCTTCCAAATTTCCATGGGTTAGAATCGGAAAGTGCTTACTCGTTTCTAAAAGACTTCGAAGATGTATGTGTCACCTTTAATGACCAACAATGTACAAATGAAATTGTCAAGCTAAAATTATTTCCTTTTTCTTTAAAAGATAAAGCAAAAATTTGGCTTCATAATTTAAAACCAAGGTCAATTGGCACATGGCAAGAATTACAAACTGAGTTTCTAAAGAAATTTTTCCCAGCACATAAAACTACTGCTTTGAAAAGACAGATTCAAAATTTCAATCAAAATCAAAATGAAGCATTTTTTCAGTGCTGGGAGCGTTTTAAAGATTTGTTAAGTTCTTGTCCACATCATGGTTTTGAAAAATGGCGTCTTATTAGTTTCTTTTATGAAAGTTTAACTCCCGAAACTAAACAATTTGTTGAAACAATGTGTAACGGTGAGTTTCTAGAAAAAGAACCTGAAGAAGCCTTTGACTACCTAGACCATTTGGCAGATAACTCTCAAGCCTGGCATACAGATAATTCCTCTGAAAGTTCCAATAGATTTAATCTTGTTTCTAACAGAGGTAAATATCATTTTAGTCAAGAAGATGAGATAAAAGCTAAAGTAGCTAATTTGGCTAGAAAGATTGAAGCCATGGAACTTAGAGAAGTAAAAGAAGTCAAAACGGTTAAAAATGAAGAAAGTTGTGGAATTTGTGAAATCATGGGACACCTCACTTCTGAATGTCCAAACATTCCCATTCTTAAAGAAGCGTTGCATGATCAAGTAAATTCCATAAACACATTTAAAAAGCCTTTTCCTTCTCCTTACTCTGAAACGTATAACCCTGAATGGAGAAATGATCCCAACTTCAGTTGGCAGAATAATAATCATGTTCAGGTACCACAATCTCAAAAGCCGGGCAACACTTTTTCCTATCAACCTTCACGTGTACAAACCTTGGAAGAGACATTGCAAGCATTCATGCAAACACAAGCAAATGTGAATAACCAAACTTCACAGGACATCAATGAGATCAAAAACACCTTGTCCACATTGTCAGCTTCATTACGCACTCAAGAAAAAGGTAAGTTTCCTGCTCAACCTCAGCCTAACCCTTCTACTCAATGTCTTGTTTCTTGCTCCAATGAAACTCAACAGGAAAATGCCAGTTCTATCACAACTCTTCGAAGTGGAAAGGCAATTGACAAAAACATTCCATCAAAAGACCAAGATCCTCCTTCCCCTCCGAAAAGTAATGGTAAGGATGATGGTAAGTCTGAACTTCTTGAAAATTTGGACAAAGAAAAAGGTATGCATCCTGCTCCTTTTCCTCAAAGGTTGCAAACAATAAAGAATTTGAATCAAAATGCAGAAATTTATGAACTTTTCAAACAAGTTAAGATTAACATTCCTTTATTGGATGCAATCAAACAAGTTCCATCTTATGCCAAATTTTTGAAGGACATGTGCACAGTTAAAAGGAAACATAATGTACAAAAGAAAGCATTTCTGACGGAAAGTGTGAGCTCAATCATTCAGCACCTTACTCCACAAAAATTCAAAGATCTTGGATGTCCAACAATCTCATGCATCATTGGAAACACTAGAATAGAACGTGCATTGCTTGATCTTGGTGCTAGTGTTAATCTTTTGCCTTTTTCTGTTTATCAACAGTTAGGTTTAGGTGAACTCAAGGAAACACCTGTTACACTTCAACTAGCTGATCGTTCTGTAAAAATTCCTCGAGGGATAGTTGAAGATGTTTTGGTTCAAATTGATAATTTTTACTTCCCTGTTGATTTTATTGTTTTGGACACACATCCTGTTTCAAATCCAAATGTTCAAATTCCTGTTATATTAGGCCGTCCATTTCTTGCAACTTCTAATGCTCTGATAAATTGCAGGAATGGTATTTTGAACATTTCTTTTGGAAATATGACTTTAGAATTAAATGTGTTCAACATTTGCAAGCAACCTGGTGATGATTCAGAAGTACATGAAGTGGATTTCATTGAAGAACTTGTTCATGAACATCTCACCACTACCACATTCCATGATCCTTTAGAAGCTTATTTAATTGAATGTGAGTTTGATAATGCTTCAGAAATTTCACACACTGATTCTTTGTTAAATTCTTTTCAGGATAAGCATTGTTGGAAACAAAAGTTTGAGGAACTTCCATCACTCACAAATGTCACTGTACCATCAACTATTGAACCACCCAAGCTGGATTTAAAACCATTGCCATCCGAGCTAAAATATTCCTTTTTGGGAAAAATTCCTTCTCAATGGAGCCCCCAAGATAAAAGGAAGTTTCTGAATGAGGTAAAGAAGTTCTATTGGGATGACCCTTACTTGTTCAAATATTGTCCTGATCAGATTTTTCAAAGATGCATTCCCGACAATGAGGTAAGTAGTGTAATTAAGTTTTGTCATTCCGAGGCATGTGGTGGTCATTTTTCATCAAAGAAAACTGCTGCAAAAATTTTACAGTGTGGATTTTACTGGCCAACTTTATTCAAAGATGCATATAATTTTTGCAAGTCATGTGAAAGTTGTCAAAAATTAGGTTCCATTTCGAAAAGAAACATGATGCCTTTGAACCCAATTCTTGTAATTGAAATTTTTGACTGTTGGGGTATTGATTTCATGGGACCATTTCCACCATCTTTTGGTTTCTTATACATTTTAGTTGCAATAGATTATGTTTCAAAGTGGATAGAGGCAATTCCATGTCGAAATAATGATCACAAAACAGTGATTAGATTTTTAAAAGAAAATATTTTGAGTCGATTTGGAATTCCTCGATCTATCATAAGTGATGGGGGAACACATTTTTGCAACAAGGATTTTGAAACATTAATGAAGAAATATGCCATTACACACAAAGTTGCAACCCCTTATCACCCGCAGACAAATGGACAGGTAGAATTAGCAAATAGGGAGATTAAACAAATTTTGGAAAAGACGGTTAATCCAAATCGCAAAGATTGGTCTCTTAGACTTAACGATGCATTATGGGCCTATCGAACAGCTTTTAAAACAGCATTGGGCATGTCTCCTTATAGGCTAGTTTATGGAAAACCTTGTCATTTACCTGTGGAACTTGAGCATAAAGCATATTAGGCCATTAAAATGTTCAACTCAAACCTTGATGACGCTTCTAATTTACGGAAATTACAAATAAATGAACTTGAGGAACTCAGAAATGATGCATATGAGAATTCTAAAATTCATAAAGAAAGAACTAAAGCCTTTCATGACAAGTTAATTTCAAGAAAAACATTTGATGTTGGGCAAAAAGTTCTACTTTATAATTCTAGACTTCACATATTTCCTGGTAAGTTGAGATCAAGATGGACTGGCCCATTTGTGGTTAAGCATGTGTATCATTATGGAGCAGTTGACATTGAGAATCCATAAAATGGTAACGTATTCAAGGTAAATGGACAAAGACTCAAACTCTTTTTGGAAAATCATATTACTCAAGAAGAGGTTGTTTTTCTTTCTGATCCTTGTTTTGAAAATAACTAGATGTAAATATAATATTTTTTTTAACCCCGATTAAATGGCGGATAACGGTACTCCGTGATTATTTAAGTCAGTTCCATCAGCTACCCACAAAACTGATATTGTATATAAATTTCTCTTTCAATTTCTCTTTCATTTTTTTTTTCAGGATGGAAGATATTCTCACAAGATTGCAGAAACGATTTCCTCCTTTTCCTCGAAATATTTTACTGAAGCTTTACCAAGTTCGATTTGAAAGATTAAGAATGCTTATGCACAAAGGGATTCCTGAAGACATACGTTGGATAATTGAAGCCAAGGTACGTGAAGATGAATATCTTCCTGTTTTGCATTTACCAGGTACAGGTAGAAGCACTTTTGCAAAGAAGCGACGAGCAAAGCGCATGAGTTCAAATTACCACAAATGTGCACGATGGACGTGTAACGGTAAATGTCGTTCTATTGGGATTCCTTCCTCTAATCGAGATGATAAAATTGAATTCATTAAGGATGGACTGAGTAAGGAGAATTTGGGTAATATCCAACTTTCTCTTGAGACGCATCCTAGTGGAGACGTACAAAGAGAAATTCTTGATTTATGGCCGCAATTCCAAAGGGAATGGCAACATCTTGGGAATCTGATGTTAAAAGACCCTGTTTGCCAGCTTGTAAAAAAACTGGATGGGAAGCATATCCTCAACTCATAGAAGGCGTTTAAGCCGTTTCTGGACGTAAAACCAGAGGAAGATGTGAGCCACAATCACAACTACAATAAATGACTTCTCAGCTTATGGTTTGATTTGCAATAACTTCATTTCGGTTTAATTTACGTGTTGTTCGATTTGTGTAATTATTCTCGTTTTTTTGCATTGGTCTTTTACGATTGATTTTTCTTCTCTTTTTGATTTTCTTCCTGAAATCACGCAAAAATCTTTTGTTAGGTTAACATTTTCTTCTGACAGGTCAAATACACTTTCGGCGACATTATTACTCTTGTCTGATTCACTACTCAGTCCTCTATATATTACACCATGTACTCATTCTCTTTCAGGCACTCGAAAAGAAAAATGGAAAGTACTTCGTCCCAGCGCATTGAAAAAATTTGTGTCTTTGGAGGTGCTTATCCAGGGAAAAATAAAATATTAGCTGATGAAGCCATAAGAGTTGGAGTAATACTTGCCCAACTAAAGATCCAGTTGATTTATGGAGGCGGTAGTACGGGTTTAATGGGAGCAGTCGCTACAGCAGCACACGCCGGAGGAAGTCCAGTTCTAGGAATCGTGCCAAAACTATTCACAGGTTTTTGTGGACCTACCGTGGGTAAGGAAATACAAGTCTGGAGTATCCCTGAACGGATGACAATCATGTACCATTCTGCCGATGCATTCATTGCTTTACCAGGAGGTCTGGGTACATTGGAAGAAATAGCTTGCGTGGCTTCTTGGTCATCTTTGGTCACAAATAAGAAACCCATTGGTTTGCTTAATATTAATGGTTATTTTAGTAATTTGCTTTCATATTTAGATAATGTTGTGGAAAATGGATTCATGTTTTCAGAGGCAAGGAGAACCATAATTTCTGCTACAACCATTGAAGATTTACTCAAAAAGCTCCAAGCTTATGAGTATTTACCTGCTACGGTTGTTTCGCAAACGCTCGGAAAAAGAAAAAGAGATATAGACAAGCAAGGAGTGGATTGCACTTTGTCTTTGTGACATTATCTAACATTTTGTTTGTTGTGTCTCAGTTATAATAAGTGGTTAGCAACCTCTGCAGGTAATATCTCCTAAATTCTACCTTTAAAATTTGACATTGGGGACAATTTCATATTTTAGTAGGGGGTAAGGGACATATTTTGCTAATTTGTAAAAAAAAAAAATTGTTGTGTTTTAAGCCATTTAGAAGTATTCATTCTGAACAAGGTCTGAGTAAGGGAGACTTGAGACATACCTTGTCAGTTTGATTTAATCTTTTCAAAAAAAAAAACACTATCTGGTCCGTTTATTATCTGCATGTGTTTTACTACTTTCGTGTATGTATTTTTTTTTTAGTATTAGTATAATCTTGGCAAGCATGTGGATAAAGCAATAGAGTTACAAAGGCTTTGATTAAGTTATCTAGGTTATTTTCAATTTGGTTTTCTGAAAATTGAATATTTTTGATGATCAAATGTCTTTGAGATTGTTTTTGGCAGATCGGTTCGATTTTTGTTGGAATGTGAATTCATGGTGAGCCTTTGGAAAGCCACGGAAAACTGGGAAGACATAGTAAGTTTACTTTTTCTCTTCATTCCACATGCAGATTTAGGTCATCACATAGATGCTTGCATCTATACATGATCTGATCTTAGAACAAAGTCACTATCCAGAAAGCCCCTTATCTTTGCCCCCTTACATTAGGAGCCCATAGGTTGTAAACCTTCGGGTTGGATCCCTAGATATGAACTCCAGAAATTATGCTAAAGTGAACGGATACGATTCCGACCCCCATTCCCTCTTTATACTTTTATGATAATATTTGTGATCATTGGGTTTGGGATTGTGTGTTTCCTTCTTGTTTATTTTGTTATCTTTTGAAATCTGAAAAAAAAATGGGAATAATGCAAAAGAGGGTAGTTAGAATGAGTGACTGTTTTTAGAGTCGTGAACTTCGAACTTATTGATGCCAAAACAATGTTGTGATGAGTTGAGAAAAAGATGCTGAAAAAAAGAGCTGATGAAAATCTGTCTTGTTTGATCAATTGAATGAAATGAAAGAAAAAGAAAGTATGGAATCCAATGTGATTTCTGAAAAAGAAAAAAAAAACAAGAATGATGATTATGAATAGATGTGATTGTGCATAAAAGATGTCCCAATGAGGGTACAAATCAAAAGAAAATCACTTGTGCTTAAAAAAAAAAAATCAGAATTCAAGATTCGAGGTTCTTCATTATAGAGAGGTTTTTACTTTTCTATTTTCTTTGGATCGAGTCTTTTCTTGCTTTTTGTTTTCTTTTCAAAATATTATTGTTGAACATAGGACTAAGGATGAGTGAGAATGGAAATATTTTGAGAGGATTGATCACATTATTATTATATTTCTTGAGCCTAACTTGTGATCAACCTCAGATTATGTTTGAACATTCCACCCCTCACTTGTCCATAAGCCTCAGATTCATCTCTGTACCGATCAGATTTGTCAAGTTCACTTGTGAACTACGGTGACAAGGATCTTAGCATGTGTACTTATGAAGCTGTAGTTTGCCTAGTCCTCCATGGCTAGCTAAAGTCTCGCCAAGAAAGAAGTTCCTCAATCGTACGGTAATGCCTTCAATTTTAATCTCATTGACCCTTTACTCGAACTTAATATGCCAATGATACTTAATTAGATGCCTTGCCAATTCTTACGCTTGATCTTGCTTGTTTGTTTGAGATCCCTTTAACTTGTTTTCCTGTTTATTTTTTTTTCTAGGATTGAGTCGTTGCAAGGGACTAGCAACAATCTAAGTGTGGGGGTGTGATAACTCGTATAATTATATAGTTTTTAGTTATGTTTTATTATTGTTTTGTGTCAAATACGAGTTATTATTGCTTAGTCTAATTGTGTTAATTATCTTTTATATTTTTATGTAATTTGGTGTTTTTCACGAGTTTTTTTGAGTGATTTCAGATTACTAGGTTAAATCAAGAATTAAGGGCAAATCCAGTTCAGTTCCAGTTCCGACACCTTTTGCCATATCAGCTATATCTGGAGTTTCACTGAAGCATTAAGGCTGAAATTTTTACAGTGCAAAGTTAAGAGGCATATATATCTTTTTCATGCTTTACACTTCTTGAAACAGAGTCGTTTTCCCTAGCGAAATATGGTATCAAGTTGGCTGATGTGCAATGCCGTCTGTGCTGACCAGTTTTCGTATTTTGATCATATCTTCAGATCCACATGAGAAAATGAGCTGATTCCAACGGCTATGGATCACAAACTGATAGAGGAATATTTTTCTAGAGGACCATTTGATCAGATCAAGCCTCCAACATTGACAAAATCAACCATCAAGCTGGCTGATCAGAATTGTCATACAATATGACGAAAATTGTTAGAAAAATGCACCCACCTATTATACCTACCTTTGAAATTTATAAAGCTTGTCTCTTGTCATTTAGCTCTCCAAAATGTGTATAAATAGAGGGCCTTGGATGATTGTAAGATACATTGTACATTGGTAGGATATTAGCCATTGTAATAAAATTCTCTAAGTTTTCTTTTTCTTTCCTTTCTCTAGTTTTCTTTTTCTTTATTTACTTATGCTTCTTACATTTCTTTTCATTTTATTCATATCTAGTATGTGTTGCTAATCATATTGTTGAGGTGATGAGGTGAAGCTTTTGGTAAATGCTAAGGTTAGTCTCTTAAACATGAGCTAAAATGAATCATCATTTATAAACACTAGTATAGATAATATTTTCTTTTGGTTTAAAATCATACTTGCAAAGTAGGGATCTTGATTCATTATTGACAATGAAAATGGCACAGTAAATGCTTGGTTTCATAACCTTGATTTGTTGTAGACATATACCTTGGCATAAGGAATGCTTGGACTCTTTTTATGAGTTTTGAGGACACCAAATGAACATAATATCATATGCTATGGACGTTGGACAATTTGGACTGAATTGCTAAACCTTCCGATTGGAACCTCCCTTATGTGTGAATTTCAATTGTGTAATAAAACAAGATTAATCTTAGCATAACACCAAGAGTGGATTCTCTAACCTCAACATCTTTTCTTATTGTCTTTTTTTTTTTATCTTGTTTAATTTCTTTTATGTTATTTTGTTTATTTTAATATCTTGTTTATATTGTTTTGTTGTTGATTCTCTAATATCTTGTTTACTTTCTTTTTCTTATATATTTATAAACTTATACTTACTAATACGCTTCCCTGTGGTTCGACCTCGGACACCCGAGAATTTATTACTTGAACATAACCTGCACTTGGGTTTACAACTCTTAATTGAGTCTCCATCAGGTTTCAAGAAAAAGATGTCGAAGATTTTGGGAGTGGAAAGAAATTGGGTAGAGAGCCATGTTGTCCGAAAAGGAAAAAGCTACTGCATATCATGGGACATTTTACGGGCTTTAATCCATAGTCATTCAAGCAAGGAGATAGTTAGGAATATTTTTGCTTTGGCTATCTATGGTTTAGTTATCTTCCCGAAAACATTAGGGTATGTGGATGTGGCGATATTTGATGTTTTCGAGAGGCTTGAGCAAAGGATAAACCCAGCCCCGACAATCATAGCAGAAACAATCCGATCCTTGAATTTCTGTAGACGGGAAGGCAAAGGTCATTTTCTAGGTTGTATATAGCTCCTCTACATATAGGTTCAGAGCCATTTCTGTAAACAGGAGAATTTCCCTCTTCTTTCATATTGGAAATCTTTTGCACCAATTGGTGAATTTCTTAAGAGGGATTGGCTTGAGAATAGGATTGAGGAGCAATGGATCAATATATTCCGGAATATCAGGGCTGAGATGATAGTTTGGAGAGCTCCATGGATAGCTCCTATACCGACATTGTATAAATGCGGAGATAAAGCCTCTGTTCCTTTGTTGGGAGTATGGGAAGGAGTGATCTATGCACCACTGCTAGTACTGAGGCAATCAGAATCTCGTCAGTTTACTCCAATGACTTATGACCTTGGTAATTTGGAATTTGCTTACGAAGAAGATAGATATTCGGGAAAGGTCCGTGAGATTGTGGTGGCATGGAAGGAAATTCATCGGGTTGAAGTAGCTAGATATGCTGATATCGTCACACCTGACTACTTGACATGGAGGAAATCAAGGGTTAATGATAGGTTGTTGACATCGGATGGGGAAGAAGTTTGGTATTTGAGTTTGCCTCCCAAGGTAGCACCATCAGAGTTAGAAATTGCATGGGCGAAATTTGAAAAAGAAAAGGCCTGGATGAACAAGGAGATCGCCCGACTGCAAGAAGAGCTCGAGGACATGAAAGATCGGGAGGTAGCCCGAGAAAAAGAAAAGGAAAAGATCAAGAGAGAGCGGGACACGGTTTAAAGTGATCTTCAGGAATTACACTTGGAGAACAAGAGGTACCGTTTCGAGCTCAAATTCGAGGGGACTCTCAAGACTTCCGGAGAATGGGAACATGAGGTCAAAAATCTCAAGAAGGAGAATAACTACTGGAAGGAGAAAGCAAAACACGAGGAAGCCCGAGCAAATCAACTGGAGAAACAAGCTAGGGAAAGCTTACACGGCGATGCTTCTGCTGACACGTCAAAGGGCCGTGAACAAGTAGGGATCATATGGAAGAGCAAGGCAATCATAAGAGGACAGTGAAGAAGGTCCAGAATTCGAGGAAATTACCAGTGTTTTGTAATAGTTTTTAGGAGAGATAGGCTATCATGTTGTCTAAAGCAGGGATCATTTTTTTTTTGATGTATTTAGTTCTAGGAAATCAATGACAGACCGTTTGGTTGGAATTATCCCGGGGCCAATACTTTAAATGCATTCATTATTCACTCATTCTTCCTTTTATATTTTATTTGTTCATAATCATTCATTCATTTATTCTTTATAAATTGTTCATACACTTAGTCATTTACTTAGTTGTTCATTCATTAACACCTATTCATTCCTACATTCATTCATTTATTCATTTTTTTATAAAATAAAATAAGAAATGTGTCAATAATTTCTAATCCATGGTTTTTAAAAAATAAAGGTACAATTGGTCGCACTCAGAAAGAACCAGATTTCCAACACTCTTACAATACTCGGTCTCGAACAAAAGCCATGGAAAACGATCAGCTTGCCAGAATTGAGAGAATGGAAAGAATCCAGAAAGAACTACAAGAACAGTTGACTAGGTCTCAAGAGGAGACACGAGAACAGATGACAAAGCTCATGGAGATGATGAGCACTATGATGAAGTAGAAGTGGCCCGGAGAGAATTCAGTTGCTGGAATGGGGGCAGTAAATCAGGAGAATAGACCAGAAGTGGTACAGAGAAATAGCCAGACATCCCAACCTGTGGGAAATGAAAACCCAACTGGGGCAGCATCCTACATCTACATCCAGCCGACGGCCGAAGCACAGAATTTCGGTCCAAAAAGGGGTAACATCGGAGTTGATCCAATTGAGGCTGAGGTTCCAGACTTCGAAGAAATGGCAGAGAACGAAAGGGCCAAAATGACTTAACTGAAGAGGGTCGAAACTGATGAATTTGAGAAGAAATATCAGTTGTTGGAAGAAAGGCTAAGAGCAGTGGAAGGAGCAGAGTTGTTTGGCAGTCTAGATGCCAAAGAGATGAGCTTGGTACATGATCTAATAATTCCACCGAAGCTCAAAGTACCAGACTTTGAAAAATATAATGGGACCACCAACCCATCGGCTCATCTGACTATGTACTGTAGAAGGATGACAGGGAATGAGGATAATGAGAAATTGCTTATTCATTGCTTCCAGCACAGCTTAACAGGGTCAGCCACCCGATGGTACAACCAACTCAGTCGTACCAAGATTCGTTTATGGACGGATTTGGCCAGGGCTTTTATAGAGTATTATAAGCACATTTCTGACATGGTACCAGATAGGCTGTCATTACAGAACATGGAAAAGAGGTCCAATGAGACCTTCAAGGAGTATTCACAGAGGTGGAGGGATCTGGCCACACAAGTGCAACCCCCTTTAACCAACAAAGAAACCATGATGCTTTTCATCAACACATTGAAAGCACCCTATTATGACAGATTGGTGGGAAATGCTACCAAAGATTTTGCGGATATGGTAATATCTGGAGAAATGATTGAGTCAGCTATTAAGAATGGAAAGATGGAAGGGGGTGAGTCTGCTACCCCGAAGAGAGCTTTTCCTACAAAGAAAAAGAAGGAAACTCATGCAGTAAGCTTCAACCAATACCCTTATACACCTCCTACACCATACACACCACCGAGACCTTATACCCCTACCACACCTTATGCACCTCCGACACCTTACACACCATACCTGGGGTATAATCCTTATTACCCCAATATCAACCACCTTACCCAAAACCCGTTCCTCTACACCAATATACCAACTGGCATATCCCCTCAAATCACCCTTCCTAGAAATGTTGTTCCAAACACACAAGGGCCTGCGCGTAATGACCAACGTTCACCAAGGAACGATCAAAAAGCCCAATTTGATCCGATTCCCACTACCTACGATGATCTATATCCAAAACTGTTGCAGGGTCAACTTGTTGCACCCGTGTACCTAAAACCTTTGACACCTCCATATCCAAGATGGTACAATGCAAACACCAACTGTGCATACCATGAAGGAATCCAAGGACATTCAATTGAAGATTGTCTGGCCTTCAAAAAGAAAGTCCAAAGCCTGATTAATGCTGGGGTAGTGAAGTTTGGATAAAAAAAAGGGCCAAACGTAGCTGGAAACCCATTGCCCAATCATGCTGGGAATTAGGTTTGGAAAACCTCGGGGAAGTTGTTGGGTTTTGTCGTTAGCAAAAGAGGAATTGAGATTGACCGAGATAAAGTGAAAGCTATTCAGAATTTGCCACCACCTCGCACTCAAAAGGAAGTAAGAGGCTTTCTGGGAGATTGAATTACATTGCTCGGTTTATTTCACAGTTAACCGACAAATGTGATCCAATATTTAAGTTACTTCGAAAACGTGATCCAGGAGAATAGGATGAAGGGTGTCAGATTGCTTTTGAAAAGGTTAAGCATTATCTATCAAACCCACCAGTATTAATGCCACCTATTCCGGATAAACCAATGATACTGTATTTATCAGTATTTGAAAGATCCATGGGTTGTGTTTTGGGGCAGCTTGATGAAACTGGAAAGAAAGAACAGGCAGTTTACTACCTCAGCAAGAAGTTAACAGATTATGAGTTGAAATATTCATCGGTAGAGAAGTTGTGTTGCGCCTAAGCGTGGACTACTCGAAGACTCAGACAGTATATGTTGTATCACACAACGTGGCTGATTGCCAAGCTGGATCCAGTCAAGTACATGTTGGAAGCACCTTCTTTGTCAGGGAGGACAGCAAGATGGCAGGTTTTATTGTCAGAACACGACATTGTATATGTAAGTCAAAAAGCTATCAAGGGCAGTGTAGTGGCTGAATTCTTAGCAAGTCGGGCAGTGGAAGATTATGAGCCGTTGAACTTTGACTTCCCGGATGAAGATTTGATGTATGTGTTGTAAAAAGATGAGATTCCCTTGAAGAAGAAAGTATCGAAAATGTATTTTGATGGAGCATCTAATGCCATGGGGCATGGAATCGGGGCAGTGCTTATATCCCCAGAAGAAGATTATTATCCTTTCACTGCTAGATTAGATTTTGATTGTACAAAAAATACTGCCGAGTATGAAGCATGTACTATGGGCCTTCGTGCTGCAGTAGACAGAAAGATCAAAATATTGGAAGTTTTCGGAGACTCAGCAATAGGATTTACCAGCTACGAGGAGAATGGGAAACCCGAGATACAAAGCTAATCCGATACCGAGAACTCATACTGAGTTTATTGGAGGAGTTTGAAGAAGTGAATTTCAACTATTTTCCTCGAGAAGAAAACCGGATGGCGGATGCTCTGGCTACTTTGTCATCAATGTTTAAAGTGAATGAAGGGGCGGAAGTTGTGCCGATCAAGATGAGCATATATGAGTCTCCTGCCCACTGTTTGAGTATCGAAGAAGAAGCAGATGGTATCCCTTGGTATAACGACATCTTGCAGTACATCAAAAGAAAACAGTATCCAGAACAAGCAACAGAAAATGACAAGAGGACTCTGAGAAGGCTAGCAATGGGTTTCGTTTTAGACAGTGAGATTCTCTACAAGAAAGGGAAAGATCAAGTCTTGTTGAAATGGTCGGGTCTGCCGAAGCTCGAAGAATCATAGAAGAGGTCCATGAAGGGATATGTGGCACCCATGCTAATGGTCACATGCTTGCTAAACAGATTATGAGGGGAGGTTACTATTGGTTGACGATGGAAGGAGATTGTATCAGTTATTCCCGGAAGTGCCATAAATGCCAGATTTATGCAGATAAGATTCATGTGTCACCCTCGCCTTTACATGTCATGCTGCACCATGGCCTTTTTCAATGTGGGGAATAGATATGATCGGGCCTATTACCCCGAAAGCTTCAAATGGACATCGTTTCATCTTGGTGGCCATAGATTATTTCACAAAGTGGGTAGAAGCTGCTTCCTATGCGAATGTAACAAAGTCGGTGGTATGCAGATTTGTCAAGAAAGAAATCATATGCCGTTACGGGTTGCCAACAAGAATTATTTCGGATAATGCTCTCAATTTGAACAATAAGATGATGAGAGGAGTGTATACTCAATTCAAGATCACACATCATAATTCGGCACCTTACCATCCAAAGATGAATGGCGCAGTAGAAGCAGCTAACAAGAACATCAAGAGGATTGTTGAGAAGATGACCAATGTGTAAAAAGATTGGCATGAGATCTTGCCGTTTGCTCTTCATGCATATCGTACTTCGGTCCGCACATCTACAGGGGCAACACCGTTTTCTTTGGTATACGGGATGGAAGCAGTGCTACCCATTGAAGTTGAGATCCCTTCACTTCGGGTTTTGATGGAAGTTGGCCTAGAGGAAGCAGAATGGGTTAGAGCTCGTTATGAACAGTTGAATCTCATCGAGGAGAAAAGACTGAAAGCAATTTGTCACGGGCAGTTGTATCAGAAAAGGATGATTCGAGCTCACAACAAGAAAGTTCGTCCCAGACAGTTCCGAGAGGGGGAGTTGGTATTGAGGAAAATTCTCCCTATAGTGAAGGACCCGAGAGGAAAATGGGCTCCGAATTGGGAAGGACCCTATGTGGTAAAGAGAGCTTTTTCTGGAGGAGCATTGATTCTAACTCGGATGGACGGAGATGATTTTAGACATTTCGTGAATGCTGATGAACTGAAGAAGTATTATGCTTGAAAAAAAAAAGGTGTGATGCTGTACACAAGGAAATTTGAATGATTCCAAGTGTAAAAATAGAAATTCTATATATCTATTTCCCCTAAGAATTGCTTTTCAAAGAGAATATTTATACTTGATATGATGAATGGCCGTCTTTCATATTCCTTCCACTAAGAAGAAATTATCCTTAGTCACCCCTTTGAGCCTTAAGAATTATTTCTTTCTTTAAAACCTTGATCAAGGATCACACTCTACACTGGAGGGCAAATAAGAGGAAAGATAATCAAAAATCATGGCAAAAAAAGAAAGCCATCAGAAAATGTGGCAAATGAAAGCCAACAAAGCCAAAAAAAAAAAAAAAGTCCAAAAAGGGACAAATGTTTCAAGATTGAATTCTCCTCAAGAAGTGATCCTTGTTTCAATCACCCTTAAACACATTTTGGGCCTATTTATCCTTTATTTCAAAACCAAAACCTTGGCCTACATTACATGCTTTAAAAGCCCATTTTGATCAAGCATGGATATTTAATTTGAAAAGTTATTCTCAGAATTCATCCCATCTTTTGAATTGACATTTTTACCTTGGAAGCATTTAGAATTCTCAGATGCATGGTAGAATAAAAAAAAATGGAAATGAAAAAGAATGTAAAAGGAGAGGTTTAAGCCGAAAACCCGCAAAGGGCGACTTAGTTCCGAATGGAGGACATTGAGTTGAAAACCTGCAAAGGGCGGCTCAAGTACTAATCAAAGTTTGAATCAATGCTCCGTGTAAAGGGGGAGAAAATATCTGACAATTAGAGGAAAGGAGAACAACTCAGTCTGATGTAATTACAGAAACTAAGAGATTACCCAAGTGAATTGCTCGTTCAAGAGAAATTTCAGATGGTTTGAAAAAAGAGGGGTCCAAGATATTCCGCATCCAGGGCATCTACAGCCTATAACCTTATATTTGATTCTTATATCCTTGATATTTATTTTTACCATTTTAAAACATTTCTTGAAATAAATTATTGTTATCCTTTTCATGACAATTTTTGCCTGATTCATACTTTCTTTCATATACTTTTGAGATGCATTATGGTTGTTATTAAATTGAATGATGATTAATAATAAAAATCTTTAAATAAAGGGATTTCAAGGTATTACTAAGGAATAGATTTAAATCTTGGGAAAGGTTTGGAAAGTTCACCAAGAAATGAAAACAGTGAACGTGGTGGAGACTCCGTCGCGAAGTCAGAAAATCTGTGAACTTCAGCGAGAGACAGAAGCTGAGACTGTTTGACAAGATATATTGAGTGAAGAATTGCTTAAGTGGGGCATCAATGAACAATTGAAGACTCTGTCCTGAAGTCATATAATCTGTGAACCTCAAAGAAACCATGGATTAGAAATTATGGCACAATCGTTCGATTGCATTTATTTTAGGAAGCATACAAGCATTTGCAAAAGCATGGCATTCTCATCATTGCATTTAGCTAATAGTGCAGAAATCAGGGAAACTTGGACTTCCTCAAAGAGAACTCGTTTTGCTTCTCAAAAGATTCAGACTCCGAGACCGCTATCGAGGTATTTCCTTCTGTTTTAAATCAAATTCATTTTGTTTATCAGACAAGTTGAACCTTGAGACTGTCGTCAAGGTATTTTCAAATCCCATTTTTAAGACCTCTGGGCATAATTTTTTCAAATTACGGGTAAGGCCTACGGGCACCATTCTTAAGACCTTCGGGCACCATTCTTAAGACCTCTGGGCATAATTTTTTCAAATCACGGGTAAGGCCCACGGGCACCATTTTTAAGACCTTCGGGCACCATTCTTATGACCTCCATGCATAATTTTTTCAAATCACGGGTAAGGCCTACGGGCACTATTTTTAAGACCTCCGGGCACCATTCTTAAGACCTCCCGGCATAACTTTTTTTTCAAATCACGGGTAAGGCCTCCGGGCACCATTTTAAAGACCTTCGGGCACCATTTTAAGAACCTCCGGGCACCAATTTTTTGAAGACCTTCGGGGCACCATTTTAAAGACCTCCAGGCACCAATTTTTTAAGACCTTCGGGCACCAATTTTTATGACCTCCGGGGCACCATTTTAAAGACCTTCGGGCACCAATTTTTTAAGACCTACGGGCACCATTTTAAAGACCTCCGGGCACCAATTTTTTTAAGATCTCCGGGCACCATTTTAAAGACCTCCGGGCACCAGTTTTTAAAGACCTTCGGGCACTAGTTTTTTAAGACCTTCGGGCACTATTCTTAAGACCTTCGGGCCTAATTTTTCTTTTTGAAAATCGAATCCATTTCCTTAAGACGGGTCGAGCCATGATTAGTCAGGGAATTCAATTTAAGGACAAATCTTCAATTTATAGCAATTTTTCTTTTTGAAAATCGAATCCATTTCCTTAAGACGGGTCGAGCATTGATTAGTCAGGGAATTCAATTTAAGGACAAATCTTCAATTTATAGCCTTTTTTTTATAAAAAAAAAAAGGAAAATGAAAAAAAGGAAACAATGAAAAAATGAAAAAAAAAATGAAAAATGAAACAATGATAGAAGAATGAAAAAGAAAACCCCTTTCCCTTTCCTTCACATGTGATTTCACTGACCGTACAAAATTAGTGTCGGTTTATCTTTGCCTGATTCCTTCTCAGCAATAGCCAAAGAGGGGCAGCTGTAGACACTTAATTTTGTCCGGACTACTAAAACAGGTATGTTTTCTTCCTAAATTGATGTTTCCGAATGTAAAAAGACTTTTTTCATCTTGCAGGTGATACTTTGAGACTTAGTTTAAGAGGACGAGCATAAAAAGTCAAACTTGAAAAAAGTCAACCCCAGAAAAAGCCAACCCCGAAAAAGTCAAGCCCAAAAAGTCAACTACTGAAAAAGTCAACCCACTTTCAAAATCAATATTTTAAGTTCAATTAAAAAATGGCGAAAGAATTTTGATAATCCGAGGTCTACATTGAAAGATATGGAGTTTGGAAGATGGGATTTGGAGATTCAGTAGAAATGAAACCCTAATCCGAGAAATTTGGAGAAAAGTGCTTAAACGATCAAATTGGTCGAAATTGAAGGTTCCAAATGAAAGATAAGCACTGACTACGGGTAATGGAGAAGTCACTTGCAAGAAATACCGAAAGAAAAGTTAATCCGGGAGAAAACCGAGAATTAGGGTTTTTAGTGGATTTCGGTGAAATCGAGAAAAATCAGAGAAATGGCCCGAATTGGAAAGACCAAAGCCCCCAATGGATAAGGAATGATTAAAAAAGGATAGCCCAAGGCTTAGTTTGAAGAAAATCTAAAAATTGGACTTGTTTTGAGCAAAACCGGGTTTCAGAGGCAAAAGGGCAAAATTGGAAAATTTGGGAAAATAGCAAATGGACTCCAAAAATTCTGAAATTTTGCAAATCTCATTTTTAAATTATTTGGAAGATATTGGCGAAAGAAAATCTTGATTCGGAGTTCGTTTGCAAAATGGCCAAATCTCGGGCCTCCTATGCAATAATTCAAAAAGGAAAATCCCGAAAAAATAGCAAATGGACTCCAAAATATCTGAAATTTTGCAAATATCATTTTTAAATTATTTGGAAGATATTGGAAAAATAAAATCTTGATTCGGAGTTCGTTTACAAAATGGCCAAATCCCGGGCCTCCTATGCAATAATTCAAGCCGATAAATCCCAAAAAAATACCAAATGAGCTCCAAAATTATGAAAACTTCCAGATCACACTTTTAAATTATTTAGAAGAGATTGCTGAAGAAAAATCTTGATTTGGAGCTCGTTTAAAAAATGGTAAAATGTAGAGGCATAAAAGGGCATTTTTGGAAGAAAAAATCCAAATAAATAGCAAACGGACTCGGATAATTTTGAAAACTTTCAGAACTCAATATTTTATTATTTTTGAAGTATTAAAAAACATAAAAATTGAATTTGGAGTCCGTTTGATATTTATTTGCATCTGGGGGGCAAAACGGTTATTTCACCCAAGTAACCGAAAAGGGCTACTTTGGGCCTTTCAAAAAATCAGAGTTGGGCTGAAAAGTAGAAGTGCTGGCCTGCCCAGGCCCAAAGGAAGGACGAAGCTTCTGATTTTTCAATCAAATGGCTAAAAATTAAGAGTTAGTTAGAGATTCTCTTTGATCAAGGCATGGTGATTAAGCCACATAGGCCAAGAGAGATGTCAACATTATTCTTGAACAGTTGTAATTTGGGACAGCTGATATGCTAATCTAAGGGTGATAATTTCATGATTTTTTCACCTTGAATTATTAGCCATTTGATGAAAAATTGGTTACAAAAAAATGACAACATCCTTGTATGTTTTAAGGGACCATTCTGCCAGCACACTAGGGGGTTCAGAAATTTTATTTTCAGATTTCATTTGGCTGAGTTTTCTTGGTTTTTACTTGGTTTTTCTCTCTTTGGTTGAAAGAAAAAAAGAAAAATTTTAGAAAAGAAAGGAAAGTTTGGATAGATAAAGCTTGAAATATAGCTTCTTGAAGTTGCTCTTGAGCACCAACTCTTACACTTTCTTGATTTTCCATTCTTGTTTTTGCTATTTTGATTATTATTTGGTAGGTTTCTATTTTAAATAAATGTTTTTTTTATTGTTCTTCTTATGTTCTTCCTTCATCTCTTTCTTAAATATATTTTTTACAATTTTTTTTTATAATATACTCACCATGGCCGAATGGCCTACATTATTAATTTAAGTTGCTGTTTTGGTTTATTTTATCATATTGTTTATGTTATTTTCTTTGATCTTGATCTTTTGAATGTTATGTTATTTCATATACTTGAGTTATATTTTAATTTGGTTGCTTTGTTTGTTGTCATTTATGATTTAAACATCATGTTCTTGCATTTTTCATTTTCTGTTTTCATAATGTTTAAATTTGAGCATGTTTTAGATTTAGTATATCAAGTGTGTGTGAAAATGCTTGTGTGGTTTTTGCATGATTTGAGTTTTATATCTTAGTTGAGCATGTTTTAGATTTAGTATATTAAGTGTTTGTGAAAATGCGTGTGTGGTTTTTGCATGATTTGAGTGTTATATTTTAGTTGAGCATGTTAGTATACCAAGTGTTTGTGAAAATGCCATGCTTGTTGGAGCTTGAGGCCATTTGGCTACTCCATGTGTTTTGCATTATGTGTTGCATTTTTGCCATGTTAGTTAGTAGGTTTTTGTATTTGCATGACATTTGATTTAGTTGAGCATGTTAGTATACCAAGTATTTGTGAAAATGCCATGTTTGCTAGTTACATTATTCCATTCGGCCACCCTTGGAATTTTTGAATTTTGTGTGCATTCTTGCCATTTTAGTTGATAGGTTAGCATTTGCATGATATTTGGTTGAGTTTTTAGTTTAAGCATGCTTTGTGTTTGTGAAAATGCCATGCATATTTAGTTATTAAGTTTGGTTTATTTGTCATGCATGTTCATGCATTTTAGGTCTAGGTTGCATTAAATGCCATGCAAGTTCATTTAGGTCTAAGTCACTATATTGATGCCATGCATTTTTTCATGACATTTAGGTTTAAACTCATGCATTTCATGCACTATGTTTGCTGTATTTTTTCATGCATTTCATGTTCATGCCACTTGAATAATGACTTGAGCCAATTAATGGTTCAAAGTCATGCTCTCTTGAGCACACTTGTGGAAAATTAAATCTTGTCAAATTGATTATTCTACCTTTGTGATTTTTTTTTTACTTAGCCCATTTTTATCTAACTTTCGAAAAGTCCTAGCTACTTTTTGTGGGTCATTTTATGAGTCTTAAATATTTTTATTTTGATTTTTAAATGATTTTATCAAAGGCAAAAATGTGTTTTGACAAAACAGTTTTTTTTTCACCCAGTACTCGTACATTTTCGATTTTTCTGGGAATTTATCTTTAATCAGAAAATTAAGCTGCTTTTTTCCCATGTATTTTTACATGTTATGAGTCTCCAGTATTTGATTCAGAAATTTTTGAATTTTTAAAAATATGGTAAAAAATCGTGGCTTAAAACTGGATAGTGGAGTCAGAATTGAATTTAAAGAAAAATCATTTTTCTGTTTTGGTTAAGTTACTTAGAGTGGGCTGATTAGGAGGGTTAGCTACTGACTTAGGGTAGTTTCTAAGCCTTTTTAAACTCTAAAAATGGTTTTTCAAGTCTCGGGTTAAGGGTAGTCAAGTCCAGATTTTTAAACTTAGGAAATTAGAGCCATTTAAAAAAAAGATTTAGCCCAGTTTTTACTTTTAATTCAAGCTTTTCAAAATTGTTTTCAAACAATCACAAAGTATTTCGATTTTAGAATATTTAATTTGACATATTTTCCTAAGGTAGCCGGATATCTTTTTAGATATACGGATTTCCATAATTAAAGTAAAAAATTCATTTCATGCATTGCATTTTTCATATTCATGCATTTTATATAATATGTGATTCTTGCTATAATAATTTCTATGATATTGTTATTATTTTGATTTATATTTTTTGATGTTATACGATTTATTATATGGTTTTGAATATTTCATGATATCATATGCTTTTATTTAGTTATTTTTATTTAGCATATACTATGTTCATGCATTATTATTTTTATTTTCATGTATATTATATGATAGCATTATTTTATTCCATGTCATTTAAATTATATGCCATATCATTCATATTTGTCATGTCATTTAAATCATTTCATTTCATTTAGGATATATTATGTCATATAGAATATTTTATTTCATTTAGATTATATCATATGACTTAGGATATTGCATTTCATATAGAATGTATTATGTTACATAGGTCATTTAATTTCATTTAGAATATATCATATAACTTAAGATATTTCATTTCATTTAGAATATGCTAAGGCATTCAAATCATGTCATGTCATTTAGGTTGCATTATATTATTTAGATTTTGTTATGTCATTTTATTTATGTCATGCATATACATATTCATTTCTTTTAAATGTTTTCAAAAAATAAATAAATAATGGTTTTCAATAAAATAAAGATATTCCCAAGTTAAAATAATTCATGAGTTCTCTGCCGGGTCTGCTGGGGAGGATATCATCAATTATTATTAATAACGGAATATCTTCTTTAAAAAGAGAATGATTCGGAAAATTTTCCAAAATTAATAAAAATTTATATATTTTGCCGCATTTGTTGGGGAATATAGGAAAATTTTGAATTTATAAATTCCGGATCATTTTCAATTAAAAATGGAATTATTTTTCTTTAAATTGGGAATTAACTTGAAATATTAAATTTAAAACCGATTTTTTACCGAGACTTGAGATAACACACGATTAATAAGGTACCGATTTATACGGACGTTGTGGGGGTGCTAATCCTTCCCCGCACGTAACCGACTCCCGAACCCGCTACTTTGATTTCTCTGGTTTAAAACGCAGACTTGAAATTGGTTTTTAAAATGTTTTAATTAATTTTTAAAATATTTTATAAAACCAGTTTTAATAGGTGGCCGGTCACACCTAGCTAAAAAAGATTGGTGGCGACTCCATTTTTTTTCAAGGTCATTTTCAAAACCTTCATTTTTCTAGAGGAATCAAGTCGACTTTTCCTCGATTTTTTTAATATCACGCTTAACGAATAATAAAGTCTTGCGATAAGACTCGTTATTTTTTAGGTTGCGACAATTGCTGTTTGGGGTGGTAATCTTAGGTTTTTTTTGGTTGGGGTTTTTTTTTTTGAAAAAAAAAAGATCCAAAGGTCTTCCTCCGGGGGGGTTCTTATAGGGGGAGTTGGTGGCGTGTTGTGTGTGCAGATTACTATTTGGGGTTGAGTGTGGGAGAGGGGCTAGGTGGTTAGGGTGGTGGAGTATGGTGGAGTGTGGGGGAAGGGGCTAGGTCCGAATGGGGATTGTGTGGCTAGGGTGGTTTGGGTTGGAGTTGCTGGTGGCCTGTTTTTGGTGGTGGCCTGGGGAAGGGTGGGGGTTGCAGGGGCTACGGTGGCAGGCTGGGGGCTAGGGCAGCATGTTGGGGGCTAGGGTTACGGTTTGCTGGGTTTGGTTGGGTTTGGGCTTGGTTGGGATCGAGATTGGGCTTGGTTGGGGGCCTTTCCAGCAGGCTGGGCTAGATTGAGCCAATAGGCCTAGGTGGCCTGTTTTGGGCCTTCTGGGTCCTCAGGTCTGTTAGGAGGCCTGCCCAAGGGTGGCCCGGTATTGGGCCTTGCAAGTGGCCCAGGTCCGATTCGGATCTGACCTGGGCTAAAAACGGTTGCTACAGCTGCCCCTCTTTGCACATTACTGAGAATCAAGAATACGGAAAAGACACGAGCAATGTTTTTGTCTGGGATTACATATGTGTGCGTTCTAAAAAGGCTCTCTCGATTGGAGGTTCTATCATTTGAAAAATAAACTGCTCCTCTCATCAGATGCTCTATCACTTGAAAAATAACTTGCTCCTCTCATCAGAGGCTCTATCACTTGAAAAATAAATTGCTCCTCTCATCAGAGGCTTTATCGCTTGAAAAATAAATTGCACCTCTCATCAGATCTCTATCACTTGAAAAATAAATTGCTTATCTCATCAGAAGCTCTATTACTTGAAAAATAAATTGCTCCTCTCATCAGAGGCTCTATCACTTGAAAAAGAAATTGCTCCTCTCATCAGAGGCTCTATCACTTGAAAAATAAATTGCTCCTCTCATCAGAGAGTCCATCACTTGAAAAATAAATTGCTCCTCTCATCAGAGAGTCCATCATTTGAAAAATAAATTGCTCTTCTCATCAGAGGCTCTATCACTTAATAAATAAGTTTCTCCTCTCATCATAGGCTCTATCACTTGGAGAATAAATTGCTCCTCTCATCAGAGGCTCTATCACTTGAAAAATAAATTGCTCCTCTCATGAGAGGCTCTATCACTTGGAAAATAAATTGCTCCTCTCATCAGAGGTTCTATCACTTTAAAAATAAATTGCTCCTCTCATCAGAGGCTCTATCACTTGACAAATAAATTGCTCCTTTTATCAGAGGCTCTATCATTTGAAAAAAATTGCTCATTTCATCAAAGGCTCTATCACTTGAAAAATAAATTGCTCCTCTCATCAGAGGCTCTATCACTTGGAAAATAAATTGCTCTTCTCATCAGAGGCTCTATCACTTGAAAAATAAATTGCTCCTCTTATCAGAGGCTCTATCACTTGAAAAATAAATTGCTACCTTTCTCCTGATCATCATGATGATTTCCAACTCCCCGTTGCAGTCGATTTTCATTTTTTCCTTTTCTGCCTGTCATTTATATCTTTTTCCTGTACAATGTTAATTCCTAATTGTTTGCAATGTCATGATGATGCAATGCATGCTTATGATAATGGAATGCATAACTTAAGGCTCGAATCATGATTCGATGCCCCTATATGTATTTCATCAACTAGTGACTCTTCCAAGGCTTGATCTGATTAAGCCTCTTATCCCATTCTTTATAAGTCCATTTCTATCTTTTCCAATTCCTTCTCTTTTCCTTCTTCGGGTAGACTAGACGTCCACCCGGAGGTTTTAGTGATCATACCTGAAAATATTACACAATCATGTCTTCGAAGAAATCTCACTAAGGGTTCAAATTCACATGTCAAAATTCCAAATAGTCGATGTCATGCATGAAATGCAATGCATATGCGATGCCAATATAATCAGATGCATATACCCTAATGATGCACTTGCTAGTAACTATGAATAATGCAAATATCTTAATAATGATGCAGATGCAAAGATCCTCGAATGATGCAAATCCTTTATGATGCAGATGCAGAGATCCTCGAATGATGCAAATGCTTCATTATGCATATGCAAAGATTAACAAGGAAGCAAATGCAAATGTCTTTGATTGATTTTCTTGAATTTGGCTTAGCCTCTTCAATTCATTCCTTCTTTCAAATCAGAGTGCATCTTGACCACTCGTTTTCCAAGCTATCATTCCCTTTTCAATCCTTGGTCATCTCCATGCCTCAATAATTTCTCAAACTCTTACCCACAAAAATATGTTTGCCAAGTTCTATTTCTTCTTCTCATGTCTGGAAGTCAAGATCAACCTTAGTAGTCCCATACTTTCGGGTTAGACAAACCCTCATCTCATGTCAACATCACTTTTACTCAAAAACAGTGACTTCAAAAATATGTTAATTATTTCCTTTTTATTATTTATTTAAAAAAACAAATTGCTCATTTTTTAAACTTTTGAGCCAAAAATGTTATCCAAGTCTCTTGAAGAACTGATGATTACTGTTAGAAACTTTTATGAGCGTAAATTTGGCTTTTAAGTTGAAGGACTTGGTGCAGTACGATATCGGTTGATCCCAAAAAGAAAAATATATGCCTCTTCTAGGCTCACAAATGAGACAAGTTTTATAGAACATGAATTCCTTGAGGAATGATGGATACTCAATTAAGAGTTGTAAACCCAAGTGCAGGTTATGTTCAAGTAATAAATTCTCGGGTGTCCGAGGTCGAACCACAGGGAAGCGTATTAGTAAGTATAAGTTTATAAATATATAAGAAAAAGAAAGTAAACAAGATATTAGGGAATCAATAACAAAACAAGATAAACAAGATATTAGAGAACAAAATAAACAAAACAACATAAAAGAAATTAAACAAGATATAAACAAAACAATAAGAAAAGATGTTGAGGTTAGAGAATCCACTCTTGGTGTTATGCTAAGATTAATCTTGTTTTATTACACAATTGAAATTCACACATAAGGGAGATTCCAATCGGAAGGTTTAGCAATTCAGTCCAAATTGTCCAACGTCCATAGCATATGATATTATGTTCATTTGGTGTCCTCAAAACTCATAAAAAGAGTCCAAGCATTCCTTATGCCAAGGTATATGTCTACAACAAATCAAGGTTATGAAACCAAGCATTTACTGTGCCATTTTCATTGTCAATAATGAATCAAGATCTCTACTTTGCAAGTATGATTTTAAACCAAAAGAAAATATTATCTATACTAGTGTTTATAAATGATGATTCATTTTAGCTCATGTTTAAGAGACTAACCTTAGCATTACCAAAAGCTTCACCTCATCACCTCAACAATATGATTAGCAATACATACTAGATATGAATAAAATGAAAATAAATGTAAGAAGCATAAGTAAATAAAGAAAAAGAAAACTAGAGAAAGGAAAGAAAAAGAAAACTTAGAGAATTTTATTACAATGGCTAATATCCTACCAATGTATCATAATACCCTTACAATCATCCAAGGCCCTCTATTTATACACATTTTGGAGAGCTAAATGACAAGAGACAAGCTTTATAAATTTCAAAGGTAGGTATAATAGGTGGGTGCATTTTTATAACAATTTTCGTCATATTGTATGACAATTCTGATCAGCCAGCTTGATGGTTGCTTTTGTCAATGTTGGAGGCTTGATCTGATCAAATGGTCTTCTAGAAAAATGTTTCCCTATCAGTGTGTGATCCATAGCCGTTGGAATCAGCTAATTTGCTGATGTGGATCAGAAGATATGGTCAAAATACGAAAACTGGTCAGCACAGACGTCATTGCACATCAGCCAACTTGATGGTTGATTTCGCTAGGGAAAACGACTCCGTTTCAAGAAGTGTAAAGCATGAAAAAGATAGATATGCCTCTTAAATTTGCACTGTAAAAATTTCAGCCTTAATGCTTCAGTGAAACTCCAGATATGGCTGATATGGCAAAAGGTGTCGGAACTGGAACTGAAATGGATTTGCCCTTAATTCTTGATTTAACCTAGTAATCTGAAATCACTCAAAGAAACTCGTGAAAAACACCAAATTACATAAAAATATAAAAGATCATAAACACAATTAGACTAAGCAATAATAACTCGTATTTGACACAAAACAATAATAAAACATAACTAAAAACTATATAATTATACGAGTTATCAAGGAACAAACAAACTTAACATTCTTTCAGACCATGGTATTTTGACAAGCGTCGAGACTAGCCGGGATGTTTAAGGTGGGATGGTCATTCGGAGGAGAAAAACAGGTTTAGTTTTTGAAGTCGATCCTCCAAATGAGAGCTGACAGTTTGGGATGTTCAGGAACTCCTAGATGTTCCTTAATTTCTTCAAGGTGACTTTCTATTTATCATGGCCTCAGTGATACCATGGGTATTATTGAAAAGTTTCTCATTTTACTTTAGACTGCCCTTTTTGGGTTTTCACCCTAGAGCCTCATTCTTTCCATTTTTTATTTCATTTTTCTTGATTGTTTCACCATGCATTTAAAAATTCAAAACTTATCCAAAAAGAATATATTTGACCCGAAAAAAATGAGATCAAAGCCTCATTCGTCTCTCCTGGAATAAACTCATCAGTTCAAATAGCCATGTTTGATCAAAATGGGCTTTTCTAGGTACGTAATATAGGCCAATGTTTTGGGTTCAGAAATAAAGGATAGATAGGCTCAAACATGTGTTTAAGGGTTATCAAATCAAGGATCATTTCATGAGGAGGATTCTCCTCGAAACATTTGTCTTTTCTGAGCTGTTCTCTTTATCCGATGATTTTTATCTTTTTTTCCCCTTTTTTTTAGGTGTTTTTGGGCTTTCCTTTTTTCCCATTTTTACACTTTTTTTTGCATTTCTATTTTGACAGGGTAAACCCGTAGTTATTTGGAACCTCAAATTGCTCTTTGATTCAAGCTATTCTTTTTTCGTCTTTGAACCCGGACTTCATTATTTATGACCTTTGAAAAGATCCTTCCTCTCATTTGCCCCATATTGTGGAGGGTGATCCTTGATCGGGGTTCAAAGAACGAAAGTATTCATTAGGCTCAAAAGGGTTAGCAAAAGGATATTTTTATAATTTGTGAAAGGATGATGAAAGATGGCCATTTTTCATCTCATACACAAGCACGTAAACCGAAAAGTCATTCCCTAAAGGAAAATAATGAAAAGGTTTTTCCTTTCGTGAAACCATCTTGAATTTCATAAATGCATGATGTCACACTCATGTTTTGCATTTTTTTTTTCAATTTTTTCTCTTTTTTTGTTATGTATGCCCCGGTAATTCATGCATTACTCCATCCTTATTCACCACGTGGTCATCATATCGACATAAGATATCCCAATTTCATCAGCCATGCAAATGAGGATTCGTATCGTTATGAAAAACCTCTCAAATCTTTTCTGAGTTTTTTGAAGTGACAAGAAGGAACATGGCCCAAAGTAAGTTTTTCTGGGGATATGGAAAAATCTGGTTTGATCATTGTGCCCTGAGACGTTAATCATGAAGTGAGGTCTGGGCAGCTCATGTTTTGTGGTTATTAAAAGGGATGTGAATGATTTTGGTATAATCTTGACACACATCAATTTATCGTAATCTAGATTCTAGAAAAAGGTTTCACTTATTTGAGACTCCAAAGAGCTCGAATTTTTTTTTCAAAAAGTTTGTTCCATTGCTCATAGCCTAAGCTAGGATCTGCATCTTTCTTATTGCACTGACTATGGCTTATGAAATTCAACAATATATTCCTTGAAGCATTGAAATTTTCAAATTCAAAGGATTCAAGCATAGAAAAGTTCGAAAGAGAGGTGTAAGGGTATTGGGTCATTTCTAACAATGATCATCAATATTCTTAATATTCTCAATTATTTCTTAAAAGTTTATTTTTGCAAATTCAGATTATTGTTAAAACACAATGAACACAAAGCATTTGAAATTCAAAATTTATTTATTTCATGTGGATGTCAACATAAGACAAGTGTTTTCGTCATGATGATGCATATAACTACATGCATTTGAAATTCTTCTGTTGTCATTCTCTCTCTCAATCCAAAGCCAACTATTCCTTAGTACTCCTTGTATGCCTCTCAGTACAATATCACTCATTTCCCTTCTCATGATCAGGCACCCTGTCTCTCGTGACACTTGGCTTTCCCTTCTTCGAAACTTAGCAAACCAGCTTTTATGAGATCCCTGATCTTGTATTTCAAAGAGGGGCAGTTCTCTGTTGAGTGGCTTTGATTGCCAGAATGGTAGTTACAACTCTTGTTAGCATCATACCAGCTTGGGTATGAAGGTTTTAGAGGCTCCAGTTGTTTGGGTGTTAGAAGGCGGCTCTGAATAAGTTGAGGTAGCAGTTCACTATACGACATAGGAATCAGGTCAACTTGATAGCTCTCTTTCTTCTTAAAACCATGTATACTTTTCTTTCCCATTATGTCAATCTCGCTTGTCTTCCCATGAACGAACAGAGGTTTCTTCCCATTATTTGACCTTTGTTTCCTCTCAATATCTATCCGTCCTTCGCAGATGAGTGCTTGAACCTTTAGTTTCAAATACATGCAATTTTTTGATGAATGACCTTGGATCTCGCAATGATAATCACAATATGCATTTTTTTATACCAGCTTGGGTATGAGGGTCGAATGGGCTTCACCGAGATTTTAGTGAGAAGTAGATATTCCACAAGTCGGGGTAACAAATCAGAGTAAGAGATGGGGAAAGGCTCAAATAGATCTATTTTTTTTTAATGTTCTTTGATTTTCCCTAGTTGACCTGAGGTTAAAGGTTTGCCAGATAATTACTTTGAGAGGTCATCGGGTATAAGTTTGGACCCCGATATACGTTGTTCATGGAAGGGCAGAATGGTTGGTACATGGGGTATGGAGGATATGGGATAAAGTTTCCCTTTCATTGCCCTTCATAGTCCATGAATTTGCCATCCTTCACTTTCTTCTTGGGTATCCCATTTCCCTTGCTACTAGATGTCTCACCCACCTGGAGCTTCCTATTCTCAGCTTCCTCAATCATCTCCTTTAGGAATACCATCTCTGTGAAGTTCTTTCTGGTATTACCAATGAGTTTATCATAGCGTAGGGCCTGCAGTGTATTTGCGAAAAGGACAGCAACTTCTTTTTCAGTTAGGGGGGTTGTACCTGGGCCGCTATATCTCTCCACTTGTGAGAATACTCTTTGAAGCTTTCAGTGTCTTTCTTCTCCATATTTTGCAAAAAGAGACGATCCGGTGCCATTTCGGTCACATGTTTGTATTGGTCTACAAAATCTCTAGCCAAATCATTCCAAGAACAAATATGACCCCTACTTAACTAACTATACCATCTAATTGCGGATCCACTGAGGCTTTCCTAAAAGAAATGGACTAATAACTTATCATTATCCACATGGCTCACCATCTTTCGACAGTACATTTTGAGGTGGTTCATCGGATCAGTTGTTCCATCATACATCTCAAAGTTGGGAACCTCGAATCTAGGCGAAATGACTAAATCAGGAACCAAGCTAAATTCTTTCGGATCCCATTCGCAAATATGTCTGTTTCTTCCAGTGCACAAAGCTTTCTCCTCAAACAGCTGATACCTAGTTGGTAGTGCAACTTGGGACTGTGTGTCTTGAGAAATTAGCCCATTTATTAATGTTATCATCGACAGGCAAGGAGGTAATTTGTCGAACTGTTTTCCAAGGCCTCTGATTTTCCTCTTGCAGTAGAATTCTCAACATGCCCTCTCCCTTTGACAGTGGGAAACATCAATTCCATCAGCTTAGTCATTTGCTCTCGGATCTTTTCTTGAGTTCTAATCACCTCTTCATTCATCTCTAGCTGAACCCATTCCAATTTCTCAACTCTATCTAAGTACTTGTCTTCCACGATTCTTTTTCTCACAGCAGAATTCTCAACATGCCCCTTTCTTTTGACAGTGGCGGACATTAGTTCCATCAACCTAGCCATTTGTTCTCGGTTATCTTCCTAGGACCTTACTATCTGTTCCTATAACTTCTTTTGAACTCTTTGGGTCTCTAGTTGAGCCCTTCCAATCCTTTCCATTCATGTTGACTGTTCATTTTCCATGGCTCTTGCTTGTGAACGAGTATTATACGAGTGTGGAACACTTCTGTCCGGGTACTTTAATCGACGCTCAATTTTTTTATACCTTTGTTCAAACATCTTGGATTAGAACCTCATGACATATTATTTCTTTATTCTTTATTGAGCGCATGAAAGAAAGAATAAATGGATAAATTGTAAATCGATGAACCAATAATTAATTGAGCAAATGAATGAATGGCTAAATGAATGCGTATGAATGCACTGAAATTATTGGTCTTTTGGATAAACTTAACAAAAACGACATTTCATTAATCATAAACTTCATTACAAGTCGTCCAACATCCTAGGATTATATCCATACAAACATTTGATTTATTCATATTGGTCCTTTGCTTCCTCTAAAAAGTTTAGCAGTTTCTGTCCGCCTCTTCCAGTTGGGACAACTTCTTTCCTTAGAGCTTCTGCCTTTTCAACCATGTCTCTTGCTTTTCGTACTGCCTTCGAAATCTGTGATGTCAAGTGCTCTATGTACATATGCCTAACGAGGCATGCTGCTGTGCTTAAACTTTGCAGAGTGTTCTATTCCCTCTCTTTCTTATCCCATGCTCTGAAGATGTCATGAATGTGGTTCTTATGGCTCTGTAGTTGCAACTCCAAATCTTGGATCTTTTGCAAGAGCATTTTGGTCTCACCATGTCTTTCTTCTTCGATTTTCAACTTGGCTTTTTAAATTCTCATTCCTTTTTTGACTCTCCACAAGCTTTGCCGCGGTTGTAGAATACATGTCCTCCCACCTTTGCCTTTCTTGAAATAGTCGAGTGGTTTTTTCCTTATCTTCATTCTCTTTGTGTTTCTAATATTCCATTCCTCTCTTAAGCTCTTTAATTTCTTGTTTCCGTTCCTCGAAGGTTTTCATGATTCGACCGACCCTCATCTCGATCCTTAACTTCTTGTTTTCTTGGTGTAGATTCTTTAAATCATCTTTGGTCACATCCCGCTCTTTTTTCAACTTCTCTATCTTGGCCACTTATATCATTTCTTCATACTTTCTTTGATTAACTTCTTCCTCAAGTTTCAGAATTTTCTTGTTCACACTTGCCTTTTCGACCTCGAACTCTTGTCTTGCAATATCAACCTTTGTCAAAGTTACCTTCGGGCGAAGATCAATCGATCTGACAATTGCACTTTCCGAAGATAACACCACATCATTAATTTGCTTTACTCTCCAAGCAAGGTATTTTGGTGTGACATCATCGGCGTATCTAGCCAACTCCACCCGAAAGGTTTGTTTCCATGCCTTAGTGACCTCTCAGACTTGTCTCAAGTTTTGGACCCCCTACAGGCGAATTCTAATTGACCAAGCTCGTGAGTCATCGGGACAAACTACCGCGACCCATACTGCCTTTGCATTAAAAGCGATGCATAACTGACGGCTCCCCATATCCCTAGGAGTGGGACCCATGACTTGTCTCCGCATTTATACAATATGGGCATATGAGGCATCCAAGGGGCTTTCCATGACACATCTTCCTTTGTAAGGCTCTGGAGCGTCGCAATCCATTGATCTTCGGTTCCTCCTCTCGACTATCCCCTTTTGCAGAATTCTCCGATTGGCACGAGAGTTGCAAGATATGGGCGTAGTGGGGCTTCCTCTTTCTGCCAAAAATGACTCTGAATCCAAATGTAAAGAAGTTGGATGCAACCCGTGAAACGCCCCTTTTCCTTTCTCCGACAAAATTTCAATGATCTGATCGTCTCTGCTACAATAGTTGGAGAAGGGTTAACCTTTTTATCAATTTGTTCGAAGAAATCTACTATTGTTGCTTCGATGTGCCCTAATGTTTTCGAAAATATTATCAACCCATAAATTGGCACAGCGAACAGATCTAGAGCTTGTTCTTTTCCTTGATTTTTCAAAATCCGAGCATGCAGGACATCCCATGGAATGCAATCACTCTCGCCCTTTTTTACCACATACCTGTCAACAACTTCGGGCTCTATCCCCATCATTCTCGAGAGCTTCTTTCGATACCCTGACATTTTTTGTTCATTCCAATAAATCTTGTTCGGGTTCGGCAACCCTATGCGCAACAGGGTCGAATATTCTTCAATAATGGGAGTCATATCCTCATTGTTGAAGGTAAAACAACGATATGATGAGTCGAAGAAATGCACCATAGCTCGAAGGAGTTGCTCATTCACCTATATTGGAATGAGTAAGGCTATATCACCATATATTTGGGAAAAAGCTCTCTTCTCTTCTACCCCCCATTGCTCCCATATGTTCATTAATTCAGACAAATCATTCTGGCATAAATCCAAACGGACTCGTTAAGGAAGATCAGAAAGATGTCCTTCTTTCAAGCAATCTCCTTCTTTGCGTTGCAAACTTTCAGCCTGACCCTTAACTTCTAGATACTTCTGACATATGTTGGATTCTGATAGAGACACCCGACACTCCATAATGAAAAGCCCTTTTTGTTAATGATTATCCCAAGATCAATACTTCTCACTATGATGTCAATATAATGCATGATAGAGAAAAAAAAAGAAATTAGTAAGAAGATGAATTCATAAGTATGAAACGAATAACAATGTATACAAAATAATTGTCCAAAAATGTTAACAGAATTTTGGCATTACAGCGCCTTTGGGACAAGATATCAAGCTTATTACGGGTGATACGATGTCCGTTCATCATCACCTGACTTGCAAGGTTTAAAATACAAAGATATGGTGGGGGTTAGAGATGTTCTTCCACGTGTTCCTAACTTTCGGGTATCTAACAGAAATTTAGCATGGCTTCGCCTAGGTTCACTATATGAGGTTAGATTCGGTTCTAAAGGCCCCGAATTGTTCCTCACTGTCGTCGGTGAAGGCTAGTGTGGCACCCCGATAAAAACGGGTTCAATTTGTTAGAGTATATAATTCTAAGCCCGTACGGAGGATCAATCACGAAGGCTTTAGGTACTTTATACTCCGAAAGTGTTTCACTAGCCCATACGGAGGATTATCACGAAGGCGTAGTTACTTTACTTCCACTTAAAAAGGATGGAACCCGGGTATTGAGCTCATGATATGCAAATGCAAGTTTAGTGTGTGAGGAGGAATAAACGAACCTTTCACCACCTATTCTATAACCCTTATTCTAAATACCCCAACAATTTATTAAAACAAAATTAAACAATGTAACACATTATTTAAACAAAGAGCATTAACAATATATAACGTTAAATAGACAGAGAACAATGACAATATATAAGGATACCAAAGAATAATAAATGTATGCAATGAATATATTTAAAAATACTTAATTAAAAAAATCTTCTTTATTTAAAAAAAGTGTGGGAATTATAATTAAATACCGGTTAAAACTGACAAACAGAGACTTCAGATAACACATGATCAAATTAATGGCTCGACTCTCAAACTCCCTAGTGGAGTCGCCAAGCTGTCATAATCGTTTTTCGACCGTCAAACGATTTTAAAAACACATGGAGTCGCCACCAATCTTTTCGACTAGGTGTGATTAGTCACCTATTAAAACCAGTTTTAGTAAAATATTTTAAAATTAATTAAAACATTTTTAAAACCAATTTCGAAGTCTGCACTTTAAACCAGAGAAAGATCATAATCGAGTTCGGGAGTCGGTTACGTGCGGGGAAGGATTAGCACCCCACGATGTCCGTTTAGCAACGATACCATTTAATCATGTGTTGTCCTTTCATCTTGATAAAACTATTTTAATTTTGATATTTAAAAATAATTCCCATAACTCTCTTTATTGCAAATTTTGTATTTGTAGAAAAGAACAAATTATTTGATTTACGAATAAAATGAAAATCTTTGGTATCTGAAACTTTCACCAATTCTCCAACGTCTAGGCAGAATTTGAGAGGAGTTTCTTCGCTTTTGGATTTGCATAATATTCCTCTAAATTGAATAATGTTCCTTTGTAAACAACAATTATTCAAAATCCTCCAACGTCTAGGCAGGATATCAATATTTGTTTTTACTCAAAATATTATTTTATTTTATTTCATAAGACTCTCTTAAAACTCTAGTTTTTTCCTTTTTTTATTTCATAAAAGATTTTATATGCGATGAAGGGAATAATCAACTATAACGAAAGTTCGAACATCAAATAATGAGCAATAATTTAAACAACAAATTGTTTAATTTTAAAAATAAAATTTTCATTTGAGTGAGGATAAGAATCTTCGATGTGAGAGTTTTTCCAAATTCCCCATCGTCTAGGCGTAATTTGGAGAAGATATCTATATTTGAAAATTCTAATCTTGGTCCTTGAGATTGACGTGTTCCCATTTTTTGATCCGACATATACAACAACGTAAATGATGAATTAATTCAATTGTAAAATGGAATATTTTATTTTTAAAGGCAATACAAGAACCCTCGATCTGATATCTTCCCCAAATTCCCCATTGTTTAGGCGAAATTTGGAGAAGATCTCTACACTTGAAAATTCTCATTACAAGCATATTATTATTATTCGAGAAAATTTTTCCTCTTTTGTTTTATTTAATGTTTGTGCTATGCAACATATTATAAATTGAACAAATAATATTAGCATGCCAACCAAAGGCAAATAAATAAGCACGAATAAATAGATGACATAACGAATTGACTAAAAATATATTTTATTAATTTTTTGTGTTATTATCCCTTTCTATTTTTTCCATTCATTATTTATTTTAACTATCATTTTTTGTTTTGTTTTGTTTTGTTTTGTTTTGTTTTGTTTTGTTTTGTTTTTATTTTATTTTATTTTTTATTATTTTTTTATCAATATTTTTTTTATTATTTTGTTTTTAGAAATAAAACACGAACCCTCGCCTCATGTGAGAGCCATCCCAAATTTCTCAACGTCTAAGCGAAATTTGAAAAGGCTCTCCATACTTGAGAATTCTTATAATGAAACCTTATACGACCATTTTTGAGAATACCGAGATTCTTCCAACATCTAGGAAAGAATCGATAAAATATTATTTTTTATTATTATCATTTTTCATTATTTTTTATTTTTGAGTATTTTGTCTCACACAAATTTTGAGAAAACTATTTAATATTCATGTAACTTTTTCATCTTTTTCTAAAAATTTTAACTTTTGTTTCTTTCAAAAAATTATTTGTTATTAATTGCGTTTTTATTTCTGAATCAATAAATTATAATTTTTTTTTTTTTATATAGCATATGACACATAGCCCAATAAATTTCATTTATCTTCTCTATTTTCATTTTAATTTAAATAAAGAAACTTCATTGTTTTTAATTACTCATTTAAATAATTTATCTTTAATATTTTTTTAACAAATAATAAAATTAAATAAATAAATGACAATTAAATAAACATATATATATAATGTAGGTACTTGTATAAAAAAATTGTATAAAACTTAAATAAAATGGGCTGAAAAATTTATAAAACAGGCCTCTTTGTCAAGGCCCAAACCAGAGGCCCAAACGTGGGAAGCCAAGCCCAAGGATCAAGTTGGCTTCTGATGGGCTAGAATAATCTTCTAGGCCACAGGTCGATGTGTTGGACGCGGGTTCAGTTTGAGGGCGAACGGGTCGCGGGTCGGGTCGTATTCTCTTTCCTTTTTTTTCCTCTTCGCCTGAACCGAGTCAAGCGCACGGACCCTAGGTCGAATCTGGGTCTGCACGCGAACCCTCCCCCAGCCAAAACGCTGCCGTTTCGATAGCAGTATTTAATTCCATTTTTTTTTCACATTCTGATTCCCCTCTCTCTCTCTACCCCTTTCTTCCTCTCCCTTCTCTCTAGATCCCCAGAAATCGGCAGCCGTCTCCGCCGTCCACCGCCATGCCGGAGCTCCTCTCCGGTCCAGTATCTACGCAAAAACGGCCCTTCCCTCCTCTTGTGTTCAGATCCAAGATCAGCTCTCCCCAAACCCCAATTGAAAACCCTAAATCTGGGATCAAAAAATCCAAATTTAAAACCTAAAAATCTTTATTTTTTTTGTTTGCTGTTTTGTGTTGTTTTTTTGGTTTGTTGAATGACTTTGTGGTTTCTCAGATGGTGGGTTTGTGGTTGTGTGGGTGCAACAAGGGTGGGTCCGATTGGGGCTTCGGGTAGGCTCTTTCTCTTGGATGGTTTAGGTTTTTTTTCGATTGGGTTCTTTTTTTTTTTTGAAAAAAAGGATCCAAAGGTCTTCATCCCGGGGGGGTTTATGGGGGGGCTGGTGGCGTGTTGTGTGCGCAGATTACTGTTTGGGGTTGAGTGTGGGAGAGGAGCTAGGTGGTTAGGGTGGTGGAGTGTGGGGGAAGGGGCTAGGGTTAGGGTTTGTGTCGGAGCTGCTGGTGGCCTATTTTTGGTGGTGGCATGCTGGCTGGTAGCCTGGGGAAGGGTGGGGGTTGCAGGGGCTACGGTGGCAGGTTGGGGGCTAGGGCAGCAGGTTGGGGGCTAGGGTTAGGGTTTGCTGGGTTTGGGCTTGGTTGGGGGCCTGTCCAGCAGGCTGGGCTAGATTGGGCCAGCAGGCCTAGGTGCCCTGCTGGGTGGCCTGTTTTTGGCCTTCTGGGCCCTCAAGTCTGTTAGGGGGCCTGCCCAAGGGTGGCCCGGTATTGGGCCCCGCAAATGGCCTGGGTTCAATTCGGATCCGACCTGGGCTAAAAACGATTGCTACCTTAGTAATCAAATAATAATTTCTAATAATTAGATGATTAAAATAAAATATAAAAAACTTTACCCTTGAAAATTTTATATATTAAAACGTTATTTTAAGAAAATAATTTGAAGATCATTTAAAAAAAAAAAAAAGAAGCAATTTATATAATTTGAAGATAAGTTTATATCTTAGAAAATGAATGATTTTTTTTTTTTTTAATAGGAGAGAATCTCTAATTATGTGATCCACTACTTCAAGTTGATCTTTCATATATTTACAATAAAAAATAATGAATATTCTTTTTTTTTTTTTTTAAATGCATTTTAATTTTTGGTTTACTTATGACATTAATTAAGTTATTGAAACTAAGATAAATTGAAAATGACTTGACAGAAAATTGATGGGTAGTTATCTCTCATGTTTCAGGCACTTAATAATTGAATTCATCGAAGTCAAAAGACTTAAATAAAAAATTGACTATTGAATTATACCATTTTTTTATTTTGATATTTAAAGAATTTTTGTTTTGATCGTGTACCTATACTATAATTCCGTCAAACAAGTTGATACTTCGCCCTAATATTGTTAAATAAATAGATGATGTGGCATTAACATCCAATTAGGTAATGACACATAGCAAAAAAATGTCAAATCAATGCTAGCCACGTCATTATTAACATAAGAATTAGAAAAATTCTAAATAAAACAAAATTTAATTCTAAAAAACAATCTAAAAAAATTCAAAATAAAAATAAAAAATTTCAAATACCTTTTCAAAAATTTTAGAAAATTTTAAAAAAGTTATAAAAAAATGATTTTTTAAATTCATTTTCTTAAAAATTTCAAATATATATAACAAAAAAATGAAACATTTTTTAAACTAAAAAAAATTTTAATTTTTTTTTTTTGAATTTTTCTAAAAATCTGAAGAAAAAAATTTGAAAAAAAAAATAAAAAGAGAGAGGAAGGAGGGGAGAGAGAAAGAGAGAGAGAGAGAGAGAAAAGGGGAGATGGAGGCGTCTGTCGGCCGCAGCTTAGCCTTCTCAGGACAGACCGGAGCCAGATCTGCCTGGGGCTGACCAGCCTCCCTTTCTCTTCTCTCTTTTTTCCTCTCTCTCCCCCGATTCCCCTTCTCTCTCGCCTACCCGAGGTCAACTGGTGATCGGTCGAACCTGCTCCTGCTCTCGCTTCCCTTTCCTCTCTCTCTCTTACATTTTCTTTTTCCTTTCCTTTCCCTTCTTTTCTCTTTCTCTTTCTCTTTCTCTTTCTCTTCCTCTTTTTTTTTTTTTTTCCAGATTTTTTCCTTTTTTTTATTTTCAATTTTCTTTTTTACAATTTTAAAAAAATATATAAATATATAAATATTCAATTTTTTAATTTTTGATTTTTTATATATATTTTTAAAATTTTCAGATATTTTAAATTTTTTTCTAATTTTTTAGATTTTTTTTAAGAAATATAAATTTTATTTTGATTTTGATTTTTTTTTAATTTAATAATGATGTGGCATCAAAAAGTTGGCAGGGACGTGGCATTTTTGCCACGTGTCACTACCTAATTGGATGCTATTTGCCACATTAGTATTTATTAAATATTGTTAGGACGAAGTATCAACATGTTTGATGAACTTATAGTATAGGTACCCGATTAGAATAAAAAATTCTTTAAATATCAAAATAAAAAAGTGGTATAGTACTTGAATTTTTTTATTTAAGCCAAGTCAAAATGGTTGGTTCTCCATGGCTCATGTAAATAGCCTGGTAACAAAAAAAAAAAGAAGGAAGCTTTAGATATATATGCTTGTATATATATATATATATACTTGTATTACTGATGAATATGAATATAGCAGCTTTAATCATCATATTATACTTTCTTTATATTATTACATGGTAACATACTAACATGCAGTAAACTTGAAACTTTTTCAATAATTTTAATAATTTATTTTTTAGATAGGTATTTTTATTAAAAATTCTGATAAAGTTTTTTTTCTTTTGAATAGGTATTGACCAAATTTTTATTATAAATCGCATTTTTAATAATTTTTACATAGTATTGCTTTTTGTTATTGAACTCTATCAATTTAAGAGTTTTAATTTAATACGATCGATTTTAATGAAAAATCTTATACACAACTTGACCTAAAACACTTTATATAAGTTCTTCCACTTTTGGGAGCATCAGTTGTGAAACTCCATAACACCAAAATTACTAAATTAGTTGATTACAAGAGAAGGGCCACATGTTGCAACGGTCCTAAATTGATTGTTGTAAAAGACAAATATTTTTCTTAATTTTTAGAAATATTTGTACATCATTGCAGGTTATAACATACATTAATGTTTAGGTAAGTATAAAATTGTGTTAGTTGTGAAAACACGCTTAAAAGATAAAATCATAAATATAAAATAATGTTAAACAATTTAAATAACAGTGAAATTTTTACATAATCTAATTAAGTATTTGTCAATCGAACTTTTTTTTTAAGAAAGTTTCTTCTTTCTTCTTTCATTTTTACCTTTTTTTATTTTTTCATTTTTTTCTCTCTTTCTCATTTAGACTTGATAATTCGTGTATTTGTGTCGTGTTCGTATTATCTTCTTGTATCATAATCGTATTTAAGGTATTATATATTTATGTAAAATTTGATACGTTAATAATTCGTTTTTTATAAAATTTGATATTTTTATATATTCATGTCGTGTTTGTTTTATTTTTTATGTAAAATTTTAAATTATATTTTAATTATTTTTCTCATATCATATACATGTTCAAAATTGCGAACTGTATTGTCACGGTTGTCCTACCAATTACCATATTCCCGCTTCATTTTTTGTGGATATGATCAACGACTTTTTATCCGCTCCCATCCTCTCTCCATCCTTCACTTTTTTAATGCTCTTGTCCCTCTCTTATCTACCCATCTCCCTTCCTACCGTGTTAGTAATCAAATCATAATTTCTAATAATTAGATGATTAAAATAAAATATCAAAAATTTTACCTTTGAAAATTTTATATATTAAAACTTTATTTTAAGAAAATAATTTGAAGATAATTAAAAAAAAAAAAAAGCAATTTATATAATTTGAAGATAAGTTTATATCTTGGAAAATGATTGATTTTTTTTTAATATGAGAGAATCTCTAATTATGTGATCTAGTACTTCAAGTTGATCTTTCATATATTTACAATAAAAAATCATGAATATTCTTTTAAAATAAAATAAAAATGCATTTTAATTTTTGGTTTATTTATGACATTAATTAAGTTGGTGAAACTAACATAAATAGAAAATGACTTGACAGAAAATTGATGGGTAGTTATCTCTCATGTTTCACGCACTTAATAATTGAATTCATCGAAGTCAAAAGACTTAAATAAAAAATTGACCATTTAATTATATCACTTTTCTCACTTTGATATTTAAAGAATTTTTATTTTGATTGTGTACATATATTATAATTCCGTCAAACAATTTGGTACTTCGCCCTAACACTTTTAAATAAATTGATGATGTGGTATTAACATCTAATTAGGTAATGACACATGGCAAAAAAATGCCACATCAATGCTAGCCACGTCATTATTAACATAAAAAAAAAAACAAAATAAATTAAAATTCTTCAAAAATATAAAAAATTCAAAAAAAAAAAATTCAAATATCTTTTCAAAAATTTTAGAAACTTTTTAAAAAAAGTTATACAAAAAAAAAAGGATGATTTTTTAAATTCATTTTTTTATAATTTTGAAATATATATAATAAAAAATGAAACATTTTTTAAAATTCTAAAAGATTTTAATTTTTTTTTTGAATTTTTCTAAAAATCTGAAGAAAAAATTTTGAAAAAAAAAATAAAAAAATGAGAGAGAGGAGGGAGGGGAGAGAGAGAGAGAGGGAAAGTAGGAAAGAAAGGGAGATGGAGGCGTCGGTCGGCCGCATCCTAGCCTTCTCATAATAGACCGACGCCAGATCTGCCTCTGGCCGGTCGGCCTCCCTTGCTCTTCTCTCTCTTTCCTTCTCTCTCCCCCGATTCCCCTTCTCTCTCGTCGGCCCGAGGTCAACTGGTGACCGCCTGACCCTCCCGCAACTCCTCTCGCTTCCCTTTCCTCTCTCTCTTCCTTTCCCTTCCTCCTTTCCTTTCTCTTCTTCTTTTTTTTTTCCAAATTTTTTTCTTTTTCTTTTTTAATTTTCTTTTTTATAATTTTAAAAATATATTTAAATATTCATCTTTTTAATTTTTTAATTTATTTGATTTTTTTTAATTTTTAATTTTTTATATATATTTAAAATTTTTAGATTTTTTTCATTTTTTTCTAAACTTTTAGATTTTTAGAAAATTTGTATTTTTTTTTTATTTTATTTTTTAAATTTAATGATGATGTGACATCATAGAATTGACAGGGACGTGGCATTTTTGCCACATGTCACTACCTAATTGGATGCTATTTACCACATCAATATTTATTTAACAGTGTTAGGACGAAGTATCAACATGTTTGACGAACTTATAATATAGGTATCCGATTAAAATATTTTTTTTTAAAATACCAAAATAAAAAGTGGTACAGTACTTGAATATTTTTATTTAAGCGAAGTCAAAATGGTTGGTTCTCCATGGCTCATGTAAATAGCCTGGTAAGAAAAGAAAAAAAAAAAAAAAAGAAGCTTTAATATCTATATGCTTGTATATATACTTGTATTACTGATGAATATATGAATATAGCAGCTTTAATCATCATATTATACTTTCTTTATATTATTACATGGTAACATACTAACATGTAGTAAACTTGAAACTTTTTCAATAATTTTAATAATATATTTTTTAGATAGGTATTTTTATTAAAAATTCTGATAAAGTTTTTACTTTTGAATAGGTATTGACCAAATTTTTATTAAAATCGCATTTTTAATAATTTTTACATAGTATTGATTTTTTTTCATTGAACTCTATCAATTTAAAAGTTTTAATTTAGTACGATCGATTTTAATGAAAAATCTTATACAAAACTTGACCTAAAACACTTTATTTAAGTTCTTCCACTTTTGGGAGCATCAGTTGTGAAACTCCATAAAACCAATATTACTAAATTAGTTGATTACAAGAGAAGGGCCACATGTTGCAACGGTCCTAAATACATTTTTGAAATATACAAATATTTTTCATAATTTTTAGAAATATTTGTACATCATTGCAGGTTATAACATACATTAATGTTTAGGTAAGTATAAAATTGTGTTAGTTGTGAAAACACGCTTAAAAGATAACATCATAAATATAAAATAATGTTAAACAATTTAAATAACAGTGAAATTTTTACATAATCTAATTAAGTCAATCGAACTTTTTTTTTAAAGAAAGTTTCTTCTTTCATTTTTACCTTTTTTTTATTTTTTATTTTCATTTTTTCTCTCTCTTCTCATTTAGATTTGATAATTCGTGTATTTGTGTCGTGTTCGTATTATCTTCCCGTATCATAATCATATTTAAGGTATTATATATTTATGTAAAATTTGACAAATTAATAATTCGTTTTATATAAATTTTGATATTTTTATATATTCATATCATGTTTATTTTATTTTTTCGTGTTAAATTTTATATCATATTTTACTTATTTTTCTCATGTCATATTCATATGGTGTTCCAAATTGCGAAGTGTATTCTCACCTTTGTCCTACCATTTACCATCTTCCCGCTTCACTTTGGATATGATCAACGACTTTTTATCCGTTCCCATCCTCTCTCCGTCCTTCAGTTTTTTAATGCTCTTGTCCCTCTCTCATCTACCCATCTCCCTTCCTGCTGTACTAGTTGTCATAATCGTTTTTCGACCGTCGGATGATTTTAAAAACACATAGAGTCGTCATCAATTTTTTTGATTAGGTGTGATTGATCACCTATTAAATCGGTTTTAGTAAAATATTTTAAAATTAATTAAAATATTTTTCAAACCAATTTCGAAGTCTGTGCTTTAAATTAGAAAGAGAACAAAATCGGATTCGGAAGTCGGTTACGTGCGGGAAAGGATTAGCATCCCCACGACGCCCGTTTAGCAACGGTACCATTTAATCATGTGTTATCCTTTAATCTTGATAAAACAATATTAATTTTAGTATTTAAAAATAATTCCCATAACTCTCTTTATTGCAAATTTTGTATTTGTAGAAAAGAACAAATTATTTGATTTAGGAATAAAATGAAAATTTTTGGTGTCGGAAACTTTCACCGAATTCTCCAACGTCTAGGTAGAATTTAAGAGGAGTTTCTTCGCTTTCGGGTTTGTATAATATTCCTTTAAATCGAATAATGTTCCTTTGTAAACAACAATTATTCAAAATCCTCCAACGTCTAGGCAGGATATCAATATTTGTTTTTACTCGAAATATTATTTTATTTCATTTCATAAGACTCTCTTAAAACTCTCGTTTTTTCCTTTCTTTTTTTTTTTCTTACAAGATTTGATATGCGATGAAGGAAATAATCAACTATAACGAAAGAGCAAACATAAAATAATGAGCAATAATTTGAACAACAAATTGTTTAATTTTAAAAATAATTTTTTCATTTGAGTGAGGATAAGAATCTTCGATGTGAGAGTTTTCCCCAATTCCCCATCGTCTAGGCGGAATTTGGAGAAGATCTCTACATTTGAAAATTCTAATCTTGGTCCTTGAGATTGACGTGTTCCCATTTTTTGATCCGACATATACAACAATGTAAATGATGAATTAATTCAATTGTAAAATGGAATATTTTAATTTTAAAGGCAATATGAGAACTCTCGATGTGAGATCTTCCCCAAATTCCTTATCGTCTAGGCGGAATTTGGAGAAGATCTCTACACTTGAAAATTCTCATTACAAGCATATTATTATTATTATTCTAGAAAAATTTTATTTAATGTTTGTACTTTGCAACATATTATAAACTGAACAAATGATATTAGCATGTCAACCAAAGGCGAATAAATAAGCACGAATAAATAGATGACATAACGAATTGACTAAAAATATATTTTATTATTTTTTTGTGTTATTATCCCTTTCTATCTTTTCCATTCATTATTTATTTTAACTATTATTTTGACTATCATTTTTTGTTTTGTTTTGTTTTGTTTTGTTTTTTATTATTATTATTTATTATCAATATTTTTACTTTTATTTAGAAATAAAATACGAACCCTCGCCGCATGTGAGAGCCTTCCCAAATTCCTCAACGTCTAGGCGGAATTTGAAAAGGCTCTCCATACTTGAGAGTTCTTATAATGAAATCTTAGACGACCATTTTTGAGAATACCGGATTCTTCCAACATCGAGACAAGAATCGATAAAATATTATTTTTTATTATTATCAGTTTTCATTTTTTTGAGTATTTTGTCTCACACAAATTTTAAGAAAACTATTTATTATTCATGTATTTTTTTTATCTTTTTCTAAAAATTTTCACTTTTGTTTCTTTCCAAAAATTATTTGTTATTAATTGCGCTTTTATTTCTGAATCAATAAATTATATAAAAAAAATTATATCGCATATGACACATAGCCAAATAAATTTCATTTATCTTCTCTATTTTTGTTTTAATTTAAATAAAGAAACTTCATTATTTTTGATTACTCATTTAAATAAATTATCTTTAATATTTTTTTAACAAATAATATAAATAAATAAATGACAATTAAATAAACATATATATATAATGTAGATACTTGTATAAAAAAAAAATTGTATAAAACTTAAATAAAATGGGCTGAAAATTGTACCAAAACAGGCCTCTTTGTCAAGGCCCAAACGTGGAAAGCCAAGCCCAAGGATCAAGTTGGCTACTGATGGGCCAGACTAATCTACTGGGCCGCGGGTCGGTGTGGTGTACGCATGTCTGGTTTGAGAGCGAACGGGTCGCGGGTCGGGTCGTCTTCTCTTTTCTTCTTTTCCTTTTTTTTTCCTCTTGGCCTGAACCGGGTTAGGCGCGCGAACCTTCCCCCAGCCAAAACGCTGCCGTTTTGGTAGCAGTATTTAATTCCATTTTTTTCACTTTCTAATTCCCTTCTTTCTCTACCCATTTCTTTCTCTCCCTTCTCTCTAGATCCCCTGAAAACGGAACGCTCCGCCGTCCATCGCCGTGCCGGAGCTCCTCTTCGATCCGGGATCTACCCAAAAATGGCCCTTCCCTCCTTCTATATCCAGATCCGAGATCAGCTCTCTCCAAAGCCCAATTGAAAACCCTAGATCTAAGATCAAAAAATTCGAATTTAAAACCCAAAAATCTTTATTTTTTTTGTTTGTTGTTTTGTGTTTTTTTTTTTGTTTGTTGAATGACTTTGTGGTTTCTCAGACGGTGGGTTTGTGGTTGTGTAGGTGCAGCGAGGATGGGTCCGATTGGGGCTTCGAGTAGGCTTTTTTTCTTAGATGGTTGCTGTTTGGGGTGGTTCTCTTAGGTTTTTTTTCGGTTTTTTTTTTTTTTTTGTTGAGAAAAAAGATCCAAAGGTCTTCCTCCGGGGGGTTCTTATGTGGGGTTGGTGGCGTGTTGTGTGTGCAGATTACTATTTGGGGTTGAGTGTGGGAGAGGGGCTAGGTGGTTAGGGTGGTAGAGTGTGGGGGAAAGGGCTAGGTCCGAATGAGAATTGTGTGGCTAGGGTGGTTTGGGTTGGAGTTGCTGGTGGCCTGTTTTTGGTGGTGGCCTGGGGAAGGTTGGGGGTTGAAGGGGCTACAATGACAGGCTGGGGGCTAAGGCAGTAGGCTGGGGACTAGGGTTAGGGTTTGCTGGGTTTGGGCTTGGTTGGGCTCGGGATTGGGCTTGGTTGGGGGCCTGTCCAGCAGGCTGGGCTAGACTGGCCCAGCAGGCCTAGGTGGCCTGCTGGGTGGCCTGTTTTGGGCCTTCTAGGCCCTCAGGTCTGTTAGGGGGCCGGCCCAAGGGTGGCTCGATATTGGGCCCCGCAAATGGCTCGGGTCTGATTCGGATCCGACCCGGGCTAAAAAAGGTTGATACAGCTGCCCCTCTTTGCACAGTGCTGAGAATCAAGAATAGGGCAAAGACACGAGCAACGGTTTTGTCTGGGATTACATATGCGCACGTGTTCTAAAAAGGCTCTCTCCATCGGATGTTCTATCATTTGAAAAATAAACTGCTCCTTTCATCAGAGGCTCTATCGCTTGAAAAATAAATTGCTCCTCTCATCAGAGGCTCTATCGCTTGAAAAATAAATTGCTCCTCTCATCAGAGGCTCTATCGCTTGAAAAATAAATTGCACCTCTCATTAGATCTCTATCACTTGAAAAATAAATTGCTCCTCTAATCAGAGGCTCCATCACTTGAAAAATAAATTGCTCCTCTAATCAGAGGCTCCATCACTTGAAAAATAAATTGCTCCTCTTATCAGAGGCTTCATCACTTAAAAAATAAATTGCTACTCTCATCAGAGGCTCTATCACTTGAAAAATAAATTGCTCATCTCATCAGAGGCTCTATCAGTTAATAAATAAGTTTTTTCTCTCATCAGAGGCTCTATCACTTGGAAAATAAATTGCTCCTCTCATCAGAGGCTCTATCACTTGAAAAATAAATTGCTCCTCTCATCAAAGGCTCTATCACTTGGAGAATAAAATGCTCCTCTCATCAGAGGTTTTATCACTTAAAAAATAAATTGCTCCTCTCATCAAAGGCTCTATCACTTGAAAAATAAATTGCTCTTTCATAAGAGGTTCTATCACTTGAAAAGAAATTGATCCTCTCATCAGAGGCTCTATAACTTGAAAAATAAATTGCTCCTCTCATCAAAGGCTCTATCACTTGATAAATAAATTGCTCCTCTCATCAGAGGCTCTATCACTTGAAAAATAAATTGCTCCTCTCATTAGAGGCTCTATCGCTTGGAAAATAAATTGCTCTTCTCATCAGAGGCTCTATCACTTGAAAAATAAATTGCTCCTCTCATATTGAAAAATAAATTGCTACCTTTCTCCTGATCATCATGATGATTTCCAACTCCCTGTTGCAGTCGGTTTTCATTTTTTCCTTTTCTGCCTGTCATTTATATCTTTTTTCTGTACAATGTTAATTCCTAATTGTTTGCAATGTCATGATGATGCAATGCATGCTTATGATAATGGAATGCATAACTTAAGGCTCGAATCATGATTCTATGCCCCTGTGTGTATTATCAACTAGTGACTCTTCCAAGGCTTGACCTGATTAAGCCTCTTATCCCATTCTTTATAAATCCATTTCTATCTTTTCCAATTCCTTCTCTTTTCCTTCTTCGGGTAGACTAGACGTCCACCCGGTTAGTGATCATACCTGAAAATATTACACAATCATGTCTTCGAAAAAATCTCACTGAGGGTTCAAATTCACATGTTAAATTTCCAAATAGCCGATGTCATGCATGAAATGCAATGCATATGCGATGCCAATATAATCAGATGCATATACCCTAATGATGCACTTGCAAGTACCCATGAATAATGCAAATATCTTAATAATGATGCAGATGCAGAGATCCCCGAATGATGTAAATGCTTCATGATGCAGATGCAGAGATCCCCGAATGATGCAAATGCTTCATGATGCATATGCAAAGATTAACAAGGAAGCAAATGCAAATGTCTTTGATTGATTTTCTTGAATTTGGCTTGGCCTCTTCAATTCATTCCTCCTTTCAAATCAGAGTGTATCTTGACCACTCGTTTTCCAAGCTATCATTCCCTTTTCAATCCTTGGTCATCTCCATGCCTCGATAATTTCTCAAACTCTTACCCACGAAAATATGTTTGCCAAGTTCTATTTCTTCTTCTCATGTCCGGAAGTCAAGATCAACCTTAGTAGTCCCATACTTTCGGGTTAGACAAACCATCATCTCATGTCAACATCACTTTTACTCAAAAATGGTGACTTCAAAAGTATGTTAATTATTTTCTCTTTTTTTAATTAAAAAAAAATTGCTCATTTTTGAAAACTTTTGAGCCAAAAATGTTATCCAAGTCTCTTGAAAAACTGATGATTACTGTTAGAAACTTTTATGAGCGTAAATTTGGCTTTTGAGTTGAAGGACTTGGTGTAGTACGATTTCAGTTGATCCCAACAAGAAAAATGTATGACTCTTCTAGGCTCACAAATGAGACAAGTTTTATAAAACATGAATTCCTCGAGGATCAAACAAACTTAACATTCTTTTAGTTTTCAGACCATGTTATTTTGACAATCGTCAAGACTAGCCGGGATGTTTAAGGTGGGATGGTCATTCGGAGAAAAAAAAAATAGGTTTAGTTTCTGAAGTCGATCCTCCAAATAAGAGCTAACAGTTTGGGATTTTCAGGAACTCCTAGATGTTCCTTAATATCTTCAAGGTGACTTTCCATTTATCATAGCCTCAGTGATACCATAGGTATTATCGAAAATTTTCTCATTTTACTCTAGACTGCCCTTTTTGGGTTTTCACCTTAGAGTCTCCTTCTTTCCATTTTTCATTTCATTTTTGTTGATTGTTTCACCATGCATTTAAGAATTCAAAACATATACAAAAAGAATAGATTTGACCCGAAAAAAATGAGACCAAAGCCTCATCCGTCTCTCCTGGAATAAACTCATCAATTCAAATAGCCATGTTTGATCAAAATGGGCTTTTCTAGGTACGTAATGTAGGCCAAGGTTTTGGGTTCAGAAATAAAAGATAGATAGGCTCAAACATGTGTTTAAGGGTTATCAAATCAAGGATCATTTCATGAGGAGGATTCTCCTCGAAACATTTGTCTTTTATGAGCTTTTCTCTTTGTCCGATGATTTTCAACTTTTTTTTCCTTTTTTTTAGGTGTTTTTGGGCTTTCCTTTTTCCTATTTTTACACTTTTTTTTTTGCATTTCTATTTTGACAGGGTGAGCCCGTAGTTATTTGGAAGCTCAAATTGCTCTTTGATTCAAGGCATTCTTTTTTCGTCTTTGAACCAGGACTTCATTATTTATGACTTCTGAAAAGAGCTTTCCTCTCATTTGCCCCCATATTGTAGAGGGTGATCCTTGATCGGGGTTCAAAGAACGAAAGTATTCATTAGGCTCAAAAGGGGTAGCAAAAGGATATTTTTATAATTTGTGAAAGGATGATGAAAGATGGCCATTTTTCATCTCAAACACAAGCACGTAAATCGAAAAGTCATTCCCTAAAGGAAAATAATGAAAAGGTTTTTTCTTTCTTGAAACCATCTTGAATTTCATAAATGCATGATGTCACACTCATTTTTTGCATTTCTTTTATTCAAATTTTTATTTTATTTTTCTTTTTCTCTTTTTTTTTGTTATGTATGCCCCGGTAATTCATGCATTACTTCATCTTTCTTCACCACGTGTTCTTTATATCGACATAAGATATCCCAATTTGATCAGCCATGGAAATGAGAATTCGTATCGTTATGAGAAACCTCTCAAATCTTTTTTGAGTTTTTCGAATTGACAAGAAGGATCATGGCCCAAAGTATGTTTTTCTGGATATATGGAAAAATCTGGTTTGATCATTGTGCCCTGAGACGTTAATCATGAAGTGAGGTCTGGGCAGCTCATGTTTTGTGGTTATTGAAAGGGATGTGAATGATTTTGGCATAATCTTGACACACATAAATTTACCATAATCTAGATTCTGGAAAAAGGTTTCAATTATTTGAGACTCCAAAGAGCTCAGATTTTTTTTTCCCAAAAAGTTTGTTCCATTGCTCATAGCCTAAGTAGGATCTGCATCTTTCTTATTGCACTGACTATGGTTTATGAAATTTAACAATATATTCCTTGAAGCATTGATTTTTTTCAAATTCAAAGGATTCAAGCATAGGAAAGTTCGAAAGAGAGGTGGAAGGGTATTGGGTCATTTCTAACAATGATCATCAATATTCTCAATATTCTTCATTATTTCTTAAAAGTTTATTTTTGCAAATTCAGATTATTGTTAAAACACAATGAACACAAAGCATTTAAAATTTAAAATTTATTTATTTCATGTGGATGTCAACATAAGACAAGTGTTTTCGTCATGATGATGCATAGAACTACATGCATTTGAAATTCTTCTGTTGACATTCTCTCTCTCAATCCAAATTTAACTATTCCTTAGTACACCTTGTATGCCTCTCAGTACAATATCACTCATTTCCCTTGTCATGATCAGGCACCATGTCTCTCGTGACACTTGGCTTTCCCTTTTTCGAAACTTAGCAAACCAGCTTTTATGAGATCCCTGATCTTGTATTTCAAAGAGGGGCAGTTCTCTGTTGAGTGTCCTTGATTGCCAGAATGGTAGTTACAACGCTTGTTAGCATCATATCAGCTTGGGTATGGAGGCTTTAGAGGCTCCAGTTGTTTGGGTGTTAGAAGGTGGCTCTGAATAAGTTGAGGTAGCAGTTCACTGTACGACATAAGAATCAGGTCAACTTGATCGCTCTTTTGCTTCTTAAAACCATGTATACTTTTATTTCCCATTATTTCAATCTCGCTTGTCTTCCCATAATGAACAAAGATTTCTTCCTGTCATTTGACCTTTGTTTCCTCTCAATATCTATCCGTCCTTCGCATATGAGTGCTTGAACCTTTCGTTTCAAAGACAGGCAATTTTCTGTTGAATGACCTCGGATCCCGCAATGATAATCACAATATGCATTTTTGTCATACCAGCTTGGGTATGGGTGTCGAATGGGCTTCACCGGGATTTTAGTGAGAAGTCGATATTCCACAAGTCGGGATAACGAATCAGAGTAAGAGATGGGGAGGGGCTCAAATAGATCTATTTTTTTTAATGTTCTTTGATTTTTCCTAGTTGACTTGAGGTTGAAGGTTTGCCAGATAATTACTTTGAGAGGTCATCGGGTATAAGTATGGACCCCGATATACGATGTTCATGGAAGGGCAGAATGGTTGGTACATGGGGTATGGAGGATATGTGGTAAAGTTTCCCTTCCATTGCCCTTCATAGGCCATGGATTTGCCATCCTTCACTTTCTTCTTGGGTATCCCATTTCCCTTGCTACCAGATGTCTCACCCACCTAGAGCTTCCCATTCTCAGCTTCCTCAGTCATCTCCTTTAGGATTACCATCTCCGCGAAGTTCTTTCTGGTATTACCAATGAGTTTATCATAGTGTGGGGCCTGTAGTGTATTTGCGAAAAGGACAGCAACTTCCTTTTCAGTTAGGGGGTTGTACCTGGGCCACTATATCTCTCCACCTGTAAGAATACTCTTTGAAGCTTCCAGTGTCTTTCTTCTCCATATTTTGCAAAAATAGACGTTCCAGTGCCATTTCGGTCACATGTTTGTATTGGTCCAAGAAAGCTGTAGCCAAATCATTCCAAGAACAAATCTGACCCCTACTTAACTGATTATACCATCTGATTGCGTATCCCCTGAGGCTTTCCTAAAAGCAATGGACTAATAACTTATCATTATCCACATGGCTCACCATCTTTCGGTAGTATATTTTGAGGTGGTTCATCAAATCAGTTGTTCCATCATACATCTCAAAGTTGGGAACCTTGAATTCGGGCGGAATGACTAAATCAGGAACCAAGATAAATTCTTTAGAATCCCATTCCCAAATATATCTCTTTCTCCCAGTGCACAAAGCTTTCTCCTCAAACGGCTGATACCTAGTTGGTAGTGCAACTTGCGGCTGTGTGTCTTGAGAAATTTGCACATTTATTAATGTTATCGCATATGGGCAAGGGAGGTAAATTTCCGGACTGTTTTCCAGGGCCTCTGATTTTCCTCTTGCAGTAGAATTCTCAACATGCCATCTCCCTTTGACAGTGGCGGACATCAATTCCATCAGCTTAGTCATTTGCTCTAGGATCTTTTCCTGAGTTCTAATCACCTCTTCATTCATCTCTAGCTGAACCCGTTCCAATTTTTCAACTCTATCTAAGTACTTGTCTTCCACGGTTCTTTTTCTCAAAGCAGAATTCTCAATATGCCATTTTCCTTTGACAGTGGCGGACATTAGTTCCATCAACCTAGCCATTTGTTCTCAGTTATCTTCCTGGGACCTTACCATCTGTTCCTATAACTCCTTTTGAACTCTTGGGTCTCTAGCTGAGCCCTTTCAATCCATTCCATTCATGTTGACTGTTCATTTTCCATGGCTCTTGCTTGTGAACGAGTATTATACAAGTGTGGAACACTTCTGTCCGGGTACTTTGATCGGCGCTCAGTTTTTTTATACCTTTGTTCAAACATCTCGGATTAGAACCTCATGACATATTATTTCTTTATTCTTTATTGAGCGCATGAAAAAAAAGAATGAATGGATAAAGTGTAAATCGATGAACCAATAATTAATTGAGCAAATGAATGAATGGCTAAATGAATGCGCATGAATGCATTGAAAGTATTGGTCTTTTGGATAAACTTAACAAAAACAACATTTCATTAATCATAAACTTCATTACACGTCGTCCAACATCCTAGGATTATATCCATAAAAACATTTGATTTGTTCATATTGCTCCTTTGCTTCCTCTAAAAAGTTCAGCAGTTTCTGTCCGCCTCTTCCAGTTGGGACAACTTCTTTCCTTAGAGCTTCTGCCTTTTCAACCATGTCTCTTGATTTTCGTACCGCCTTCGAAATATGTGATGTCAAGTGCTCTGTATACATCTGTCTACCGAGGCATTCTGCTGTGCTTAAACTTTGCATAGTGTTTCATTCCCTCTCTTTCTCATCCCATGCTCCGAGGATGTCACGGATGTGGTTCTTATGGCTCTGTAGTTGCAACTCCAAATCTTGGATCTTTTGAAAGAGCATTTTGGTCTCACCATGTCTTTCTTCTTCGATTTTCAACTTGGCTTTTAAATTCTCATTCCTTTTTTGACTCTCCATAAGCTTTGCCGCGGTTGTAGAATACATGTTCTCCCACCTTTGCCTTTTTTGAAATAGTCGAGTGGTTTTTTCCTTATCTTCATTCTCTTTGTGTTTCCAATATTCCATTCCTCTCTTAAGCGCTTCAATTTCTCGTTTTCGTTCCTCGGAGGTTTTCATGATTCCACCGACCCTCATCTTGATCATCAACTTCTTGTTTTATTGGTGTAGATTCTTTAAATCATCCTTGGTCACATCCCACTCTTTTTTCAACTTCTCTATCTTGGCCACTTGTATGATTTCTTCATACTTTCTTTGATTAATTTCTTCCTCAAGTTTCAAAATTTTATTGTTCACACTTGCCCTTTCGACCTCAAACTCTTGTCTTGCAATATCAACCTCTATCAAAGTTACCTTCGGGCGGAGATCAATCGATCTGATAGTTGTACTTTTCGAAGATGACACCACATCATTAATTTGCTTTACTCTCCAAGCAAGGTATTCTGGTGTGACATCATCGGTGTATCTAGCCAACTCCACCCGAAAGGTTTGTTTCCATGCCTTAGTGACCTCTCGGACTTGTCTTATATATTTCGCCCCCCCATAGGCAAATTCTAATTGACCAAGCTCGTGAGTCATCGGGACAAAGTACCGCGACCTATACTACCTTTGCACTAAAAGCGGTGCATAACTGACGGATCCCCATATCTCTAGGAGTGGGACCCATGACTTGTCTCCCTATTTACACAATATAGGCATACGAGGCATCCATGGGGCTTTCCATGACACATCTTCCTTTGTAAGGCTTTGGAGCGTCGCAATCCACTGATCTTCGGTTCCTCCTCGAGGCCATTCCCTTTTGCAAAATTCTCTGATTAGCACGAGAGTTGCGAGATATGGGCGCAGAGAGGCTTTCTCTTTCTGCCAAAAATGACTCTGAATCCAAATGTAAAGAAGTTGGATGCAACCCGTGAAACGCCCCTTTCCTTTTCTCCGATAAAAGTTCAACGATCTGATCGTCTCTGCTACAATAGTTGGGGAAGGGTTAACCTTTTTATCAATTTGTTCAAAGAAATCTACTATTGCTGCTTCGATGTGCCCCAATGTTTTTGAAAAGATTCTCAACCCATAAATTGGCGGGGCGAACAGATCTAGAGCTTGTTCTATTCCTTGACATGCAAGACATCCCACGGAATGCAATCACTCTCGCCCTTTTTACCACATACCTGTCAACATCTTTGGGCTCTATCCCCATCATTCTCGAGAGCTTCTTTCGATACCCTGACGTTTTCTATTCCTTCCAATAAATCTTGTCCGGGTTCCGCAACTCTATGCGCAACAAGGTCGAATATTCTTCAATAGTGGGAGTCATATCCTCAATGTCGAAGGTAAAACAACGGTATGAGGAGTCCCAGAAATGCACCATAGCTCGAAGGAGTTGCTCATTCAACTCTATTGAAATGAGTAAGGCTATATCTCCATATATCTGGGAAAAAGCTCTCTTCTCTTCAATCCCTCATTGCTCCCATATGTTCATTAATTCAGACAAATCATTCTGGCGTAAATCCAAATGGACTCGTTGAGGAAGATCAGAAAGATGTCCTTCTTTCAAGCAATCTCATTCTTTGCATTGCAAACTTTCAGCCTGGCCCTTAACTTCTAGATACTTCTGACATATGTTGGATTCTGATTGAGACACCCGACACTCCATAATGAAAAGCCCTTTTTGTTAATGATTATCCCAAGACCAATACTTCTCGCTATGATGTCAATATAATGCATGATAGAGAAAACGAAAGAAATTAGTAAGGAGATGAATTCACAAATATGAAACAAATAACAATGTATACTAAATAATTGTCCAAAAATGTTAACAGAATTTTGGCATTACAGCGCCTTTGGGACAAGATATCAAGCTTATTACGGGTGATACGATGTCCGTTCATCATCACCTGATTTGCGAGGTTTAAAATACAAAGATATGGTGGGGGGGTTAGAGATGTTCTTCCATGTGTTCCTAACTTGCGGGTATCTAACAGAAATTCAGCATGGCTTTGCCTAGGTTCACTATATGAGGTTAGATTCGGTTCTAAAGGCCCCAAATTGTTCTTCACTGTTGCCGGTGAAGGCTAGTGTGGCACCCTGATAAAAACGGGTTCAATTTGTTAGAGTATATTTTTCTAAGCCCGTACGGAGGATCAATCACGAAGGCTTTAGGTACTTTATACTCCGAAAGTGTTTCACTAGCCCATACGGAGGATTATCACGAAGGTGTAGTTACTTTACTTCCACTTAAAAAGGACGGAACTCGGGTATTGAGCTCATGATATGCAAATGCAAGGAGGAATAAACGAACCTTTACCACCTATTCTATAACCCTTATTCTAAATACCCCAACAATTTATTAGAACAAAAATTAAACAATGTAACACATTATTTAAACAAAGAGCATTAACAATATATAATGTTAAATAGACAGAGAACAATGACAATATATAAGGATAACCAAAGAACAATAAATGTATGCAATGAATATATTTAAAAATACTATATTAAAAAAATCTTCTTTATTTTAAAAAAGTACGGGAATTATAATTAAATACCAGTTAAAACTGACAAACCGAGACTTTGGATAACACATGATCAAATTAATGGCTCGACTCTCAAACTCCCAGTGGAGTCGCCAAGCTATCATAACCGTTTTTCGATCGTCGGACGATTTTAAAAACACATGGAGTCGACACCAATCTTTTTGACTAGGTGTGATTGGTCACCTATTAAAATCGGTTTTAGTAAAATATTTTAAAATTAATTAAAACATTTTTAAAACCAATTTCAAAGTCTGCACTTTAAACCAGAGAGAGAACAAAATCGGGTTCGGGAGTCGGTTATGTGCGGGGAAGGATTAGCACCCCCATGACGCCCGTTTAGCAACGGTACCATTTAATCATGTGTTATCCTTTCATCTTGATAAAACAATTTTAATTTTGATATTTAAAAATAATTCCCATAACTCTCTTTATTGCAAATTTTGTATTTGTAGAATAGAACAAATTATTTGATTTAGAAATAAAATGAAAATCTTTGGTATCGAAAACTTTCACTGAATTCTCCAAAGTCTAGGCAGAATTTGAGAGGAGTTTCTTCGCTTTTGGATTTGCATAATATTCCTCTAAATGGAATAATGTTCCTTTGTAAACAACAGTTAATCAAAATCCTCCAACGTCTAGGCAGGATATCAATATTTGTTTTTACTCGAAATATTATTTTATTTTATTTCATAAGACTCTCTTAAAACTCTCGTTTTTTCCTTTCTTTTTTATTTCATAAAAGATTTGATATGCGATGAAGGGAATAATCAACTATAACGAAAGAGCAAACATAAAATAATGAGCAATAATTTAAACAACAAATTGTTTAATTTTAAAAATAAAATTTTCATTTGAGTGAGGATAAGCATCTTCTATGTGAGAGTTTTTCCAATTTCCCCATCGTCTAGGCAGAATTTGGAGAAGATCTCTACATTTGAAAATTCTAATCTTGGTCCTTGAGATTGACGTGTTCCGATTTTTTGATTCGACATATACAACAACGTAAATGATGAATTAATTCAATTGTAAAATGAAATATTTTATTTTTAAAGGCAATACGAGAACCCTCGATGTGAGATCTTCCCCAAATTCCCCATCGACTAGGCGGAATTTGGAGAAGATCTCTACACTTGAAAATTCTCATTACAAGCATATTATTATTATTCGAGAAAATTTTTCCTCTTTTGTTTAAAGATTTTGTTTAATGTTTGTGCTATGCAACATATTATAAACTGAACAAATAATATTAGCATGCCAACCAAAGGCGAATAAATAAGCACGAATAAATAGATGACATAACGAATTGACTAAAAATATATTTTATTATTTTTTGTGTTATTATCCCTTTCTATTTTTTTCCATTCATTATTTATTTTAACTACCATTTTTTTTTATATATTCTTATTATTATTATTATTTATTATCAATATTTTTATTTTGTTTTTAGAAATAAACTACGAACCCTCGCCTCATGTGAGAGCCTTCCCAAATTCCTCAACGTCTAGGCGGAATTTGAAAAGGCTCTCCATACTTGAGAATTCTTATAATGAAACCTTAGACGATCATTTTTGAGAATACCGAGATTCTTCCAACATCTAGGCAAGAATCGATAAAATATTATTTTTTATTATTATCATTTTTCATTATTTTTTATTTTGAGTATTTTGTCTCACACAAATTTTGAGAAAACCGTTTATTATTCATGTATTTTTTTCATCTTTTTCTAAAAATTTTCACTTTTGTTTCTTTCCAAAAAGTATTTGTTATTAATTGCGTTTTTATTTCTGAATCAATAAATTATAATTTTTTTTTATATAGCATATGACACATAGCCAAATAAATTTCATTTATCTTCTCTATTTTCGTTTTAATTTAAATAAAGAAACTTCATTATTTTTAATTACTCCTTTAAATAAATTATCTTTAATATTTTTTTAACAAATAATAAAAATAAATAAATAAATGACAATTAAATAAACATATATATATATATATAATGTAGGTACTTGTATAAAAAAAATTGTATAAAACTTAAATAAAATGGGCTAAAAAATGTACCAAAACAGGCCTCTTTGTCAAGGCCCAAAGCAGAGGCGCAAACGTGAGAAGCCAAGCCCAAGGATCAAGTTGGCTGCTGATGGGCCAGAATAATCTACTAGGCTGCGGGTCGATGTGTTGGATGAGGGTCCGGTTTGAGGGCGAACGGGTCGCGGGTCGGGTCGTCTTCTCTTTTCTTTTCTTTCTATTTTTTTCCTCTTGGCCTGAACCGGGTCAGGCGCGCTGACCCTGGGTCGGATCCGGGTTCGCACGCGGACCCTTCCCCAACCAAAACGCTATCGTTTCGACAGCAATATTTAATTCCATTTCTTTTTCTTTTCTTTTTTTCACTTTTTGATTCCCCTCTCTCTCTCTACCCCTTTGTTCCTCTCCCTTCTCTCTAGATCCCCAAATATCGACAGCCGTCTCCGCCATCCACCGTCGTGCCGCAGCTCCTCTTCGATCCAGTATCTATCCAAAAACGGCCCTTCCCTCCTCCTGTATCCAGATCAGAGATTAGCTCTCCCCAAACCCCAACTGAAAACCCTAGATCTAGGATCAAAAAATCCAAATTTAAAACCCAAAAATCTTTATTTTTTTTTTTGTTGTTTTGTGTTTTTTTTAGTTTGTTGAATGACTTTGTGGTTTCTCAAATGGTGGGTTTGTGGCTGTGTGGGTGCAGCAAGGGTGGGTCCGATTGGGGCTTGGGTAGGCTCTTTTTCTTGGATGGTTACTGTTTGGGGTGGTTCTCTTAGGTTTTTTTTCGATTGGGTTCTCTTTCTTTTTGAAAAAAAAGATCCAAAGGTCTTCCTCCTAGGGGTTCTTATGGGGGGCTGGTGCCGTGTTGTGTGCGCAGATTACTGTTTGGGATTGAGTGTGGGAGAGGGGCTAAGTGGTTAGGGTGGTGGAGTGTGGAGGAAGGGGCTAGGTCCGAATGGGGATTGTGTGGCTGGGTGGTTTGGGTCAGAGCTGCTGGTGGCCTGTTTTTGGTGGTGGCATGTTGGCTGGTGGCCTGGGGAAGGGTGGGGGTTGCAAGGGCTACGATGGCAGGTTGGGGGCTAGGGCAGCAGGCTGGGGGCTAGGGTTAAGGTTTGCTGGGTTTGGTTGGGTTTGGGCTTGGTTGGGCTCGAGATTGGGCTTGGTTGGGGGCCTGTCTAGCAGGCTGGGCTAGACTGGGCTAGCAGGCTTAACTGGCCTACTTGGTGGCCTATTTTGGGCCTTCTGGGCCCTCAGGTCTGTTAGGGGGCCTGCCCAAGGGTGGCCCTGTATTGGGCCTCGCAGATGGCCCGGGTCCGATTCGGATCCGACCCAGGATAAAAACGGTTGCTACATTAGTAATCAAATAATAATTTCTAATAATTAGATGATTAAAATAAAATATCAAAAACTTTACCCTTAAAAATTTTATATATTAAAACTTTATTTTACAAAAATAATTTGAAGATAATTTTTTTAAAAAAAAAGCAATTTATATAATTTGAAGATAAGTTTATATCTTAGAAAATGAATGATTTTTTTTAATAGGAGAGAATCTCTGATTATGTGATCCAGTACTTCAAGTTGATCTTTTATATATTTACAATAAAAAATAATGAATATTCTTTTTTAAAAAAAATGCATTTTAATTTTTGGTTTTTTTATGACATTAATTAAGTTGGTGAAACTAACATAAATTGAAAATGACTTGACAAAAAATTGATGGGTAGTTATCTCTCATGTTTCACGCACTTAATAATTGAGTTCATCGAAGTCAAAAGACTTAAATAAAAAATTTACTATTGAATTATACCACTTTTCTTATTTTGGTATTTAAAAAATTTTTGTTTTGATCGTGTACCTATATTATAATTTCGTCAAACAAGTTGGTACTTCGCCCTAATATTGTTAAATAAATAGATGATGTGACATTAACATCCAATTAGGTAATGATACATGAAAAAAAAAATGTCACATCAATGCTAGCCACGTCATTATTAACATAGAAATTCTAAAAATTCTAAATAAAACAAAATTTAATTCTAAAAAAATCTAAAAAATTCAAAAAAAAAATTGCAAATACCTTTTCAAAAATTTTAGAAAATTTTAAAAAAGTTATAAAAAAATGATTTTTTAAATTCGTTTTCTTAAAAATTTTGAAAATTTCAAATATATATAATAAAAAATGAAACATTTTTAAAATTAAAAATGATTTTAATTTTTTTTGAAATTTTCTAAAAATCTGAAGAAAAAAATAATAATAATAAAAAGAGAGAGGAAAGAGGGGAGAGAGAGAGAGAGAGAGAGAGAGGGAAAGTGTGAGAGAAGGGGAGATGGAGGCGTTTGTCGACCGCAGTCTAGCCTTCTAAGGACAGACTGGCGCCAGATCTGCCTGGGGCTGGCCGACCTTCCTTTCTCTTCTCTCTCTTTTCCTCTCTCTCCCCCGATTCCCCTTCTCTCTCGCCTACCTGAGGTCAACTGGTGATCGGCCAACCCTCCCGCAGCTCCTCCCGCTTCCCTTTCCTCTCTCTCTTCCATTTTCTTCTTCCTTACCTTTCTCTTCCTCTTTTTTTTTTCCAGATTTTTTCCTTTTTTTTAATTTTCAATTTTCTTTTTTACAATTTAAAAAAATATATAAATATTCAATTTTTTAATTTTTAATTTTTTATATATATTTAAAAAATTTAGATTTTTTTTCAATTTTTTTTTAAATTTTTAGATTTTTTTTTTAAAAAATATGTATTTTATTTTGATTTTTTCTTATTTTTTAATTTAATGATGATGTGGCATCATCAAGTTGGCAGGGACGTGGCATTTTTGCTATGTGTCACTACCTAGTTGAATGCTATCTGCCATATTAGTATTTATTTAATAGTGTTAGGACGAAGTATCAACATGTTTGATGAACTTATAGTATAGGTACCCGATTATAATAAAAAATTCTTTAAATATCAAAATAAAAAAGTGGTATAGTACTTGAATTTTTTTATTTAAGCCAAGTCAAAATGGTTGGTTCTCCATGGCTCATGTAAATAGCCTGGTAACCAAAAAAAAAAAGGAAGTTTTAGATATACATGCTTGTATATATATACTTGTATTACTGATGCATATGAATATAGCAGCTTTAATCATCATATTATACTTTCTTTATATTATTACATGGTAACATACTAACATGTAGTAAACTTGAAACTTTTTCAATAATTTTAATAATATATTTTTTAGATAGTTATTTTTATTAAAAATTCTGATAAAGTTTTTTCTTTTGAATAGGTATTGACAAAATTTTTATTATAAATCGCATTTTTAATAATTTTTACATAGTATTGATTTTTTTTATTGAACTCTATCAATTTAAGAGTTTTAATTTAATACGATCGATTTTAATGAAAAATCTTATACAAAACTTGACCTAAAACACTTTATATAAGTTCTTCCACTTTTGGGAGCATCAGTTCTGAAACTCCATAACACCAAAATTACTAAATTAGTTGATTACAAGAGAAGGGCCACATGTTGCAACGGTCCTAAATTCATTTCTGTAATAGACAAATATTTTTCTTAATTTTTAGAAATATTTGTACATCATTGCAGGTTATAACATACATTAATGTTTAGGTAAGTATAAAATTGTGTTAGTTGTGAAAACACGCTTAAAAGATAAAATCAGAAATATAAAATAATGTTAAACAATTTAAATAACAGTGAAATTTTTATATAATCTAATTAAGTATTTGTCAATCGAACTTTTTTTAAGAAAGTTTCTTCTTTCATTTTTACCTTTCTTCTTCTTCTTCTTCTTCTTCTTTTTTTTTTTTTTTTAAATTTATTTTTTCTCACTCTTCTCATTTAGACTTGATAATTCGTGTATTTGTGTAGTGCTCATATTATCTTCTATTACCATAATCGTGTTTAAGGTATTATATATTTATATAAAATTTGACAGGTTAATAATTCGTTTTATATAAATTTTGATATTTTCATATATTCATGTCGTGTTTATTTTATTTTTTCATGTCAAATATTATATCATATTTTAATTATTTTTCTCATTCAAAATTGCGAATTGTATTCCCACCTTTGTCCTACCAATTACCATCTTCCGGCTTCATTTTTTGTGTGGATATGATCAACGAATTTTATCCGCTCCCTTCCTCTCTCCATCCTTCACTTTTTTAATGCTCTTGTCCCTCTCTCATCTATACCCATCTCCCTTCCTACCGTATTAGTAATCAAATCGTAATTTCTATTAATTAGATGATTAAAATAAAATATAAAAAAACTTTACCCTTGAAAATTGATATATTAAAACTTTATTTTAAGAAAATAATTTGAAGATAATTAAAAAAAAAAGCAATTTATATAATTTGAAGATATGTTTATGTCTTGGAAAATAATTGATTTTTTTAATAGGAGGGAATCTCTGATTATTTGATCCAGTACTTCAAGTTGATCTTTTATATATTTACAATAAAAAATAATCTTCTTTTAAAATAAAAATGCATTTTAATTTTTGGTTTATTTATGACATTAATTAAGTTGGTGAAACTAACATAAATAGAAAATGATTTGACAGAAAATCGATGGACAGTTATCTCTCATGTTTCACTTACTTAATAATTGAATTCATTGAAGTCAAAAGATTAAAATAAAAAATTGACCATTGAATTATACCACTTTTTTCACTTCGATATTTAGAGAATTTTTGTTTTTAATCGTGTACCTATACTATAATTTCGTCAAACAAGTTGATACTTCGCCCTAAAACCGTTAAATAAATAGATGATGTGGCATTAATATCCAATTAGGTAATGACACGTGGTAAAAATACCACATTAATGCAAGCCACGTCATTATAAACATAAAAATTCAAAATAAATTAAAAATAAAATTCTAAAATGTTCAAAATAAAAAAAATTCAAATATTTTTTTTAAAAATTTTCAGGAAATGAAAAAGTATATATAAAAAAATAAAAAATGATTTTTTAAATTCATTTTTAAAAATTTTAAAATTTTGAAATATATACAAAAGATGAAACATTTATAAATTAAAAAGATTTTAATTTTTTTTTTTTTGAATTTTTCTGAAATTCTGAAGAAATTAATTTGAATAAAAATAAAAAAAAAATAAAGAGAGAGAGGAGGGAGGAGGGAAAGAGAGAGAAAGTGGGAGAGAAGGGGAGGCGTCGGCCGGCCACAGACTAGCCTTCTCAGGATAGACCGGCGCCAGATCTGCCTCGGACTGGCCGACCTCCCCTGCTCTTCTCACTCTTTCCTTCTGTCTCCCCCGATTACCCTTCTCTCTCACCGGCCTGAGGTCAACTTGTGACCGATCGACCCTCCCGCAGCTCCTCCAGCTTCCTTTACCTCCCTCTCTTGCTTTCTCTTCTTCATTTTCCTTCTTCCTTTCCTTTCTCTTCCTCTTTTCTTTTTTCCAGATTTTTTTTCTTTTTATTTTCAATTATCTTTTTTACAATTTAAAAAATATATATAAATATTCAGTTTTTTTATTTTTTTTTTGATTTTTTATATATATTTAAATATTTTTTATTTTTTTTTCTAAATTTTGAGATTTTTTTTTGAATTATTCATATTATTAAAAAAATTTGAATTTTATTTTGATTTTTTTCCTATTTTTTGAATTTTTTAAAATTTTTTTAATTTAATGATGATGTGGCATCATAGAGTTGGCAGGGACGTGGCATTTTTGTCACGTGTCACTGCCTAATTGGATGTTATTTGTCACATCAGTATTTATTTAACAGTGTTAGGGCGAAGTATTAACTTGTTTGATAAACTTATAGTATAGATACCCGATTAGAATAAAAAAAAATTAAATACCAAAATACAAAAAGTGGTATAGTACATGAAATTTTTTTATTTAAGCCAAGTCAAAATGGTTGGTTCTCCATGGCTCATGCCAATAGCCTGGTTACAAAAAAAAAAAAAAAGCTTTAGATTTATATGCTTGTATATAACTTGTATTACGAATATGAATATAGAAGCTTTAATCATCATATTATACTTTCTTTATATTATTACATGGTAACGTACTAATATGTAGTAAACTTGAAACTTTTTGAATAATTTTTGTAATGCCCTAATTTTGCACGGGTAATACTCGAATTAAATTCGAAATTTATTTTTCCTCTTTTATTTTTATTTATTTATTTATTTATTTATTTTATTATTATTATTATTATTATTTATTTTTGGGCTTGGACCCAGGGGCAAAGCGAGCAAGTTGGCTTAACCGCCCAACTGGGCCAACTGGCCTCGCAAGCCCAACTTGCTGGCTACGCAGCAAGGCCAACTGGGCCTACTGGCCTAGCAGGCCCAATCCCCAACAGTTGGCCCAGCAGGCCTTGCAGCCTACACTAGGCCCTTGGCCACCTAGCAAACCCTAGCCCCCCTGCAACAGCCACCGTAGGCTACTCCTCCAGCAGCCCCTTCCTTTCCACGCCACCCTTCCACTGGCAACTAGCCCTCTAGCCCTGCCAACCAAACCCCCTATCCCTGGCACCAGCCAGGCCACTTCCCCAGGTTACCCTTGTGCACACCACCACTCACTCAACCTCTCCACCCTATACACACAATCTCCTTTGGAACCAAACCCAAGCCCTCACTACAGCACTTGCTAACCAAAGCCTCCCACTCAATCACCCCTCCACGTCACCCCCCATAAGAACCCCTTCCCCTCCTCTATTGAACCTTGGAGACACGGAAAACATAGCCAGAGATAAGAAAAAAACCAAACCCAGAAACAAAAAAAAGGGCTCTTGGATCCGAGCCCCCATTCGAATCCCCCATCCAAAGAAAACCAACCCATCACAACCCCCAAAACAAAACCATAACACCACTAAAAAAAATCAAAACACAAAAAAGGCAGAAAACCACCAAAAAAAATATAAAAAAAGGGTTTGGTATTTTCTTTTTAAAACCTAGATCTAGGGATTTAGGCCAAGTTTCAAGGAAAACGAAACCCAGATCTAGGAAGAGGAGGTCAAAACGAGTTTGGGTGTGAGTTTTGGTCAAAAAAATGACTCCGACCACCAGCGATAGACTGCGGAGCATGGTGGTTATCGGCCGATTTCTGGGTTTCTTTTGCTTTTTTTGGTTGGGGGTCTGTAGAGAGAAGGGAGAGAGAGAATAGTGTAGAGAGAGACAAGGAAGGAAAAATGAGAATGATTTAAAAAAGGATTTTTGGGGTTTTTATAACAGAAGAAAACGGTGCCGTTTAGGGGGAAAGAGGGTCCGCGTGTGGACCCAGATCCGAACTGGGATCCGCGCGCCTGACTCACGGGCAAGGGGAAAGAAAAAAAAGAAGACCCGACCCAAGCCCGGTTACACCGACCCACACCCGACTGCACCGACCCGCGCCTACTATCTGACCCGCGCACTTCTCTCAGCCCAGACCCAAGCCCAACGTACTGTTTTACTGTTTTTTTATTTGGGTCAAGCCCAAAAACATTGGTAAATTTATATTTCTTTTTTTTTCCTTATTTGTTTTATTTATTTTGTTTATGTATATACTGGTCTTCATTTTTAATTAATAGTTTTTCTTTTATACGAAAAAAAAAATTTCAAGATTTAAATAATAAAAAAACAAAAATTATTATAAAAAAATAATCTAGATAAATGAGCTCTTGGATTAAATTGGTTATTTTGTTTCCTAAAAAAAAAAAAACTCTAAAAAAGAATTTGTTCTCAAGGAAAGTTAAACTAGAATTCTAAAAATTATTTTTGTGTATATTTTAACATAGATAATCATTTAAGATACGAGTACTTTTTTTATAAAAAAATAAATAAATAATAAAAAAATAAAAAATCAGGCTTTTAGTAAAACAATAAAAAATGAATTTTCGAGGTAAATAAATTTCATGCACCTTGCATTTTTATTTGTTTGCATCACGTGCATTCATATAATAAAAAAAGGGGTGAATACGGATTTACCGACGACGAAATTCGAATGATGTCATAGTGATGATTCCTAAGATATCCCGAGGTGAGAGAATTTCGTTAAATATCACCACGAGTGGTCGGAGTATTTAGCAATATGCTCAATACAAAAAAAATCATTTTTCATTTCGCAAATGGGAATAATCAAAATAAAAATGAATAAATAAATAATGAACGTTTACATGCTTGATATTTTTCCATGCTCGTGTTTTTTATATATATATATTATGCTTCGTATGTTTAATTGTATAATTATGTATTTAATCATATGTCTTATATGCTTAACTGTGTGCATTCTATGTTTAAATATTCGCATTATACGCATAAAAAAAATGGATGTAAATTACTGACGACGGAAGACGTCATATGATGATTCCTAAAATATCCCGAGGTGGGAGGATCTTGTTAAATACCACCAAGAGTGTTGGGAATATTTAATGAGTGTTCTCGATAAAAGATTTATATTCACTTTCGTTTTTCAAAAAATAATAACAATTCAAAAAAAGAATAAACATGTTTTTGAAAATAAAATAAAAGAGAATTAGTTTTAAATGCCGATGTCAAGTCCATTAAATCGAGATTTAAGATAACACATGATTAATTGGTACCGTTTTATTAACGGGTGTCGTGGGGGTGGTAATACCTTCCCCACGCGTAACTGTACTTTCGAACCCGAATTTCTAATTTTCGTAGATCAAAATTATCTTTTTAGTTAATTTTAAAATTTTATTAAAATGATAAGCATAATAGGTGGCCAATCACACCTAAACAAAAAAGATTGGTGGCGACTCCATTTGTTTTAGAATCGTCTAGCGGTCCGAAAACCGTTATGATAGCTTGGCGACTCCACTGGGGAATTTTGAGAGTCAAGCCACAAATTAATCATGTGTTATCTTAAAATCTCGATTCAATGGTTTTAATTGGTCTTTAATTTTAATTATCTTATTTTTGATTTTCTTTATTTATTAATTTAGTTATTTATTATTATTATTATTCTTTTTATTTTATTTTGCTTGCATTTATGTCTTGATATTTGTTAATTCTTTATTCATCTTTTTTTATTATGTCCTTTATTTATTAATTTTTTTTTTATAAATGTTTTTAATTCTAATAATTACGAGATGTTTAGAATAAGGGGTCATAAACAAATAGTCAAAGGTTTCTTTGTTCCTTCTCACACACGAACACGTGCATTTCATACATAAGCTCTATACCCGAGCTATATCCTTTTAGGAAAAAGAAAAGTACCTATGCTCTCGTGAGGTGATAACCTCCGCATAGGTTAGCGAAACACTTTTAGAGAAAGAAAGTACCTACGCTCTTGTGAGATAATAATCTCCGCATGGGCTAGCGCCGTTGGAAGCCCATAATGGGTAAGGATCGGGTTGCCTAGCTAGCCTTCGAGGGCGACAATGAGGAACAATTTGAGGACCTTTAGATTATGAATTCGACCTCATGTTAGAACACCATAAGAAACCCGCCCTAAGTAGAGCCTTTCCTATCTGATATCTAGGAAGTCACCTGAAATTAGGACACATGAAAGAACGCCTCTTACCTTTCACTACTTTTGTTTATTTTTGAACCACGAAGTGGGTAACGATGGGAACGTCCTAAATGCCCGCATCGGTTTATTTCGTGACCCTTAGGGTGAACGAACACCCGAACTAGGTCCTTTGTAGGTAAGGTCCAAACTTTTCTTCCTAAAAAATGGGTTTTTCTCAAAATAATTGTTATTTTATGTAAGTAAATAATGCCGAATTCTTTTATTTATCTATTTGACTTTTAAACTCTCTCATGTGTGAATATACTGACGAATTTTCCTCTTATGCTGTTCTATATAATTTACATTGGCATCATATAGCATTCCACGATGAGGTATTAGTCTCAAAGTATCTTTCAGCAAGTAAATTTCCCATGGAACCCACCGAACCTTAGATTATCTCATCGTCCGTAAGCATTATGTGTGAGTCACCGGTGGATGTGCAAGAATGGGTGCAACAAAAAGAGGGGGATTGTTTGATAGAAGGTTATGTCCAAAGTCTACCCGAAAGGACAAACTTGGAACTTACACAGAATAATTTGACCGAGCTGGCCGATATTTGGGAACGAATGAATGGGGAAATGAAGAAGCAATTTTCTGAAAAATATGGCCAGATTGCTTCGCTCATCCTGATGGTAATTGAGGAGTCAATGATCAGAGCAGCCGTTCAGTTTTGGGACCCTTCCTATAGGTGCTTTGCTTTTAACAAAGAGGATTTGACACCAACCATAGAGGAGTACTCAATTCTTGTCGAGTTAAAACTCTGATTCCCGTATAAGGTGTACGTCAGAAAGCAAAATTTGGATTTCCGTAATAAGTTGAAAAAGCTCATCGGGATAGAAGTAGGAGTTCTGGATCTGAAACGAAAAAGGGAACATGTCTGCATCCCTTGGGATTTTTTTCAAAAATTTATTAAGGGACACCTCGATGACGAGCAAGGGATCACCGATTTTGCTTTGGCTATTTATGGGATGGTAATTTTTCCTAAGGTTTTGGGGCATATTGAGGTGGCAGTGATAGATTTCTTCAAGCAAGTTGAGAACAATATTAATCCCTCACCGAAAATCTTTGCTGAAACCATAAGATCGTTAAAATTTTGTCGCAAGAAAGGGGAGGGTCGTTTTGTGGAATGTGCGCCACTACTGCACATATGGCTCAAGAGTCACTTTGCGTGTGAAAATAGTTCTTTCTCCAAACCTTACCTAAGGAATAGTGCCCCTATTAGAGTGTTCTGCGAAAGCAAATGGCCAGAACCCAAATCCAAGAAAGAATGGGTAGCATTCCTATGGTCATTGACCAGTAAGCAACTAAGATGGATGGCGCTATGGATGCCTTATGGACCAATGTTATACCGATGTGGAGAACCGTAGGTACAGCTTTTGGGACCATGGGGAGCAGTAAGTTTTGCTCCACTGATGGTACTGAGATAATATGGGGTAAATCAATTTGTCCCGGCTACACGCAGGCTCGATCAGGTGGAATTTTCTTATAGGGATCCGAATATGTCAAAGAGAGTGGAGCCAATAGTCCGAGCTTGGAAAGAAAACCAAAGAACAAGGTTAGGGTCCCTCAGTGAGAGTGTCACTTTGAGCTACCTAGTGTGGAGAGCAAATCGGGTCAACAATGTGGTTCTTCCCAAAGAAGAGGTCACATGACAGCCAATTCTTGCTCCACCAAAGAGAATATTAGAGCTCGAAATCGCTGAGCAAGGTTTCAGCATTGAAAGAAAGAAGATGAAGCAAGAAAGTCAGAGGTTCCAAGAGGAGGTCGAGAATTGAAAGACAAGATCGAAATACAAGGGGTCAGAATCCAAAAAATAATGAAGGAATGTGACACTGCATACGCCAACTTGAAAGACTTGCACTTGGAAAACAATAAACTAAGGACACTACCGAAGGTCGGAAATATACTAGGACCAACTTATAGACAGGAAATGGAACTTAGTCGACTTCAGGAGGAAGTAGAGCAGTGAAAGAGAAAGGCACAAGAAAATGAAGCAAAAGTCGCTCGGCTGTCTCGTGACAAGCAAAAATGTAAAGTCATGTATTCCCAGGCTTCCGTGAGTTTAGCCGAATCCCTGCAAACAAGCGAGAAGCTAAAGCCCGAACTCGAGAACAAGAGGGAGAGTTATTCCCAGATGCAAGAAGAGAGAAGTTCCCTACACCAAGTAATCCGAGACCTAAAACAACAGCTACATAGCCAGAAAAATCACATCGACGAGATTGTGAGGGAATGGAGGAATAGAGAAAGTGATTGGATTTATACATGTGATTTGGCTACTGATGCTAGTAGGAGATGGGAAGCCAAAAGTTTGGGAAGGCAGCAGTACATAGAGCACTTGGGTGCACAAATCGAAAAAGCCGTGAGAAAGTGATGGAGACTCAATTAAGAGTTGTAAACCCAAGTGCAGGTTATGTTCAAGTAATAAATTCTCGGGTGTCCGAGGTCGAACCACAGGGAAGCGTATTAATAAGTATAAGTTTATAAATATATAAGACAAAGAAAGTAAACAAGATATTAGGGAATCAACAACAAAATAAGATAAACAAGATATTAGAGAACAAAATAAACAAAATAACATAAAAACAATTAAACAAGATATAAAAAACAATAAGAAAGGATGTTGAGGTTAGAGAATCCACTCTTGGTGTTATGCTAAGATTAATCTTGTTTTATTACACAATTGAAATCCACACATAAGAGAGGTTCCAATCGGAAGGTTTAGCAATTCAGTCCAACGTCCATAGCATATGATATTATGTTCATTTGGTGTCCTCAAAACTCATAAAAAGAGTCCAAGCATTCCTTATGCCAAGGTATATGTCTACAACAAATCAAGGTTATGAAACCAAGCATTTACTGTGCCATTTTCATTGTCAATAATGAATCAAGATCTCTACTTTGCAAGTATGATTTTAAACCAAAAGAAAATATTATCTATACTAGTGTTTATAAATGATGATTCATTTTAGCTCATGTTTAAGAGACTAACCTTAGCATTTACCAAGAGCTTCACCTCATCACCTCAACAATATGATTAGCAACACATACTAGATATGAATAAAATGAAAAGAAATGTAAGAAACATAAGTAAATAAAGAAAAAGAAAACTAGAGAAAGAAGAAGAAAACTTAGAGAATGTTATTACAATGGCTAATATCCTACCAATGTATAATGTATCCCAATACTCATCCAAGGCCCTCTATTTATACACATTTTGGAGGGCTAAATGACAAGAGACAAGCTTTACAAATTTCAAAGGTAGGTATAATAGGTGGGTGCATTTTTCTAACAATTTTCGTCATATTGTATGACAATTCTGATCAGCCAGCTTGATGGTCGATTTTGTCAATGTTGGAGGCTCGATCTGATAAAATGGTCTTCTAGAAAAATATACCCCTATCAGTTACGGATCCATAGCCGTTGGAATCAGATCATTTGCGCACGTGGATCGGAAGATATGGTCAAAATACCAAAACGGTGCAGAACAGACGTCATTGCACATCAGCCAACTTGATGTTCGATTTCGCTAGGGAAAACGACTCCGTTTCAAGAAGTGTAAAACATGAAAAAGATAGATATGCCTCTTAGCTTTGCAGGGATACAAAGTTCAGCCTTATTGCTTCAGTGAAACTAGAGATATAGCTGATATGGCAAAAGGTGTCGGAACTGGAACTGAACTGGATTTGCCCTTAATTCTAGTAATCTGAAATCACTCAAAGAAACTTGTGAAAAACACCAAATTACATAAAAATATAAAAGATCATAAACACAATTAGACTAAACAATAATAACTCGTATTTGACACAAAACAATAATAAAACATAACTAAAAACTATATAATTATACGAGTTATCACACCCCCATACTTAGATTGTTGCTAGTCCCTAGCAACGACTCAATAAAAATAAAATAAGAAAATCTAATATAATCCATTTTCGTAGGAAATCACGGTGGCACTTAGCATGTGACACAAGCCTTTAAACCCCTAGGTGTCCCTAGTGGACGAGTTTAGTCTCGTGAGGGTTTACTAGGACGATACCCACAAACATTGAAGACATAAGAAAAACTAAAAATAATAATTATAACTAATCCTTCCAATATAAATTAGAGATAATCATTGGACAAGTCTTAAAAACTAATCAATAGCTTAAAGAAATTCACAAAAAATCTTGCTTGAATGTAAATAGTTTGAGTTAAGCCAATAATAACATAACATATTTCAATCAAAATAGTGTATATTCAAACTTAATCTCAACTTCTCACATGGGATACTCTCTTGATTTTCACTCTTTAAAGTAGTGGTAAAGTGTTTACACTCAATCAATCTCATGAAAACACTTCTACCATATGCTTGCTTGTCCACCTATTCTCCACTATTTAGATCATACAACTTCATAAATCAAGAGGTCTTTATTCAAGGTTGTAATGGGGCCAAAGGGTTATAATGTGGTTAAAGAACAAAAGGATAAAGATATCACAAAGGTTCCAAAGAGTTCATAGATTTTAGAGACATAATAAGATCATACAAATAAAACTTCTCAAAACTCTTATAAAGCACATAATAACATAGGCTAAATATTCATGTTGAGCCTTTGCATCATTCTAACCAACTTTGTAACATCTTTTTCTTTACTTTAACTAGAAGTTCAAGAGAAGATTTTTTTTTTTAATAATATGGGAATGTATTTGACAATGATCCCTTTCTTTTTCTCTTGACTTTTTCTTTTCTTCCCCCACACTTATCTTTTGTTTCCAACCCAATTTTTTAACTAAAAATATCCCTTGTTTTTTTGCAATATGTCTCAAAATATATAATCCATCTTTAGAACAAGGGTAAGGATATAAGTATATTTAGGCTAGGTGTAAGTTGTGGTTACCAATAAAACAGCATATTTAATGTAGGCTCAAATTGGCTCACTAGTGGGGATGTTCTCTTAGAACATTAATAAGGGATGGCTGTTTGGCTCTGGTTATAATCCTAATGCCTCTATCATATTCATGTTGTCACATGTATCAATATAGTCTCAAACGGTTTAAAGCAAGTTCTAGAGAATCATGTAATCATAAGAGCACTCAAGAAAGAAATTAGATTGATTTGTATAATGCATCAATCATTATAGGCTCAAAAACTCACAAGGATGATTATACAAGTCAGATTAAGTCTAAATATGCTTCTTTCTCAATCAACATATCATATTAACATTGGCTCATAAAAAGATTGATATCAAGCTCAATTCTCATGAAAATCTTCTCACTAATAAATCTGTTTTAGACTTATGCAATTCATATCTCATTATAGTATTGAAAGTAACTAAAAAAACACACTAAGTCTAAACATGCTTTTTTTTTTTTTTTTGAAGAAGAAGATTAAATCAAACTGACAAGGTATGTCTCAAGTCTCCCTTACTCAGACCTTGTTCAGAATGAATACTTCTAAATTGCTTAAAACACAACAAACTCTTTTTTTTTTTTTTTTTTTTTTTAAATTAGCAAAATATGTCCCTTACCCCCTACTAAAATATGACATTGTCCTCAATGTCAAATTTTAAAGGTAGAATTTAGGAGATATTACCTGCAGAGGTTGCTAACCACTTATTATAACTGAGACACAACAAACAAAATGTTAGATAATGTCACAAAGTGTATTTGACCTGTCAGAAGAAAATGTTAACCTAACAAAAGATTTTTGCGTGATTTCAGGAAGAAAATCAAAAAGAGAAGAAAAATCAACCGTAAAAACCAATGCAAAAAAAAAAATCGAGAATAATTACACAAATCGAACAACACGTAAATTAAACCGAAATGAAGTTATTGCAAATCAAACCAAAAGCTGAGAAGTCATTTATTGTAGTTGTGACTGTGGCTCACATCTTCCTCTGGTTTTACGTCCAGAAACGGCTTAAACGCCTTCTATGAGTCGAGGATATGCTTCCCATCCAGTTTTCTTACAAGCTGGCAAACAGGGTCTTTTAACATCAGATTCCCAAGATGTTGTCATTCCCTTTGGAATTGCGGCCATAAATCAAGAATTTCTCTTTGTACGTCTCCACTAGGATGCGTCTCAAGAGAAAGTTGGATATTACCCAAATTCTCCTTACTCAGTCCATCCTTAATGAATTCAATTTTTATCATCTCGATTAAAGGACGGAATCCCAATAGAACGACATTTACCGTTACACGTCCATCGTGCACATGGTAGGAGTTGTATTAGAAAGATTACCTGAAAAAGTTTCACAATAAAATCTAACTAAACGACGAGATCTAAAATCACGTCGCCAAACAAGCATAAAACAAAGTTAATATACAGATTAGGCGGTATAACCAGCCAATAAAAATAAAACAAAGTTAATATACAAATTAGGCGGTATAACCAGCCAATAAAAATAAATATACTAAATTAGGCGGTATAACCAGCCAATAAAAATAAATATACTAAATTAGGCGGTATAACCAGCCAATAAAAATAAATATACTTATAAACTAATATACTTAGTATTGCTTCCCCGGCAACGGCGCCAAAAACTTGATGGAGACTCAATTAAGAGTTGTAAACCCAAGTGCAGGTTATGTTCAAGTAATAAATTCTCGGGTGTCCGAGGTCGAACCACAGGGAAGCGTATTAATAAGTATAAGTTTATAAATATATAAGACAAAGAAAGTAAACAAGATATTAGGGAATCAACAACAAAATAAGATAAACAAGATATTAGAGAACAAAATAAACAAAATAACATAAAAACAATTAAACAAGATATAAAAAACAATAAGAAAGGATGTTGAGGTTAGAGAATCCACTCTTGGTGTTATGCTAAGATTAATCTTGTTTTATTACACAATTGAAATCCACACATAAGAGAGGTTCCAATCGGAAGGTTTAGCAATTCAGTCCAACGTCCATAGCATATGATATTATGTTCATTTGGTGTCCTCAAAACTCATAAAAAGAGTCCAAGCATTCCTTATGCCAAGGTATATGTCTACAACAAATCAAGGTTATGAAACCAAGCATTTACTGTGCCATTTTCATTGTCAATAATGAATCAAGATCTCTACTTTGCAAGTATGATTTTAAACCAAAAGAAAATATTATCTATACTAGTGTTTATAAATGATGATTCATTTTAGCTCATGTTTAAGAGACTAACCTTAGCATTTACCAAGAGCTTCACCTCATCACCTCAACAATATGATTAGCAACACATACTAGATATGAATAAAATGAAAAGAAATGTAAGAAACATAAGTAAATAAAGAAAAAGAAAACTAGAGAAAGAAGAAGAAAACTTAGAGAATGTTATTACAATGGCTAATATCCTACCAATGTATAATGTATCCCAATACTCATCCAAGGCCCTCTATTTATACACATTTTGGAGGGCTAAATGACAAGAGACAAGCTTTACAAATTTCAAAGGTAGGTATAATAGGTGGGTGCATTTTTCTAACAATTTTCGTCATATTGTATGACAATTCTGATCAGCCAGCTTGATGGTCGATTTTGTCAATGTTGGAGGCTCGATCTGATAAAATGGTCTTCTAGAAAAATATACCCCTATCAGTTACGGATCCATAGCCGTTGGAATCAGATCATTTGCGCACGTGGATCGGAAGATATGGTCAAAATACCAAAACGGTGCAGAACAGACGTCATTGCACATCAGCCAACTTGATGTTCGATTTCGCTAGGGAAAACGACTCCGTTTCAAGAAGTGTAAAACATGAAAAAGATAGATATGCCTCTTAGCTTTGCAGGGATACAAAGTTCAGCCTTATTGCTTCAGTGAAACTAGAGATATAGCTGATATGGCAAAAGGTGTCGGAACTGGAACTGAACTGGATTTGCCCTTAATTCTAGTAATCTGAAATCACTCAAAGAAACTTGTGAAAAACACCAAATTACATAAAAATATAAAAGATCATAAACACAATTAGACTAAACAATAATAACTCGTATTTGACACAAAACAATAATAAAACATAACTAAAAACTATATAATTATACGAGTTATCAGAAAGGCCGGCGGGATGATTAAGAAAGTGGAAGCTCTGAGGCAAAGAATCCAGCCAACCGGGGAATACGGACAACAGTTGCTTAACTTCTTGAACGAAGTCAGAAATCAGTATAAGCAGATTAGTTGTTTTTATGGACACGATTTTAAGAAATTATGTTGATGTAATGAGAACTATTTTTGGGATCAATGAAAAATCAACTTCTTGAAATTTATCTTTGAGTATTTATACCTCAGATGCATTTTTCCATTCATTTGTTTGTTTGTTCATTCATTCATTCTTTCATACATTTAATTAAGAATAACAGCCCTTCTTAAAAGTTATTCTAATTCATGATATTTATTAGAAGGTACAAACATAACTACGCCAACGAGAAAACAAAAGCAATTAGTCATCCGCCCGTATAATACACGTTCACAAGCAAGAGCCATGGAAAATGAACAGTCAGCACGACTGGAAAGGATGGAAAAGGCTCAGCTGGAGACTCAAAGGGTTTAAAAATAACTACAAGAGTAGTTGGTCAAGACCCAAGAGATCACGAGAGTAGATGGCTAAAATGATGGAAATGATGATGAGTCTGACTAGAGCAAAAGGGCAAGCTGAAAGCTCGATTGTGAGGGAAGAACCCCGACCCCGAGAAAGTAATAATGAAGATCCTTTATACCCACCGGGTTTTACTCCGATCCACGCCCAAGTGAAACAAGACGGGCATCCACAAGGAGAACCTCCAGTGGGAGGACAACCTTATGTTTACATCGGCACGCCGAGTCCCACAGGGCAACAAGGTCAAGAACAGTTCGTATCTAACCCAGGGACTAATCCTTCGGACCCAGTTTACGTCCCAAACTTAGATGACCCCCTAGAGCAAGAAAAATTGAGGAAAAGTGTGACGGAACAAGTGGAGGACACCGGGGCAAAACATAAATATGAGATGCTAGAAGAAAGACTCAAGGCAATAGAAGGGATGAACGCCTTAGGGAAAGTTGATGCAAGTGAACTAAGCTTGGTTCCGGATTTAGTAATACCACCGAAGTTCAAAGTCCCGAAATTTGAAAAATACGATAGGACCAAATGCCCTTCTTTTCATATCACCATGTTCTGTCACAAAATGATTGGGCATAACGACAAATTATTGATCCACTATTTTCAAGACAGCTTGAAAGGATCAGCTGCAATATGGTATAATCAACTAGATCATAGTCGTAATTCATACTTGGACAGATTTGGCGAAAGCCTTTTTGGCCCAATACAAGCACATGGCTGACATGGCACCTGATAGGTTATCCCTGCAGAACATGGAGAAAAAGGTAGGAGAAGGATTTAAAGAGTACACCCAAAAATGGAGAGACTTGGCTGCTCAAGTACAACCGCCTCTCACAGAAAAGAAAACCACTGTATTGTTTATCAATACATTGCGAGGGCCATACTACGATAGGTTGGTCGGCAACGCTACTAAGAATTTTGCTGATGTGGTCATTTCTAGCGAGATGATAGAGAGTGCCATAAAAAGCGGCAAGATCGAGGAAAGCGAAATTGCCAATGGCAAGAAAGTAAGGGCAACAAAGAAAAGATAAGGAGAAGTGCAAGCAGTCTCGTATGAGAGCCGACCACCACAAAGTTATATCCATTATCCTACAAACCAACCCTATAGTTACTCCTCTAACCTATACTTCTACCCTCCTACACAACCCAATACCCAATGAGCTATCGACCACCAGCGCCAGTGTATACACCATCGCCCATGCCAGCACCTGTATACACGGCACCTATACCTGCTCCCAACCCGACCAGTCCAGTAAACAATGTGAGCGCTAATCAGAGAGTGCTTCAGCCAATTCAACAAAGGCCCCCGTTCGACCCGATTCCCATGACATACACCCAGCTCTTCCCCTAGTTAGTCCAAAACCATTTAATAGCGCCCATGTTCCTTGAGCCTATGAAACTCCCCATACCCAAGGTGGTACGACCCAAACGCAAACTTTGATTACCATGGAGGAAACCCAGGTTATTCCATGGAGAATTGCACCGCTCTTAAACATAAAGTGCAACACCTAATTAGGGCCGACCGTCTAAGCTTCACAACCAAATGGGAGCATAACGTTACTGCAAAACCGTTACCCGACCATGGGAAGACGGCAACAAACGCAATAACAGAAGGAAAGGATGCCGGGTGATATCTAGGATTAAGGATGTCCGAACTTATATGGGAAAAATTTTGGATGCTATGATTGAGGCCGGGCATTTTAAGCCGGTCAACATGGGGCAAAAACCCTCGGGGCTGGAACTGGATTTTGGATGCTTCTGCAGGTATCACGAAGGTTTGGTGGGATACAATGTCAACCAATGCTCCGATTTTCGAGGCAAAATTCAAGAGATGATGGATATCGGCATAGCAGAATTTTCCAAAGAATGGGAGGTAGAATTAGTGGATGTAGTGATTGAGGAGACCCCAAAGGTCGCTGAAAAATGGATTAAGTCAAAGCCATTGGTTATCTATTGTGAAGAAAGCCAGAGCTCGCCAGTAAAAGAAACACCAAGTGTGTCAAGGCCGATGGTGACTATTGAAGTACCAAGCCCTTTCCCATACAAGAATGATAAAGCTGTGCCTTGGAGATACGAATGTAAATTTGTGTCACCAGAGCCTATTAATGCTGCACCAATTTTTAATGCTTCTACGGCTGTTGTAGACAAAACTGGTGTTGGGGGTTTTACTAGGAATGGAAGATACTATACACTGGAAGCACCGAAAAAGGTCAGAAAAGGGAAAGCTAAGGCCGATGAAGAAGAGACCATCCTAGAAAACGCAGTTGAGCGAAAGACGAGCAAGCTTGTAACGGAGGAGGAAGCTTATGAATTCCTCAAATTTATCAAACACAGTGAATACTATGTTGTGGAACAACTGAAGCGCTCGCTGGCTCGCATATCGATCTTGGAACTATTGATGAATTCAAAGACCCATCGAAGGGCGATCTTGAAGGTACTGAATGAGGCATACATGGCTCATGATGTGTCCATGAAAAAATTTGACGAAGTAGTGGGGAATGTGGCTGTTAACAACTTCATAGCTTTCAGCGATGACGAGATCATGCCTGAGGGGACAGACAGTACCAAATCCCTTCACATCACTGCCCGATGCAAGGGCCATATCATTGCAAAAGTCCTCATTGATAACGGCTTCGCACTAAACGTCATGCCTATGACTACACTGGCCAAACTGCCCGTCGACAGGTCCTACATGAGGAACAGTCATATGGTAGTGAGAGAATTTGATGGAACCCGTAGATAAGTGGCGGGGAAAATCGAGTTACCAATGCAAATTGGTCCTTGCACATTTGATATTGTCTTTCAAGTCATGGGTATCGTTCCTTCGTACAATGTCTTGTTGGGAAGGCCTTGGATCTACATGGCTGGTGCTATTCCATCCACTCTATATCAGAAGATGAAATTCAGAGTCGAAGAGCAATTAATAATTGTAGACGGAGAGGAAGATTTTCTTGTATCAAAGCCCTAGAATATCCCCTACATAGAAGCTACTGAGGAAGCTGGGGAATGCTCTTTCCGGACCTTGGAATTTGTGAACGCTATATTTGTAAGAGAAGGTTCTAAGATGCCTATACCTCAGTTGTCCTCTGCTACTCAAAGCGGCATTGTTCAGGTCGTGGGGAAGGGTTTCCAGGTCGGGACTGGTCTAGGAAGGAACCTGCAAGGAATTCGAAAGTGTATAAGCATGATCGAAAAGGAAGACAAGTTTGGGTTGGGATACAAGCCGAACAAGGAAGACAGGGAGAGACTGATAAGAGAAAGGAAAGAATAGAGTCTCGCAAGGTTCAGGGTATATGAGATAGAAACTCCGAAGATGTACATCCCCCATCTCTATGAGACGTTTCGGTCAGCGGGTTTTACTTTTCCCGATTCACCAGTTGGGACCAAACCTGCTGTGACTTTGGAGGGAATGTTTACGGGTTTTTGCATCCAGATGATGGAACAAGAAAAAGAAAATGGAAGCAAGACTGAGGAAAGGACTATCTACCCATGCCCTCCAAGATTTGAATTGAAGAATTGGTATGCTGTAGATTTACCCGCTGTATTTAGGTCTCTTTCTGGTTAACGAACTAAGTCCTCAAACACTTCTACCCAAGAGTGTTATGAGAGTTTCTTTTATGCACGGGCTCCTTTTATGAAGTTATCATTCTAATAAATGACAATTATAATGCATTATGTCTCGATTCATTTGCCAATTCCTTCATAGTTCATCTTTCTATTTTGTCTTCCTATACAACTATCTATATTATTTTGCTTACGCCTTTCCAGGTCTCCTAATAATGAATGCAAAAACAATCTCATCAATGATTCAAAAATCGATTTTAAGAAATGTATTGATATTGGTGAAATTGACGATGAAGAGACTACAGAAAACTACAACTTACCACCTGATCTGTTGACATTGATAAAGTCAGAAGAAAAGCAAATTATGCCTCATCAGGAGATAACGGAAGTTGTTAATCTGGGAAATGAGGATAATAAGAAGAAAATAAAAATTGGCACTTCACTACCATTGGCAAAGAAACGAGAATTGATAGAACTGCTCCACGAATATGCAGATGTATTTGCATGGTCCTATCAAGACATGTCGGGGCTCGATACGGATATTGTGGTGCATCGGTTGCCTTTGAGACCATAATGCAAACATGTGAAACAAAAGTTGAGATGAATAAAGCCTGAAATGTTGCTGAAAGTCAATGAGGAAGTGAAAAAACAGTTCGACGTCGAATTTTTTGAAGTCACCAAGTATCTTGAATGGGTGGCTAATATAGTCTCAATCCCGAAGAAAGATGGGAAAGTACAAATGTGTGTCGATTATTGAGACCTAAATAGGGCCAGTCCAAAAGACAGCTTCTCATTACCCCATATCGATACCTTGGTTGACATACCGCTAAGCACTTGTTGTTCTCATTTATGGATGGGTTTTCAGGCTATAACCAAATCAAGATGGCACAAGAAGATATGGAGAAGGCCACTTTTGTGACGATATGGGGAACATTTTGTTACAAAGTTATGCCATTTGGATTAAAAAACGCTGGTGCGACTTATCAAAGAGAAATGGTGACCCTCTTTCATGACATAATTCACAAAGAGGTGGAGCTTTATGTCGATGACATGATTGCAAAGTCGCGTGAAGATGAAGACCATGTGATTAATCTAAGAAAGTTGTTCGGGCGATTAAGGAAGTTCCATCTTAAGCTCAATCCAGCCAAGTGCATTTTTGGTGTAACATCCGGCAAACTACTGGGCTTCATTGTTAATGAGAAAGGAATTGAATTAGACCTCGACAAGATACGTGCCATCCAGAATTTATCCCCACCTCAGACACAGAAAGAAGTGCAAGGATTTCTAAGAAGATTGAATTACATTGCCCGTTTTATTTCCCAGCTCACCGCTAGGTGCAACCCGATTTTCAAACTCCTCAGAAAGCGTGATCCGAGTGAATGAGACAAGGATTGCCAGGCAGCATTCGATAAGGTGAAAGAGTATCTTACCAATCCACTGGTACTGGTACCGCCCACACCAGGAAGACCGCTTATTTTGTATTTGGTAGTGCATGAGAAGTCCATGGGGTATGTCTTGGCACAGCAAGATGAGACAAACAAGAAAGAACATGTCATTTACTACTTGAGTAAAAAGTTTACAGATTACGAGACCAAGTACTCGACAGTAGAAAAGATGTGTTGCGCACTGGCCTGGGCAGCTCATAGACTTCGACAATATATGTTGTACCATACCACATTGCTTGTTGCTAAATTGAACCCCATTAAGTACATCTTTGAGAAACCCTCGTTATCAGGAAGATTAGCAAGATGGCAAGTCCTAGTCTCTGAATATGACATCACCTATGTCTCGTAGAAGGCCATAAAAGGAAGTGTAGTGGCCGAATTCCTGACGGATAGAGCCATAGAAGATTATGAGCAGGTGAAGTTCGATTTTCTTAATGAGAACTTGATGGCTATTTCTCAAGAAGATGAAGACAATGAATCAGATAAAGATGTATGGAAGATGTATTTCGATGGTACATCGAATGCTCTGTTGCATGGTGTTGGAGCGATTTTGATATCGCCAGAAAGGACCTACTGCCCAATCACTGCAATATTGATTTTCAAATGCACCAACAATGTGGCAGAGTATGAGGCCTGTGTCACGGGACTTCAAACGTCTATTGTAAAGAAGATAAGTGAGTTAAAGGTATATGGGGGCTCTGCTCTAGTCATTTGTTAGTTAAAAAGAGAATGGGAGACAAAGGACTGGAAGTTGGTCCTCTACCACAAGTTCATATTGGAACTGGTTTAGGAATTCAAAAAGATTGAATTCAACTATCAACCCCGAGAAGAAAATCAAATGGCCGACGCCCTTACTACGTTAGCCTCAATATTCAAGATAAATACAAGCGCTGACGTCTAGCCCATCAAGATGAGCATATGAGAGTCGCCTGCACATTGCATGCATGTTGAGGAAGTGCTGGATGGGAGACCTTGGTACCATGACATCTTACAATACATAAAACATCAGCAGTACCCGGAACATGCCACGGAAAATGACAAAAGAACTTTGAGAAGAATGACGATGGGATTCTTCCTGGATAAAGAAGTGTTGTATAAAATGAGTAGAAATCATACACTACTAAGGTGCGTAGAAGCGGCTGAAGCTAAAAGAATACTTGAAGAGGTTCACGAAGGGGTTTGTGGAACACATGCAAACGGCCATATGATGGCTAAGCAGATTATGAGAGCAGGTTATTATTGGATGACCGTGGAGAGGGATTGCATCAGGTATGTCCGAAAATGCCATAAGTGCTAGATATACGCGGATAAGGTACATGCCCCTCCGACAGCTCTGCATGTCATGACAACGCCTTGGCCTTTTCTATGTAGGAAATGGATGTGATTGGGCCAATTACACCTAAGGACTCAAACGGGCATCGCTTCATTTTGGTGGTGATCAATTACTTCACGAAGTGGGTCGAAGCTTCTTCTTATGCTAATGTGACCAAGTCCGTGGTGTGTAGGTTCTTAAAGAAAAAATGATTTGTCGGTACGATCTCCTAAAGAAAATCATTACAGATAATGCTCTCAATCTAGACAATACCATGATGAAAGAAATTTGTACACAGTTCAAAGTCATACATCACAAATCGGCGCCTTACTGCCCCAAGATGAACGGGGTAGTGGAAGCTGCTAACAAGAATATAAAGAAAATTGTAGCCAAAATGACCGATAAGTACAAAGATTGGCACGAGAAACTTCCATTTGCTCTGCATGCTTACAGAACATCAGTGCATACTTCTACGGGTGGCCACTTAATATTCCCTGGTGTACGGGATGGAAGTTGTTTTACCAATTGAGGTTGAGATCCCTTCTTTGAGAATTTTGATGGAAGTCGAGTTGGAAGAAGCAGAATGGGTTCGAGCTCGCTATGAGCAACTTAATTTGATCGAGGAAAAAAGGATGACGGTACTGTGTCAAGGCCAGTTATACTAAAGGCATATGATGAGAGCACATAATAAAAAAGTTCGCCCAAGAGAGTTCCGAGAAGGCGACTTGGTTTTGAAAAAAATCCTTCCTAATCAACCAGATCCAAGGGGAAAATGGGCACCGAATTGGGAAGGTTCGTACGTGGTGAAAAGAGTGTTTTCAGAAGGGGCAATGATTTTAGCCGAAATGGATAGCGTAGATTTTTTTAGTCCAATCAATGCCGATGCAGTGAACAAATATTATGCATAAACAAAAAGAAGAGAAAAAAACAATTCAAGCTGAAAACCCGACAGGGCGGTTTGAGTCAAAAAGAAATGAGAGGTTCAAACTGAAAACCCGAAAGGGCGGTTCGAATCAAGGGATAGATCTAGGTCGAAAACCCTAAAAGGAGGCCTAGATAAGAGACAAACAAGAGTTAGGGCGACTGGCAATAACATTCCTAAAGTGATTACGTGAGGCAAAGGATTAAGGCAAGATAGCAGGTAGCGAAATGCGACAGGATTGAATTGCACAAGATAGGGAGGGTAATTCATGGTTTGACGCTCTCGAAGGAGTTAAGTACATTGATGGATATTCTTTCCTGAAATAGAAGTCCGGATTAGCTCAATTGAGCTCGTTTGAATATTCATTATGAGGGGATCTATCGCTATTTTGTCTTTCTTTCTTTTCTTTGATTAATGCCAGTATGTTCTTTTTCTTTCGCTAAAATGAAAATACATAACCCAATTCATAAAGTTTTGTCATTGAATTATCGTTATTTCTTTGAAATTTTCTTTAGATAATGCATTATGTTGACATGAAGTTTGAATGATAATAAATAAATGAAAAATGCATAAACGAAACTTTCATAATTACTCTAGGGAAATTTGAGAATTGGAAAATCGAAAAGGGAGAAAGAGATGATGGGGCAGTATGAGACATGATTTATTTGTACCCTTTGGAAGTAAAGAAAGCAATGACTGAAATGATGATTGATATGTGAAATTGTGTTGAGGGGAGTGTCCAAAGCATTGACTCCGACCAAGAAAGGATTGTGAAGAAGTAAGTTATGGACAGCTAGTCAACTAGAAGAGGGAAAAGAAAGGGAATTGAAAAAAATAGAAAAAAGAAGTTCATAAAGAACGGGATAAGAGGCTTAATCAGGTCAAGCTTTAGAAGAATCACTGGTTGATAAAATACACACAAGGGCATCGAGTCATGATTCGAGCTTGAAGTTATGCATTCTATTATCATAAGCATGCATTGCATTTTCATGACATTGCAAACAATTAAGAATTATCATTGTACAGAAAAAATATATGAATGATAGGTGGACAAAGAAAGATGGAACTCAACTGCGGCAGGAAGGTGAAAGCCACCATGATGACCAGGGGAGAGGTACCAATTTATTTTTCAAGTGATAGAGCCTCTAATGAGAGGAGAAATTTATTTTTTAAGTGATAGAGCCTCTAATGAGAGGAGCAATTTATTTTTTAAGTGATAGAGCCTCTGATAAGAGGAGCAATTTATTTTCCAAGTGATAGAGCCTCTGATGATAGGAGCAATTTACTTTTAAATGATAGAGCCTCTGATGAGATGAGCAATTTATTTTCCAAGTGATAGAGCCTCTGATGAGAGGGACAATTTATTTTTCAAATGATGGAGCCTTTTTGAAATACACGTATTCACGATCTCGGACAAAATTATTGCTTAGTCTTTGCTCTATTTTTTATCCACAAAAATATGCAAAGAGGGGCAACTGTAATGCCCTAATTTTGTCAGGGTAAAACTCGGATTAAATGTGAAATTCATTTTTCCTTTTTTATTTTTATTTATTTATTAGTTTTTATTATTTATTTATTTTTGGGCTTGGACCCAGGCGTAAATCGGGCCCGCTGGCCTAACCATCCAACTGGGCCCGCTGGCCTAGTAGGCCCAACTTGCTGGCTAAGCAGCAAGGCCAACTAGGCCTGCTGGCCTAGCAGGCCCAATCCCCAACAGCCAGCCTAGCAGGCCTTGCAGCCTGCACCAGGCCCCTCGCCACATAGCAAACCCTAGTCCCCCTGCAGCCTTTCCCTTGCACGCCACCCCTCCACTAGCAGCTAGCCCTCTAGCCCTGCCAACTGAACCCCCTATCCTTGGCACCAGCCAGGCCACTTCCCCAGGTCACCCCTTATGCACACCACCACCCACTCAACCTCCCCACCCTACACACAATCTCTTTTGGAACCAAACCTAAGCCCCCACGCCACCACTTGCTAACCCAAGCCCCCCACTCAACCACCCCTCCACGGCACGCCCCATAAGAACCCCTTCCCTTCCTCTGTTGACCTTGGAGACACGGAAAACATAGCTAGATATAAAAAAAAACCAAACCGAGAAACAAAAAAGGGCTCTAGGATTTGAGCCCTCATTCGACTCCCCCTCCAAGGAAAACCAACCCATCGCAACCCCCAAAATAAAACCACAACACCACTCAAAAAAACCAAAACACAAAAAAGGTAGAAAACCACACCAAAAAAAAAAGGTTTGGTATTTTTTTAAAAACCTAGATCTAGGGAATTAGGCCAAGTTTCGGGGAAAACGAAACGCAGATCTGGGAAGAGGATGTCAAAACGAGTTTGGGTGTGAGTTTTGGTCGAAAAACAGCTCCGACCACTGGCGGTCAATGGCGGTAGATGGCGGAGCACGGTGGCTGTCGGTTGGTTTTTGGGTTTCTTTTGATTTTTTCGGTGGGGGGTCTATAGATAGAAGGGAGAGAGAGAATAGGGTAGAGAGAGAGAAGGAAGGCTGAGAATGACTAAAAAAAGATTTTTGGGGTTTTTATAATAGACGAAAACGACACCGTTTAGGGGGGAAGAGGGTCCGCGTGTGGACCTGGATCCGACCCCGGATCCGCGCACCTGACCCGCGGGCAGGGGGAAAGAAAAAAAGGAAGACCCGACCCACTCTCGACTGCACCGGCCCGCGCCTGCTGATCTGACCTGCGCCCTTCTCTCAGCCCAGACCCAGGCCCAACGTACTGTTTAGCTATTTTTTTGATTTGGGTCAAGCCCAAAAGCATTGGTAAATTTAGATTTCTTCTTTTTTTTCTCTCCTTATTTGTTTTATTTATTTTGTTTATGTATATACTGGCCTTAATTTTTAATTAATAGTTTTTTTTATACGAAAACAAAAATATTTTCAAGATTTAAATAATAAAAAAACAAAAATTACTATAAAAAATAAAATAGATAAATGAGCACTTGGATTAAATTGGTTATTTTGTTTCCTTAAAAAAAAAAAAAAAAAAAAAAACTCTAAAAAGGAATTTGTTCTCAAGGAAAGTTAAACTAGCATTCTAAAAATTATTTTTGTGTAAATTTTTCTAAAATATATATATAAAATATATAAAAAATCAAGCTTGTAGTAAAACAATAAAAAATGAATTTTCGAGGTAAATAAATTTCATGCATCTTGCATTTTTATTTGTTATCATCACGTGCATTCATACAATAAAAAAAATGGTGAATATGGATTTACCGATGACGGAATTCGAAGTATGTCATAGTGATGATTCCTAAGATATCCCGAGGTGAGAGAATTTCGTTAAATATCACCACGAGTGGTGGGAGTATTTAGCGATATGCTTAATACAAAAAATTTGTTTTTCATTTTGCAAATGGGAATAATCAAAATAAAAATGAATAAATAATGAACGTTTACATGCTTGATATTTTGCCATGCTCGTGTTTTTTTATATATATTATGCTACGTATGTTTAATCGTATAATTATGTATTTAATCATATGTCTTATACGCTTAATCGTGTGCATTAATTCTATGTTTAAATATTCGCATCATACGCATATAAAAAATGAATGTAAATTACCGACGACGGAATTCGAAGGACGTCATAGTGATGATTCCTAAGATATCCTGAGGTGAGAGGATCTTGTTAAATACCACCAAGAGTGTTGGGAATATTTAATGAGTGCTCTCGATAAAATATTTATATTCACTTTCGTTTTTCAAAAAATAATAACAATTCAAAAAAAGAAAAAACATGTTTCTGAAAATAAAATAAAATAAAAGTGAATAGGTTTAAATGCCGACATCAAATCCATTAAATCGAGATTTAAGACAACACAAGATTAATTGGTACCGTTTTATTAACGGGCGTCGTGGGGGTGCTAATACCTTTCCCACGCGTAACTGTACTTCCGAACCCGAATTTTTGATTTTCGTAGATCAAAATTATCATTTTAGTTACTTTTAAAATTTTATTAAAATGATAAGTTTATAGGTGGTCAATCACACCTAAAAAAAAATATTGGTAGCGACTCCATTTTTTTAGAATCGTCTAGCGGTCCAAAAAACCGTTATGACAATTTTAATAATATATTTTTTAGATAGGTATTTTTATTAAAAATTCTGATAAAGTTTTTACTTTTGAATAGGTATTGACCAAATTTTTATTATAAATCGTATTTTTAAAATTTTTTACATGGTATTGATTTTTTTTTTTCATTGAACTCTGTCAATTTAAAAGTTTTAATTTTCAAAACAAACTTTTATACGATCGATTTTAATGAAAAAACTTATACAAAACTTGACCTAAAACACTTTAAATAAGTTCTTCCACTTTTGGGAGCATCAGTTGTGAAACTCCATAACACCAAAATTACTAAATTAGTTGATTACAAGAGAAGAGCCACATGTTGCAACGGTCCTAAATTCATTTTTGTAATAGACAAATATTTTTCTTAATTTTTAGAAATATTTGTACATCATTGCAGGTTATAACATACATTAATGTTTAGGTAAGTATAAAATTGTGTTAGTTGTGAAAACACGCTTAAAAGATAAAATCATAAATATAAAATATTGTTAAACAATTTAAATAACAGTGAAATTTTTACATAATCTAATTAAGTATTACTCAATCGAACTTTTTTTTAAGAAAGTTTATTCTTTCATTTTTACCTTTTTTTTTCCTTTTCATTTTTTCTCTCTCTTCTCATTTAGATTTGATAATTTGTGTATTTGTGTCGTGTTCGTATTATTTTCCCGTATCATAATCGTATTTAAGGTATTATATATTTATGTAAATTTTGACATGTTATTAATTCGTTTTATATAAAATTTGATATTTCATATATTCATGTCGTGTTTATTTTATTTTTTGTGTCGAATTTTGTATCATATTTTAATTAATTTTCTCATATCATATTCAAATGGTGTTCAAAATTGCTAAGTGTATTCTCACCTTTGTCCTACCAATTACCATCTTCCCGCTTCATTTTTTTTGTGGATGTGATCAACGACTTTTTATCCGCTCCCATCCTTCACTTTTTTAATGCTCTTGTCCCTCTTTCATCTACGCATCTCCCTTCCTACCGTATTAGTAATCAAATCATAATTTCTAATAATTAAATGATTAAAATAAATATAAAAAACTTTACTCTTGAAAATTTTATATATTAAAACTTTATTTTAAGAAAATAATTTGAAGATAATTAAAAAAAAAAAGCAATTTATATAATTTGAAGATAAGTTTATATCTTGGAAAATGATTGATTTTTTTTAATAGGAGAAAATCTTTGATTATGTGATCCAGTACTTCAAGTTGATCTTTCATATATTTACAATAAAAGATAATGAATATTCTTTTAAAATTAAAAAAAAATGCATTTTAATTTTTGGTTTATTTATGACATTGATTAAGTTGGTGAAACTAACATAACTAGAAAATGACTTGACAGAAAATTGATGGGTAGTTATCGCTCATGTTTCACGCACTTAATAATTGAATTCATCGAAGTCAAAAGACTTAAATAAAAAATTGACCATTGAATTATACAAATTTTTTTCACTTTGATATTTAAAGAATTTTTATTTTGATCGTGTACCTATACTATAATTCAGTCAAACAAGTTGGTACTTCGCCCTAACACCGTTAAGTAAATAGATGATATAGCATTAACATCCAATTAGGTAATGGCACATGGCAAAAAAATGCCACATCAATGCTAGCCACGTCATTATTAACATAAAAATTCAAAATAAAACAATATAAAATTCTAAAAAAAATCTAAAAAAAAAAAAAAAAAAACTTCAAATATCTTTTCAAAAAAATCAGAAAATTAAAATAAAAAAGTTATAAAAAAATAAATACAAAATGATTTTTTAAATTCATTTTTTTTTAAAAAAATTTGGAAAAGTTCAATTATATATAATAAAAAAAAAATGAAACATTTTGAAAATTAAAAAAGATTTTAAATTTTTTTGAATATTTCTAAAAATCTGAACAAAAAAATTTGAAAAAAATAAAGAGAGAGAGAGAGAGAGAGAGAAGGGAGGGGAGGGGAGACAGAAGGAAAGTGGGAGAGAATGGGAGTTGAAGGTGTCGGTCGGCCGCAGCCTAGCCTTCTCAAGACAGACCGACGCCAAATCTGCCTCGGGTCGGCCGGCCTCCCTTGCTCTTCTCTCTCTTTCCCTCTCTCTCCCCCGATTCCCCTTCTCTCTCACTGGGCCGAGGTCAATTGGTGACCGGCCGACCCTCTCGCAGCTCCTCCCGCTTCCCTTTCCTCTCTCTCTTCCTTTCTCTTCTTCATTTCCCTTCTTCATTTCCTTTCTCTTCCTTTTTTTTTTCCAAACTTTTTTCTTTTCTTTTCTTTTCTTTTTTACAATTTAAAAAAATAAATAAATTTTCAGTTTTTTTTTTTTTTTTTTTATTTTTGATTTTATATATATATATTTAAAATTTTAAGATTTTTTATATTTTTTATATTTTTTTACTAAATTTTTAGATTTTTTAGATTTAAAAAAAAAAATTGAACTTATTTTGATTTTTTCCTATTTTTAATTTTTTTTAATTTAATAATGATGTGGCGTCATAGAGTTGGCAGGGACGTGACATTTTTGCCACGTGTCACAACCTAATTGGATGCTATTTGCCACTTCAGTATTTATTTAACAGTGTTAGGACGAAATATCAACATATTTGATAAACTTATAGTATAGGTATCCGATTAAAATAAAAAATTCTTTAAATACCAAAATAAAAAAAGTGGTATAGTACTTAAATTTTTTTATTTAAGCCAAGTCAAAATGGTTGGTTCTCCATGGCTCATGTAAATAGCCTGGTTAAAAATAAAAAAAAAGAAAGAAAAAAAAAAAGCTTTAGATATATATGCTTGTATATATACTTGTATTACTGATGGATATGAATATAGCAGCTTTAATCATCATATTATATTTTCTTTATATTATTACATGTTAACATACTAACATGTAGTAAACATGAAACTTTTTGAATAACTTTAATAATATATTTTTTAGATACGTATTTTTATTAAAAATCTGATAAAGTTTTTACTTTTGAATAGGTATCGACCAAATTTTTATTATAAATCGTATTTTTAATAATTTTTAAATAGTATTGATTTTTTTCATTGAACTCTATCATTTTAAAAGTTTTAATTTTCAAAACAAACTTTTATACGATCGATTTTAATGAAAAATCTTATACACAACTTGACCTAAAACACTTTATATAAGTTCTTCCACTTTTGGGAGCATCAGTTGTGAAACTCCATAACACCAAAATTACTAAATTAGTTGATTACAAGAGAAGGGCCACATGTTGCAACGGTCCTAAATTCATTGTTGTAAAAGACAAATATTTCTCTTAATTTTTAGAAATATTTGTACATCATTGCAGGTTATAACATACATTAATGTTTAGGTAAGTATAAAATTGTGTTAGTTGTGAAAACACGCTTAAAAGATAAAATCATAAATATAAAATAATGTTAAACAATTTAAATAACAGTGAAATTTTTACATAATCTAATTAAGTATTTGTCAATCGAACTTTTTTTTTTAAGAAAGTTTCTTCTTTCTTCTTTCATTTTTACCTTTTTTTATTTTTTCATTTTTTTCTCTCTTTCTCATTTAGACTTGATAATTCGTGTATTTGTGTCGTGTTCGTATTATCTTCTTGTATCATAATCGTATTTAAGGTATTATATATTTATGTAAAATTTGATACGTTAATAATTCGTTTTTTATAAAATTTGATATTTTTATATATTCATGTCGTGTTTGTTTTATTTTTTATGTCAAATTTTATATTATATTTTAATTATTTTTCTCATATCATATACATGTTCAAAATTGCGAACTGTATTGTCACGGTTGTCCTACCAATTACCATATTCCCGCTTCATTTTTTGTGGATATGATCAACGACTTTTTATCCGCTCCCATCCTCTCTCCATCCTTCACTTTTTTAATGCTCTTGTCCCTCTCTTATCTACCCATCTCCCTTCCTACCGTGTTAGTAATCAAATCATAATTTCTAATAATTAGATGATTAAAATAAAATATCAAAAATTTTACCTTTGAAAATTTTATATATTAAAACTTTATTTTAAGAAAATAATTTGAAGATAATTAAAAAAAAAAAAAGCAATTTATATAATTTGAAGATAAGTTTATATCTTGGAAAATGATTGATTTTTTTAATAGGAGAAAATTTTCCAAGATATGAACTTATCTTCAAACTATATAAGTTGCTTTTTTTTTTTTAATTATTTTGTTAAAATAAAATAACAAAAGTATCACTCAAACAAAATTTTAATGTATAGATTTTTCAAGGGTAAATTTTTAATATTTATTTTAATCATCTAATTATAAAAAATTATGATTTGATTACTAATGTGGTAGGAATGGAGATGGTAGATGAGAGGGACAAGAGCATTAAAAGAGTGAAGGGTGGAGAGAGGAAGGGATAAAATGTCGTTGATCATATCCACACACAAAAAAAAAACGGAAGATGGTAGGGCAAAGGTAAGAATACACTTCACAATTTGAACACTACACGAATATCATATAAAAACATTAATTAAAATATAATATAAAACTTGACACAAAAATATAACACAAATACGATACGAATATATTAAAATATCAAAATTTTTATAAGATGAATTATTAAATATCAAATTTTATGTAAATATATAATACATTAAACACGATTATAACACGGAAAGATAATACTAACACAACACGAATACACGAATTATCAAATCTAGATGAGAAGAGAGAAAAAAATTAAATAAAAAACAGACAAAAGAAAAAAAAAATGAAAGAAGAAACTTTCTTAGAAAAAGATCGATTAACTAATGCTTAATTAGATTATGTAAAATTTCACTATCAATGTATAAAGACAAATTCTTTTATTTTTTTATTTAAATTGTTTAACATTATTTTATATTTATGATTTTATTTGATGCTTTTCGATTGTAATTAGGGGTGATAATGGTTCGGTTCGATTTTGAAAAAAAAAATTATGGTTAATATGCAATATTCTGATTTTCTAAAAATGAACCGAAACCGAATCGAATAGCATCAAAACTCGAATCGAATCGACCCGAACCGAATTCCATCAGTACGGATCGATTCGGTTCATCGATTTTCAAAATTCTAAAAAAGTATCATTTTCTATATTATTTTTAAGTTTGTTTTCACTAATTTAGAATTAAAATATTAATTTTGTATTGTAAAAAATAAAAAAAGTAATTAAAAATCAATAAAAAAATAGAATTCGGTTCGGTTCGAATAATTATGATTTTTTAATTTATGAACTAAAATCGAACCGTATAAACCTAATTATTATCCAAACCGAATTCGAACCGAATTCAATAAAAATTGAACCAGAATCAAATCGATCATTATAATTCGAATCAATTTTCGATTTCTGGATTTTTTTCTCAACCCTAATTATGGGACTTGATAATTTGGATGCAATTATAATGTTTGAGTGTGGACAGCAATGCTTGCATATTTGCATGTCTCTTAATTTAAGAGATTACAAGGGAACAAAAGAAAGAAAACAAAAGTCAAGCACTAGGACCCGCAAGCCACAGCTCAAAAACCTTAATTATTCTTGCATGGCCTCCTCTTGCTCCCTTATTTATTTTCAAGGAAAATTTTAAGGAAAGTTCCCGACGACGGATCATAATGAGAGCTAGGGGAGCCTTGATCTTCCAAAATTTTTGACCCACATATAAATATGTATTTATATTAAATACATTTAAATTGATCTTTCTAAATTAAAATTATTATTTTTAATTTTATTGTAATTTTATGTATTAACAAAATGAGCTAAAATAAAATTGTTGTATATTTATTTATGGAATCCACCTATCATTATTTACTTAAGATTAATAAGCTTATCACAAATATTAAGTCACAATCATATAAACTTAAGAAAAACTATATTGACTTTTTAGCTATTTGGACATAAATTCACTTCTTATATATTTTAATCTATTCTATATCTTTGTGCCCTTTTTTATGTTTTCAATGTGTTTTGCTTAACCATTTGAGTTATCACTCGTCAACCATCATTACAAAGCTAAAATTGTTATTAAGAGTTTTTTTTAAAATATATTTACATATATTTTTGTCTTCATATGAATAATCTTAAACATTTTGTGTTTTGTCAAAAATTTGAAATAGTTCTTTCTTAATTTATGTTATAGTGCTATATCAATTGACTTGTCTTAACCCCTTATGAAAAAATTTCTTTTACAAAACTTGATACTTTCGCTTATTGAGATTTTATTATGAAAATTAAATTGATAATAGATTTATAAATTTATGAATCGCTAAAATTTATATATTTTATGAGATTTTATTTTTTATTAGTATATTGTTTGCATATATCTTTTATATTAGAAAAGTTTTGGAAAATACCTCAAATGAAAATAAACAATATAATTTTAATTGACCCCCTCAAAATCAAATGTCAAGATCCGCCACTGAAAGCTCTTAAGATGAGTTTCTCGTAAACTTCTTGATGTCGTTATGTCATATTAGGGAGTATTTCAATTCTTCTAGTCGATCATTAGTAGGGAGAAAATTTATTTTTAAAAAAATTATAAATTTTTTCTTTTATAAAAATAAATTATTATTTTATTTTTAAAGTATTAAAAAAATTTATCAAAATATTTTAAAAAGTTAATATTATTGATTATTATTATATAATTTTGATTACATAATTTTTTTATTATATATTCTAATAATTTCATTAATCTGTAACAAAATCAAGTAATTTCATAAAAAAAGAGTTATAATCTTGCCACAAGTGTAAGATGTTGTTTGATAAACTGAAAAGTTAAGTGCCGAAAAGTTAAGTACTGAATTTATAAGCACTGAATTTGTATTATAAAAACTGTATTGGTATATTACTAAAAATTAAGTACTGAATATAATTATATTGTTTGATAACTGTAAATTTTGAAATTTGAAAATTATTCATTTGCAATTTTAATCTTATTAACATAATATATTATATTATTTTAGATAAATTCGGGAGAAAAATTAAAAGGTGTAATTTAAATATCTTATTTTTTGTAACAAAAAAAAATTGACTTAACATATTTTACATTAAGTGATAATAATCTTTAGATTAAGTATATATTTACATTTTTCTTCTTAAATAATTAACTTGAGAATAAGACCATCAATTCTTTGTCATTAAAAAATCAACTATAAAGCTCATATTAAGGATATAAAGTTAAAAATATTATGACACCTATCAAAAATTGTCCTCTATTTTAGCAGATTAAATTCAGCAAGATAAAATATTTTTTTGATAATTAAAAGTTAAAATTGAATCATTAGGATTTTAGGTGTCAAACAAGAAGTTCTAGTTCTATTTATAGCCTAATCATAAAAAAAAATAAGTTATAACTAATTGAAACTAGAAGCAATGGCATTACATGGGTGCTCGAGACTTGACTTAACCATTGTATGACATGCAACCATAATTTTTTATTTTTTTTAAAATTTTTCAGCAATGACACTTTTTTTACCTTTATTTTTCTAATTTTAGTTTTTTAATTTTCATAAGATGAAACAAGCTAGAGAGAAAGAAAGTTGGAGTACGGGAATGGTCTTGAAATTATTTTGATATATATGTATATATGAAAATGTTAATTAGGTATTGGTTAAATTGATATATATATATATAAATAAAAGTGTAATTATTTTTGAGAAGTGATGTTTGAAATGATTAAAAACAATTTTATATTTTTTTTGAAAAAATTATTTTGATATGAGAAATGATGTTTGAAATGGCATCATTTTATATTGCTTCACTTGTTGGCTTTTTTTTTTTCTTTTAACTTGGCCATTGGCATGGGGAACCAACCGTTGAATTCAATTATTAAGTGCGTGGGGTATGAGAGATAACTATCCATCAATTTTCTACCAAGTCATTTTCATCAACTAAATTAATGTCATAAGTAAATCAAAAATTAAAATGCATATTTATTATTTCTTATTTTAAAAGAATATTCATTATTTTTTATTGTAAATATATGAAAGGTCAATTTGAGTTACTGGATTACATAATCAGAGATTCTCTTATTAAAAAAACCAATCATTTTCCAATATATGAGCTTATCTTCAAATTGTATAAATTGCTTTTTTAAATTATTTTGTTAAAATAAAAAAACAAAGTATCACTCAAACAAAGTTTTGATAAATAAATTTTTGAAAGGTAAATTTTTAATATTTTAATTTGATCATCTAATTATTAAAAATTATGATTTGATTACTAATTAATATATTAGGAATGGAGATGGTAGATGAGAGAGGGACAAGAGCATTAAAAGAGTGAAAGGTGGAGAGAGGAGGGAGTGGGTAAAAAGTCGTTGTTGATCATATCCAAAAAAAAAAAACGAAGCCGAAAGATGGTAGGTTAAAGGTAAGAATACATTTTACAATTGGGTTAATATATAAATTAATCTATATACTTTAGACGTTTTGTCTGTTTGGTACGTGAAGAATTTTTTTTGTCATTTTGGTACTCAAACTTTCATTCCATTAATCACATTGGCCCTTTGCTCTAATGACTGACTAGGCAAAAAAATACCCAATCAGAGTCTAACACGTGGCAAAACTGCCACATCATTACTATCACGTCATCATATAAGGAAAAAAATTCAAAAAATTCAAAAAAATTAAAAATAAATTAAAAAAATCAAAATTTAAAATTTGAAAATCTCATTTTTTAAAAAAAAAATTATAAAATAAAAAACCAAAATTGAAAATTGAAAATAAATTATAAATTATGAATTTTAAAAATTGAAAACTTTATATATATATATATTGAAAAATCTGTAAAAAAAAATTAAAAATTAAAATTAAAAATAAGAAAAAAACTTAATATTTTTAATAAAAATGAAAAAAATAAAAAAAAGGTTTTTATTTTTAAATTTTAAATTTCTATTTTTTTTAATTTCAAATTATCATATTTTTTTAATTTGAAATTTCTATATTTTAAAAAATTATTTTTTATTTTTCTTTTTAATTTTAAATTTTTTAGATTTATCTTTTGATTTTTTATAATTTTTTTATTATTTTTATAATATTTTAATTTCTAAATTTTAAAAAAAAAAAATTAAAATTTTGATTTCTTAAAAAAAAAAATCATTTTTTTGATTTGATTTTTATAATTTTTTTTTTATTTTTTCTGAATTTTTTAGATTTATGTTTTGAATTTTTATAATTTTTTTAAAAATTAAAATTTTATTTTTTTAAAAAAAATCAGATTTTTATTTTATTTTTATAATTTTTTTTTAAAAATTTTTGGGATATTTTTTTGAATTTTTTTCTTATATGATGACATGCCACTAATGATGTGGCAGTTTTTGCCACGTGTCAGCCTGTGATTGGTTGTTTTTGCCTAGTCAGCCATTGACTAACGTATTAGTCAATGGACTAATGTGATTGATGGAATGAAAGTTGAAGTACCAAACTGACAAAAAAATTCTTTAGGTACCAAACAGACAAAACGTCTAAAGTACAGGGACTAATTTACATATTAACCCTTTACAATTTTGGACGTCATACAGATATGATATAAAAAAAATAATTAAAATAATAATATAATATTGATATAAAAAAAATAACACAAACACAATATAATTTTGCTAAATTTTGATATATTTATACATTCGTATTGTGTTAGTGTTATTTTTTCATGTTGAATTCTTTTTTATTTTTTTTATTTTTTCGTGTTGTATCCGAAATTGTCAGGTCTAATTGTCATTATTCAAATAACTCTCAATTTTGTGTCACGTTTGTTTTATATAAATTTTGATACGTTCGCGTATTCATATCATGGTCATGTAATTTTTTTCGTATCATGTTGTATTTTAGTTATTTTTTCAGGTCATGTTCATGTATAACAAACACTATTCAAATAACTCCTAATTTTGTGTCACATGTCGTATAGTGATTGACTCTTTATTTTTTTTTGAAAAATAAAATCATATTAATTTTTATATTATTAAATAAAAAATTGTTTTTTTAATAAATTATGGGTAAAAATTAAAATATTGAATAATAATATGAGATGGATTGATGTATGTAAATGTTTTAAAAAACTTGAGGTGTTGAAGCAAAAGAAAAAAATATTACAATGATGAAATAGTAAAAAAAAATTATGTTAAATGATGTTATAAGTTATGAGTTATTGTATGATAGTTGTTAGGTTTATATTTTATCATTTTTATTTCTTAATATTAATATAAATGATGGATATCAATATAATCTAGATGAATTAAATTTTGATATTATCTTAATTTTTTTTTACAAATAATGTACATATAATGAAATAGATTCGTGTATTTGTAATATATTTGTATTATTTTATATTTATATTTTATTTTAAAAGTTGTCCTCAAATTGAAATGTTTTGCATAATTTTTTATAGTAATTCGATTTTAACTCTAAATTCGTATTATTTTTTTGTGTCATAATCGTATTCAATGTATTATTAACGATAATAAAATTGAAGTAACGTGAGGATTCAAACACTTATAACGATGATAAAATAGCCTGTGAATTTTTTTTTTTTTTTTAAAATCGGAGATTGGGTCGGAATGAATCGGGTTAGAAAATGAAAAAGTCGTGGTTTGATTGGAATTGGGTTTAGTGTCCTCAACCCATCTCGACTCAGGATATAAATAAAAATAATATATTTTTATTTTTAAATTTTACATTATTAAATATATGTATATAATATTTATAAACTAATTTTTTATCCCATTTTTATTATATTTTTATAATTTATATTTTTAATTCATAATAAATTTTATATTCTTTTTTATATCTATATACTATTATAAAACTTCCGATTGAATTGGTATCATGAGTCAAATGACACTAATTCAGTTGAAAAATTGATTGAAAAATAAAATATTTTATAAATCAAATAATAATATTATAAGGGTATTTATGTCTTCCAATTTTTTTATATAATATATTTTAAAAAAAACTTACTCTCTTAAAAAAACTACCACTCTCTTAAAAAACTAAGATTCTCTTGAAAAAACTATCACTCACTTAAAAAACTATCATTCTCTTTAAAAAAAAAATACCACTCTCTTAAAAAACTATCACTCCATTATATATATATATTACATAGAATTTTTTCTTTCACCCACAGAATGGGTGTGACATAATCTAGACTCTAGTAATATAAAAATTAGTATAGATTAAAAAAATAATTTATTTCATTTTTATTTACATTTTTAAATTTATTTTCTTTATTCATTGTAATAATCTAGAAAAATGCATAATTTCATGTTCAAAAATTTTATTAATAAATAAATCAAGATAAATTTGAATGATATTTAAATTAAATGATAGTTTTACTACTTAATTGAAACTTTTTACAATTCAATTGATAGCTTTATTCGGTCATGATATTTTTCTGGTAAATTTTATATATGTATTTATAGCTTTCAATGTAATTATATTATTCATCAATTCTTTTAATATAAAAAGGCTATTATAAAAATACTCTTAGAGAGAATTAATGAAAAAATATATATATTGTTGGACTAAAATTATGATTTTAGTATATGTTCACGTAAAATTTTTATATTTTTATTTAAAAAAATTATCACGATAGATAGACTAAAATTTATTGTAACTTCAAAAAATGGAATAATCAAGAGAAAAAAATACAAATGTATTCAACAGATTACATATTTATATTCTTCAATTTTTATTTTTTAATAAATAATAAATTTTTTACTGAAACTCAAAAGGACATTCAAAAAGAATTCTAATAAAAAATTGAGTGATTTCTTAATGATCCAAAAAAGAGGAATAAAGAAAAACTATGATCAAAATTGACATCAAAATTATAATCATTTAAATACTAATTATAATGGAACAATTGCATTGCACCTTGTCAAGCAAGATGGCATTAAGAAATTGTTTAAGAGTAAACCATTTATTGTCAGGCAAAAAAAAATTATTAAAAAGGGGAATGTGACAATGGTTTGTTGAGGTTTGCACCTCTTTGTTTTATTTGTTAAAAAAAAATTTCCCTTATGCTTTACTATTTCTGTGATGGGTGACGATGATGAACCATTATTGGTAGTAGCTGTAGAATTTACATGCTGCTTTTTCTATAATTTTCATGATCTTTTGGTCTTCGATTTTGATTCTGAATGTCGTACCTTAACTTCTCGTATAAACTGTGAGATCTACTTAATTTTTTTAATAAAAAAACTCCCATAAAAATTAGGAAAAGAAACCGAAAAATGATGATACGATACAATACATATTTGCCACATTTTACATCTGAGTATATGATTATGAAATATCCTTTTTGGAGCCACATGTTATGAAATCCACGAAGAAACAAATGGTTCAAGATTAGTATATATATAATAGTAAATGCTAGAAACTTTAAAAAAATCGAATTAATTTTAATATTTGTACCTGTATTTTCAAGGAGATATATTCTACTTTTATAGTTTGGTCAGAATCTGAAATTCCATAAAGAGAAGAAAAAAAGTGATTTAGAAAAGAAAAAAAAAATCATATGAAAAATAGTATTATCAAGTTAAATTTTAGAATACTTGTAGTCGATGTTCCAAACACAAGATATTCTTATATCTTCTATGACAACGAAGATCCCATCTCTTGCTTCTAGTTTTGGGATATGGATTTTTGCTTCTTTCTGTTTCCATTTCGAAAAAATTGTAATCAAAATTCAAATACACTAAAATTACTCAATAGAAAAAAGAAAAAAAAAAACCTCAAATTATCATCTTAGATAATAACGATATTATTCTCTAAAAGTAATAAGAGAAAAAGGGAGTCCACCTTTGGATGAAAAAAATGTAATCAAAATTCAAACAAACTAAAATTATTCAATAGAAAAAAAAACCTCAAAATTATATCCATAGATAATAACGACATTATTCTTTAAAAATAATAAGAGAAAAAAGGAGTATGCCTTTGCAAGAGGATTTGTCAGTTTAAAAGTTAAAAATAATAAAAAATAATGGGCTTATATTTCTATCTCTATCTCCTTTATAAATCCGAGTGAAATATGAAGATTTTGTATGTTGTTCTCAATTAGGATAATTCTTGGGTAAACATGATTTTTTGGTAGTTTTTGAATTTAATTTTGATTTTAAATATATTAATTTTATTTATTTAATTATTTTAAATCTAAATTAGTTGAAACAAATGTTGATTTATTAGAAGTAATACCAATTGAATTAGAAATTAGAAAAGGTTGAAATTCTTATTAATATATATATATATAAATAAATAAATAAATGAAAGAAAGAAAGAAAAATATATTTTTAAGAGGGTTGCATTAATTAATATATATAATATTACTTATAATTATAACTAATTATTTATTTATTTATTTTAAAAAGAATCCTATGTAAATAAGTTGTATCGAATTCAATTTTTTTTTTTATTTTATTGTCAAGATAGGGAAATAACATTAATATTATTTTTAAATAACATATATATTAAGTGATATGTGTGTTTTTGAATTTAAAAAGGACTAAATACTAAAAGAATATATAAGAAAATAATTTGTAAAGATAAAAATCATATTTAAGATTTTTGATTTGAAAAAAAGATATTTCTATTAATTTGGATTGAAATTCTTTAAATTTCAAATTTTTATTTTTTTTTTAATTTTTAAATTTAAATTATATAATTTTATATATTATCCTACGTGTCAAAAATATAGAACATCCACTTAAGCGTCTATATAAACATAACTTATTAAGTAAGCATATACCTTGTAATATAATATATAGAATTTATTATTTAATACTAATAGAGTGATAAACTTAATAATATAATATTTTCAAAAATAATTAAGATGTAATTTAAATTAAAAAATAAAATTTTCATCAAAAAATATATTAAAAATATATAAATACAAATTTCAGGAAAGGTGGTGTCGGATGCAGATTATATATATTATTCGAGTCGGGATTAATTATTAAATAAATAACCTGAGATTGGATCGAGTCGGAGTCAAATTTAGTATATATCAAATCGGGTCGAGTTCGATTGGGGCAAAAATTCTCTGGACCCGACCCCTCATCCCTACAAACAGTCCAATGCCGCATACTTTTAAACTTATAATCGGTTAACTTCAGTATCCGGTTAGGTGCTTACTGCTTAGTGAATTTTTTTTTTACCAACGATTTTAATTTCAAATTATGATTTTCTTTTTCAAAGTCAAATTGTATTAAATGTCAATACAACAAAAACACATATACATTAAAAATTAAAATTACAAATAATAAAGATATATATTTTTATTAATTCAAAATGTATGCACTTTTAATGTAATTTAATATTTTATTATTGTTAAAAACAAAATATTTTTAACATAGTGATCTTTTTTTTTTTATTATTTAATATTATTGATACTGTAAGTTTTGATTTTAAGAAATATATGAAAATTTTATCTAATTAATGTGATATTTTAACTTAATAAGATTAATATTTAAAAATAACTTGATATAATATTTATTCAAAAATGAGATTTGTATATTGATAATAATAATAAGTAAAACATATTAAAAAATAAAAGGAGGATATCAATCTTAATTTCTCAAAATCTAAATCATCTTAACTCATATTAGCTCGAATTTTAAAATGACCATATGGTTAAGTACTCCGATCCTCCATATAATTTGATCTATGTGACACAAATTTTAAAAGGACTCAATATATGTAGCAATTCAAATCTGGAATAATTCAATCTAAAACTATTTGAAATCCGAGTATTCGATAAAACAACTCGATTCCAAAAGTGACCCAATCTAAACAACATGAATTAGAAAAAATACTTGTAAGACTTTATACTTAATATATATATATATATATATATTTTCAAATTAAAATGGTATTTATAAATATAGTAATAACTTAAACGAAGCTCGATTCATCCTTTAATTTCTGCAGATGTATGGGATGTACAATTTCCACGGAATTTAAAAATGTCTTAGTATTTTGATTTTCTTTTATAATAAAACAACAAAAACTTTAAACTTATTTTAATTCATTTTTAAAATTTATTTCTAAGCAATATTCTTTTAATATATGGCATATATTAAATTAATTACACAATCAGTTGCCCTCTCTTATCCCATCAATTCCACTATGCTCATCTCAAAATTCAAACTCAAGACCTCCAAATTAGAATCATATAAGATGGTAAAGATAATTGTCCATTTAGCCTATAAATATAGGAAAATGTTTAATGTAATGCTTGTACATTAAAAATTATTCGATCTAGCACCGAAACTTTTATTTAATCTATCAATATGTTTCAACGTTTAACAACGTTAAGAAAATAACATGATACATTAACTAATCATTAGACAAACTGACATTTTTTTAATACAGATATCACGTTAGATATTTTCCTATATCAAATGAGATAAATGGGTAATTATCTGACGACGATACCATTTTAGAATAATTTGTTATATTAATTTGTTACGTTCATCATATTTTTGCTACAATAATACACTATTAATTAATTTATTATTATTTATTTTAATTCTATTTGTCTTATTTAAACTTAAAATTTCTATCACAAACTGACATATAAGTATTTAAAAGTAAATGTAAGCATTTTATAGGCGATTCAATATATTTTCTTTACATATGTTAGGAAAATATTTGCTATATACTATATTATGAACAGAATATAAAGATATTTACAAAAATTGATTTGAAAAAAATCAATATCGAGTCAAGATTTCACCTCTGACCTTAAAATGAATTTTGTCTACCTCTAAGGTGCTTGCAGATTGATGCAAATTGTCTCCCAGGCCTCCTCGATAATGTTGCTCTAGAGGGCACACTCGAAGCAACACAGCGAACCGGAAAATGCTAGACTGTCTCTCAACAGAAAATATTATGCAGTAAATTTTTCGTGTAGAAAACAGACTTAGGAAGTCTGAATTTATAGAGGGACATAAGCCAATTCGGAAAGGTACACCAGTTGGAAGGAGTCTGTTCGGACAGAACAGACACAACCCAAAAGGCAAACCGGTTTGGTCACACACAGCATCGAACCGGCATGACAGATCCGAAAAGGGACATTCTAGATGCAGACCAGACTGGTTCGGCTAACTAGAGAACATGATGTCTTGAATTATTCAGCCTTTCCTGTAAACCAAGACAATAGGTATCAAGCAATTCCTCTTTGAACATCTTCGGTTCTCACGATTGTGTCCATTTTGGCCTCGAACACTGCCTAGTTTCTATGAGTACTCTAGAGAATTTAGCCTGATTAATTCTCATAAAAGTGACTACGTTTCTTACTCATAATAGGTGATTTCTTATTAAGAGTATCCTGCAATATCCCACTTAATTTTATCAAGTTATAAGAATCATTAAAAGCATAGCTTATCCTAACTCCTTTGCAGGCAGCACTAATTCATCATAGGAATGGATTAGAGTGTTTAACTCTTTTACTGCTCACCCTAAGTTAACATAACTCGGTTGTCCCTTTGAACCTAGATCTTGGGATATCCAGTCAACTAGGTTGGGTTGCCATTATGTAACTTTAATTTATAGGCTTAAAACCCATTCCCCTCGATGATTTATTTATTTGCTCTCTTGTTAAACCTTTTCGTAAGCGTGCTTCATCATCCTTTGATTTTTTTCATAATCAATAGAGATAATTCCATTTGAGAGCAACTATCTAACGATATTATGTCTTTGACGAATGTGTCGAGAATTACCGTTATACAAACAACTCTGTGCCCTACCAATTGCAGATTGGCTATCGCAATGTATACAAATTGCAGGCACAAGTTTCGGCCAACTAGGAATATCTTCATTCGAAGCCATTCCTCTTCTTCTCCAGCTTTATCTAAAGCTAAAAATTCAAATTCCATGGTGGATCTGGCATTACACGTTTGTTTAGAAGATTTCGATAACACTACAGCTTCTCCAATAATAAAGATAAATCCATTAGTGGATTTGAAATCTTTAGTATTGAATATCCACTTTGCATCACTGTACCTTTCAAGCATAGCTGGATATCTTGTATAGTGCAGTCCATAACTTTAGGTGTATTTCAAATTTTTGAGTACCTTTATTATGGCCTTCCAGTGATCCTTTCCAGGATTACTTGTAAATCTACTCAAATTGCTAATTGAGTACGTTATGTCTTTACATTCATTTACAACCTAATGGTTTGCTTCCAGGGTTCATGCCACTATTGGCACCAACAGGGATCACCGATCCCATGGACAAAGTTTCATCCTCTGCTTCACAACGGAGCAGTCATGGTAGCACCAAGGCATGCCGATACCATATCATGACACTCTTCCCCACTTACTATGTTGATACCCTCATTGACGACAGGATCGCACCCAAGTACCCTTGTTGCATAAAGTTGACATTTTCTCACATGTCCTTCTCTTGCCCTCAAGGACTAGGTCATAATCCCTTCGAATGAGGCACCGAACATAGTTTTAGGTCCTATCATGATCTTTTAAGCCGGAGAAACCGATACCTTCGCAAGACACCCCCAAACTTTCGTGTGTTTATGGGATAGTCCTTGACCCTTCCATAATTCATACGGTGTCTTGTCTTATTTCTTGTGGGGTATTTTTATTTAAAATATAATTAGTTATTAAAATAGCCTTCCCCACAAGTTCTGAGATAACCCTGAATTTATCAACAAAGCGATCATCATTTCTTTCAACGTTAGGTTCTTGCATTTTGCAATACTGTATTGTTGAGGTGAATAAGGAGAAGTGGTTTGAATGTTGATTCCATATTTTTGAATAAAATTCATTAAACATTGAATCATATTCACCACCTCTTTCACTCCTTATTTTCTTGCTTCGTTGATTTTCGACCTCATTTTTTTTAAAGAGCTTAAAAACTTCCAAGGCCTCGTCTTTGCTTCTTAACAAGTAGACATAACAATATCTTGTGTAATCATAAAAAAAAAAAAAGTAATTCAATACTTTTTACCGCCTCTAGTTTGCACAAAATTTAAATCACAGATATCAGTGTGAATTTTTCTAGAGGTTCACTACTTCTTTCTATTGAATAGAAAGGAACCTTAGTAGATTTGGATTGCAAACAATTTTCCGAAAGCAAATCCAAATTGCTGATTCTTTACAAGGTCTTGTAATTTACATGACCTAATCTACCATGCCATAAAATAGAAGACACATTGAAATAAACAGAAGAAATAATCTTATTATTATTTTTTATTTTTTGGCACAACAACCATTAAATTGAGCTTAAAAAGCCCATCACATAAGTATCCTCTACCCATAAACATCCCACTTTTAGTGAGTACAATTTTATCAGACTTGAAAACAAGCCTAAACCCGTTTTAACTCAACAGAGAGCCGAAAACCAAATTCTTTCGTATTTCAGGAGCATGAACAACATTGGTCAAAGTAAGTTCTTTCCCGGAGGTCATCTTGAGTATCACTTTTCCATGGCCTCGTACCTTGCAAACCATAGAGTTTCCCATAAATAGTTGCTCATCATCAGCAGCTTCTTTGTACTTGGAGAAACTCTTCCTTTCAAAACATTCGTGACAAGTGGCCCCGGTGTCAACGCACCATGTCTTAGGGTTTTCCACCAAGTTCACTTGTGACATAACAGCAGCGAGCTCAATCTCATAATCATAAACTAGGTTGGCTTGAGCTTTCTTTTTCTTGTTTTGTCGGCAGTCCTTTGCACGATGTCCGGGCATGTTGCATTTGAAACAAGTTCCCAGTGAACTTCTTGAAATCCGTTCCCTAATTAGTTTGGGAAGAACTAGAACCAACAAATTTCCTCTTGTTGGTCTTGTGCAAATGTTCTACAACATTTGCCTTGCTTCCATGGTCTGAGCTTTAACACTATTTTCTGAACCACGGTTATCCTCTTCGATTCTTTACCGGATAATCAAGTCCTCTAATGTCATCTTCTTTCTCTTGTGCTTTAGATAGTTCTTGAAATCCTTCCATGAAAGAGGCAATTTCTCTATCAAAGCTGTCGTTTCAAATGATTCACTAAGAATCATTCCTTCGGCATCAATTTCATGGAGAATTAACTGATATTCTTGGACTTGGCTGATCACTGTTTTCGAGTCCACCATTTTGGAATCTAGGAACCGACCAACCATAAATTTCTTCGTCCGGCATCCTCGGTTCTGTATTTTCTCTCTAAGGACTCCCACAGCTCTCTCGTTGTCTTGATCAGGCTATACACGTTGTATAACGTGTTGTCCAATCCATTGAGGATATTGTTATTGCATAGGAAGTCAGAATGCTTCCATGCTTGCACCGAAGCTACAATTGTAGTATCGGTCTCTCCCTTATTCAGAGTCGGGGCCTCTTCCCGTAAGAACCGGGTTAGGTTCAAAGTGGTCAGATAGAACAGCATTTTATGGTGCCAACGTTTGAAGTCCAGACCACTGAACTTCTTGGGTCTCTCACCATGTGTAACATGTAAAAATTGTGGCGCTACAGGCGCACTAGCATTGCCGGTAGATTGTTCGACCATCTGTATTTCAAAAATAACAGGATCAACTTTCATACAATTTATAGAATAGTGTATAAAACCAATACATAAACAATATGTATCTAAGCAATATGATCACAAACTATATATCGTTTTATATGTGTTATAACATGTATAACCACGTAAATATATATATTACACGAACAACAATATATATGTAATATATCATAATATATTACAAACAATATATATGATCACAAATAGCATATAAAACACAATATATATGCTCTCAAAACAATATAACATAAAGCTTAAAATATATATATATATATGTATTATAAGCTATATGTAAAGTCACGCAAATATATAAATATATATTACGTAAACAGTAGCAATATGTAACTATATAAATCGTACACAATATATATATTATAAATGTTAGAACAAATATATATATAAATTATGTACTACAACAGCAAACATATATAATATATTTTTTTTTCAAATAACAATAATATATATATTATACATGAACAGTATGTATATAAATATAGTAAACGAACCACATTATATATATATATATATATCAATATATATATATTACAATAAATAATCAATATATCATATAGTACCGAAATTCACTAGACAATATATGAATATATAAAAAATATAACAAACTTTTCAATATAACTCATAAATTTTACTGATATATATTACAACAAACAATATATATATATATATCTATGAATATATCTACTGTGGCGATATATAAGAATATATATAAAAGTTACTTAAACAATATATATAACAATGAAGTCAGTATGTATTGTAAAAAATATATATATATATAACACTGCTATCATACAGTAATGTTAAAACTGATTTGAATAAAAATCGTCTTTAGTAAGTAGCAGTATACTATTATAAAAATTATATATAAATTACTAACAGTATGTAATTTATATATAAAAACCAAACAATATGAAAGTATAAATTACTAACAGTAGCGTTAACAACAACCTAATATATATATATATATATATATAAAATCTGTTTATGAATTACTGAGACATACAGTATATAACAAATAATAATGAATTCGTCTTAAGATTGTTAGGAAAATATTTGCTATATACTATATTAGGAATAAAATATAAAGACATCTACAGAAATTGATTTGAAAAAATCAATATCGAGTAAAGGTTTCACTTCTTACCTTAAGATGAATTTTGCCTGCCTTTAAGGTGCTTGCAGATTGATGCAAATCGTCTCCCAGGCCTCCTCGATAACGTTGCTCTAGAGAGCACACTCGAAGCAACACAGCGAACCGAAAAATGCTTGACTCTCTCTCAATCAGAAAAATATTATGCAGTAAATTTGTGTGTTGAAAACAGACTCAGGAAATTTGAATTTATAGAGGGATAGAAGCCAGTTCGGAAAGGTACACCAGTTGGAAGGAGTCTGTTCGGTCAGAACAGACACAACTCAAGAGGCGAACCGGTTCGGTCATACACAGCACCGAACCGGCATGACAAATCCGAAATGGGACATTTTAGATGCAGACCTGACTGGTTCGGTCAAGGACCGAACAGTCACAATTGATCGGACCGAAATAAAGTTGGTCGGCTGGGCAGCAAAAAGAATATTGCTGACCCAAGCCCAGGTCCGACCCGGCCCATCCCAAGCCCGGCTCGGCGGCTCGCGCGTGTAGTCCAGCCCAAGTTGTGTAGGTCCTCACCCACCACAAAACTTGGGTGCCCCTTGGGGCCCAACCCAACATGGAACACTAGCTTATATAAACTATAAGCTAAAGTCATTCTTAGTTCTATGTGTGATTGACAACCAACCACACCAACAACCAACTTTTCTTCCTTTTCAAGTGGGGTTATAATGAGACTAATTTCTCATTCAATTTTGATATCAATTGTGTATGTTAATTATACACCATGTATGTAGTTACGATAACCTACTTATTGTTATACGTATTTCATATATATACACCAAAAATAATACATTGATATCCAACAATCCCCTACATGAATGGAAATTGTTTGATTAAACTGACAAACAAACTCGAAAATTGAGAGAGAGTAACTTTGAAGAGTAATTGTATCAGGATAGGTAGCTTTTGGCTTTGAACCTTCCATAGCGATAACTATCGGATTTATTCGGCTAACTAGTGAACATGATGTCTTGAACTATTCAGCCTTTCGTGTAAACCAAGATAATATTCCTCTTCGAACAAATTTGGTTCTCACGGTTGTGTCCATTTTGGCCTCGAACACTTTCTGGTTTCTATGAGTACTCTAGAGAATTTAGCCTGATCAATTCTTATTGAAGTGGTCACGTTTCTTACTCATAATATGTGATTTCTTATTAAGAATATCCTGCAATACCTCACTTGATTTTATCAAGCTATAAGAATCATTAAAAGTATAGCTTATCCTAACTTCTTTGAAGGGAGCACTAATTCATCATAGGAATGGATTAGAGTGTTTAACTCTTTTAGTGCTCATCCTAAGTTAACATAACTCGGTTGTCCCTTTGAACCTAGATCTTGAGATCTCCAGTCAACTAGGTTGGGTTGCCATTATGTAACTTTAATTTATAGGTTTAAAATCCATTCCCCTTGATGATTTATTTATTTTCTCTCTTGTTAAACCTTTCCGTAAGGGCGCTTCATTATCCTTTAATTTTTCATAATCAATAGAGATTATTCCATTTGAGAGCAACTGTCTAAATGTATTATGTCTTCGACGAATGTGTCGAGATTTACCGTTATACAAACAACTCTGTGCCCTACCAATTGCAGATTGACTATCGCAATGTATACAAATTGCAGGCACAAGTTTCGGCCAACTTGGAATATCTTCTAAACTTTCGAAGCCATTCCGCTTCTTCTCCAGCTTTTTCTAAAGCTAAAAATTTAGATTCCATGGTGGATCTGGCATTACACGTTTGTTTAGAAGATTTCGAAAACACTGCAGCTTCTCCAATAATAAAGATAAATTCGTTAGTGGATTTGAAATCTTTAGTATTGAATATCCACTTTGCATCACTGTACCTTTCAAGCATAGCTGGATATCTTGTATAGTGCAGTCCATAACTTTAGGTGTATCTCAAATTTCTGAGTACCCTTGCTATGGCCTTCCAGTGATCATTTCCATGATTACTTGTAAATCTACTCAAATTGCTGACTGAGTACGTTATGTCTTTACATTCATTTACAACCTAATTGTTTGCTCCCAAGGTCCGTGCCACTATTGGCACCAACAGGGATCACCGATCCAATGGACAAAGTCTCATCCTCCGCTTCACAACAAGGTAGTCATGGTAGCAACAAGGCATGCCGATAGCATACCATGACACTCTTCCCCATTTACTATGTTGATACCTTCATTGACGACAAGATCGCACCCGAGTACCCTTGTTGCATAAAGTTGACATTTTCTCACATGTCCTTCTCTTGCCCTCAAGGACAGGGTCATGATCCCTTTGAATAAGGCACCGAACATGGTTTTAGGTCCTATCATGACCTTTTAAGCAGGAGAAACCGATACCTTTGCAAGACACCCCCTCTCACTTTCGTGTATTTGTATGATGGTCTTTGACCCTTCCCTATTCATATGGTGTCTTGTCTGATTTCTTGTAGGATATTTTATTTAAAATATAATTAGCTATTAAAATAGCCTCACCCCACAAGTTCTGAGATAACCCTGAACTTATCAACAAAACGATCATCATTTCTTTCAACGTTCGGTCCTTGCGTTTTGCAATACCGTATTGTTGAGGTGAATAAGGACAAGTGGTTTGAATGTTGATTCCATAATTTGAACAAATTTATTAAACATTGAATCATATTTACCACCTCTATCACTCTTGCTTAGTTGATTTCTTGTGGGATATTTTATTTATAATATAATTAGCTATTAAAATAGCCTCCCACCACAAGTTCTGAGATAACCCTGAACTTATCAACAAAGCGATCATCATTTCTTTCAACGTTCGATCCTTGCGTTTTGCAATACCATATTGTTGAGGTGAATAAGGAGAAGTGGCTTGAATGTTGATTCCATATTTTGAACAAAATTTATTAAACATTGAATCATATTCACCACCTCTATCACTCTTGTTTAGTTGATTTTCGACCTTATTTTTAAAGAGCTTAAAAACTTCCAAGGCCTCGTCTTTGCTTCTTAGCAAGTAGACGAGACAATATCTTGTGCAATCATCAAATAAAAGTAATTCGATACTTTTTATCGCCTCTAGTTTGCACAAAATTTAAATCACAGATATCAGTGTAAATTAATGTAGAGGTTCACTACTCTTTCTATTGAATAGAAAGGAGCCTTAGCAGATTTGGATTTCAAACAATTTTACGAAAGTAAATCCAAATTGCTGATTCTTAACAAGGTCTTTTATTTACATGAACTAATCTATCATGCCATATAATAGAGGACACATTCATATAAATAGAAGAAATAATATTATTATTATTCTTTGTTCTTTGGCACAACAGCCATTACATTGAGCTTAAAAAGCTCATCACATAAGTATCCTCTACCCACAAACATCTCACTTTTAGTGAGTACAAATTTATCAGACTCGAAAACAAGCCTAAACTCGTTCTTGCTCAACAAAGAGCCGGAAACCAAATTCTTTTGAATTTCAGGAGCATGAACAATATTGTTCAAAGTAAGTTCTTTCCCGGAGGTCATCTTGAGTATCACCTTTCCATGGCCTAGTACCTTGCAAGCCGCAGAGTTTCCCATAAATAGTTGCTCATCATCAGCAGCTTTTTTGTACTCGGAGAAACTCTTCCTTTCAAAACATACGTGACAAGTGGCCCCGGTGTCAACCCACCATGTCTTATGGTTTTCCACAAAGTTCACTTGTGACATAACAGCAGCGAGCTCAATCTCATAATCATCAACTAGGTTGGCTTGAGCTTTCTTTTTTTTTTTTTTTCTGAAGGCAGTCCTTTGCATGATGTCCGGGCATGTTGCATTTAAACAAGTTCCCATGAACTTCTAGAAATCCGTTCTCTTATTAGCTTGGGAAGAACTTGAACCAACATATTTTCCCTTGTTGGTCTTCTTCGAATATTCAACAACATTCGTCTTGGCTTCCATGGTCTGAACCTTAACCCTCTTTTCTAAACCACGATTATCCTCCTCCATTCTTAATCGAACAATCAGGTCCTCTAAAGTCATCTCCTTCCTATTGTGCTTTAGATAGTTCTTGAAATCCTTCCACAAAGATGGTAATTTCTCTATCAAAGCCGCCGTCTCAAATGATTCACTAAGAATCATTCCTTCGACAGTAATCTCATGGAGGAGCAATTGATACTCTTAGACTTGACTAATCAAGGATTTTGAGTCCACCATTTTGAAATCCAGAAACCGACCAACCATAAATTTCTTCGTGCCGACATCCTCGGTTCTGTATTTTCTCTCTAAGGACTCCCACAGCTCTCTAGTTGTCTTGATCGAACTATACACGTATAACGTGTTGTCCAATCCATTGAGGATATAGTTCTTCCATAGGAAGTCAGAGTGTTTCCACCGAGGCTACAACAGTAGTATCGGTCTCTCCCTCTTTGGGAACCAGGGCCTCCTCCCGTAAAAACATGGCTAGGTTGAGGGTGGTCAAATAAAATATCATCTTATGCTGCTATCTTTTGAAGTCCAGACCACTGAACTTCTCGGGTCTCTCACCATGTGTAACATGTAGAGGTTGTGACGCTACAGGCGCATTAGCATTGTCACTAGATTGTTCAGCCATCTGTTATTTCAAAAATAACAAGATCAACTTTGATACAGTTTATAGAACAGTGTATAAAACCAATACATAAACAGTACGTATCTAAGCAACATGATCACAAACTATATATCGTTCTATATGTGTTATAACATATATAACCACGTAAATATATATATATTACACGAACAACAATAAATATATGTGTAATATATGACAATATATTACAAACAATATATATGATCACAAATAGCATATATAACACACTATATATGCTCTCAAAACAATATAACATAAGTTTTCAATATATATATATATATATATTATAAGCTATATGTAAAAATCACGTAAATATATAAATATATGTTACGTAAACAGTAGCAATATGTAACTATATAAATCGTACACAATACATATATTATAAATGTTAGAACAAATAAATATATATATAAATTATGTACTACAACAGCAAACATATATAATATATATTTTTTCAAATAATATATATATTATACCTGAACAGTGTGTATACAAAATATCTAAAATATATAACAACCAATAGCAATATAAAACTTACTAAAGAAACAGTATATATAAACCGATATAACTTAAGATATATATATATATATATACATACACCACAAATATTATATATATATATATGCATAACATGTAAACAATTATATATGTACTGTGAAATCAGTAAGTATTATAAATCCAAACAAATGAACATACAGTAAAAAATTCACTAAAGTCAAATTCGACTTATAACTTTACAGTATTGAAATAACATATATATATATATATATATATATATATATATATATATATATATATACTGTCAACACATGTAATAAAATCTGTTAATGAATTACTGAAACATACAGTATATAACAAATAATTAAAGAAAAAAATTTGTCTTAAGAACATATATACATCATTTTCTATTCATACACTTACCTTGTCGGACATTTAAAAGTAAGCACAAGTGAAAATAATTTTGTTATGACATATAATTTTAAAAATTCGTGTGATACTATAATCTTTAAAATTTTACCTGGATAAAATATAAATAGTAAAAAATATATATATATTTTTAAGTTTAGGAGACTAATGTAGACATTTATTATGTGTATATATCTATATATTCAAATAAAACATAATATATTTTTTAATTTAATGTAATATATATTTTCTAAAAGAATTTGAAATTAAATAGACTAAAAAATGAAAAAGATTTTGGTGTCTCACACAGTAATTTGCCAAGCAAAATTGTGAAATCATGGCAAAATTTTTAAGTACGTTAGAATTTTACCGGACTAGCTAGTTAACGATTTGCTCTTGAAAATTTATGTAGCTCTTATTTGACCATCATTCCTAGTGTGAGCTTAAATCCATGTAATTGATGCCATAATGATTTCTAAATAAAATTTAAATTTATCAGATCCATGTTATATAACCACGTATATTAATTGCTATTAGAATTTTTTTTTTTTTAAAAAAGCATTTTCTTTATTTATTTTTGTCACTAATTTTTCCCTCTTCCTCAACAATCTACAAAGTCCCATATATATAGTTTTTTTTTTTTTTTCCTTTTTGGATACCTACAAAAACCCATTGAGTTTGAATATACAAATAAAATAATATGAGAAATTATCACGTATTGACAGTTAAATTATTAAACTTTACAAATAAAATTAGTAAGGTGACATATACCCCTTAAGCTTTAAGATATAATAAAAAAATTTAAAAAACTAATTAAAAAAGAAGTAAAACATGTAATAACCTCTTAATCTACTTATAGACTTAAAACAAATTACTGTCAATTTATCAAAAGCAAACTCAATAATAATAACTCTTTCCATCCCTTTATAGATCCTATATTATTACCCCTTATTTTGCTTCGAACTAGAGCTGCTCATGGGCCGGGCCAGGTCACGACCTGATTTTTTTTAGTTTCCTTACCCAGGCCCGGCCCTGGGTAGGGCTTGCCCGCCGGCCCATATTCACTGTTCATCTATATTAAAAAATATTTTTTTTTTTTAATTTTTTTATATGTTTTTATAATTAAATTTTAAAAATAATTTTTTATTGGGTAAACAGTGATCCGGGCCGAGCCAGCCTGGATCATTAAAATACATGTCCAGACCCTGCTCAATACGGGTCGGACCTACTGGACCGGACGGGCTGCCCGGCCCGTGAACAGGTCTACTTCGAACCTTATATTTGTAAAAAAAGAAATCTCATACATAGTCATATAGTTGGGGAGTCCCTTTGGAACCCAACTCCAAAATAAAATTAATTTGATTATCTTTTAATAAGTAATCAAACAATGGAAGAAGATGGTGTAAATACATAAAAACTATACAACAAATGCAAGATTTAGCAACAAAAATTCCAACAGTCTACCTTTTCATTTTTCAATACCAATAGTAATTAATTAGTTTGGCCATTACACTTGCTTGATTTTTGGAAAGGCACTTTCCACTAAACTGAAATTCTCCACCTCAATTATGGCACCAACTATACTTTTGTCCATATGCACATGTCATCCAATCATCAAATTGCTTGCATTTTCCACACTCTTCTCATTAAAGTTTGCTTTGCATGTCAAATTCCACCATCTATACATTTTGTTTCTCAATTCTCCGTAAAACCCTAAAGTTCGACCCTTTTTGAAAGTGTGTTCAATTTCCTCAGGTAGACTAACACACAAAAAAAAAAAAAAAGAAGCTAGAAGCACAAAGCAGTTCTTCCTTCGATTTTTTGTTTCTAATGGTGATCGTCTCTTAAATCCAGTGCTGGGAACCCCGCGTGAGGTAAAGCTTATTTAGAGAAAAGTGCTTCTATTTTTCCTCCTTGTCATCAACTACATCAATACCTCTGTCTTTACGCATTGTCTTTATATTTTACTTGATGGTATATTTGGGAATTTGGATTTGAATTTACAAATTTAAATTTTTTGCTTGAATGTCAAATAAGAATATTAGATTTAAATTTGGGTCAAATTCAATATCAATTTTGCATAACCTAAATTTTGAATTAAAAATTTCTTTTGAAAATGAGAATTTACAAAATTTAAAGACTCTTGAAATTTTAAAAAAAATATGAGAAAAAATATTGAAACCCTCGCCTGAAAAAATCACGATCTAAAATCATTTTCTCTTCTCTCATCCCCAGTTCTCTCTTCTCTCATCTACTCTCATCCCAAATTCTATATTCTGATTTTTTTTAGTTCTTTTTTCTCAATTTTCACTTTTACTTTTCGTGTTTTGATTAATGTGTTTGGATCTGGCTCGAGACTTTTTTTTTTTTGGGTTTCGATTTGCTGGATTTTTTTTTTTTTTTTTAGTTTTATTTCCGAGAAAAGCTGAGGTAATTAGAAGCTGATGGAAGATTTAAAGTTTGGAATTCGAAACTTATGTCAAGGTAAGGTGTAACTTCCAGTATGGAAAAGAGCATGCCGTTGAATCAGAAATTTAATTGACGATTAATTCGGAATTTATCTTCTATTTAAATCCTTTGTTTAAAAAATATATATATAGAAAAAGTTTTTTTTTTTTTTTTTTCGTGTTTTCTCATGAAAAATAATTTTGTCGACAAAAAATAGACAAAAAAAAATAATCTTTGAGTCAATAAAATATTTACCATTTTATGCAAATTGTGTTATGCATTCAACTGAGAATTATTTATTTTTTATGAAAATTTACTTACGCTCTGAAAGTTGAAAAAAAAAAAAAAAGAAGGTAATATTTAAAAAACTGATTCGGAGATCAAACCAATAAGAGATTTAATCGGTTCGATTGATTGAACCGGTTGAATCGGATGATTTAATTAAAATAAAATTTTAATATTAAATAAGTATTAAATATAGTAAGTACCTAATAAAAATATTTATTTCGTTAAATAATATGGTATTTAAGATAAACCTAAAAGATTAAAGGTTCAAATCTCATTACATACAATAAATTTAAAAAATAAAATAAAAAATAAGACTAAAATCATTTTTTTTATCGATTTTTTATTGGTTCAACTAATTTTTTACCGATTCTTAAATTTTTAGTTCTATAGCATGTATCGGATCGAACTAGTTTTCGATTCTCGATTCAACCGGTCCGACTAGTCGGTCCAATCTAATTTTTTTTAATAATGCAAAAAAAAAAAAAAAGGATCAATCCCTAAGTATATGTATTGATCCCCTAAGTATAGAAGTTGAAGCAAAACAAAAAGGGTCCGGTTAACTTTAAGGATTATATATTTACCATTTTAATAATTTTATTTTTTTTTTTTGCATTTAATACATTACTTTTATTGAATTAAAAACAATTAATGCATTAATTGTTATTACTAATTCGAGTTCGAACATAAACAGGTTTTCGTATCAATACTTTATAAACATAAAAGAATAATTAAACAAGAAGTAGAATAGATAATTCTTTATTAAGCATAACCGAATTACAGAATATATATATATATATATATATATATATATATATATATATATATGCATATACTTACAGAGTTATTTTGAACAAAAAAATAATATCGAATTAAGGTAGAAACTTTTACCTTAAGACGAATTTTGCCTGTCTCCTAGGTGCTTACAGTATGGATGCAAATCGTCTCCTAGGTCTCCTCGATAACATTGCTGTTGAGAGCACACTCGAAGCAACATAGTGAACCAAAAAAGATATCAGTCTCTCTCACAAGACAATAGGAAAAATCAAGAGCAAGAAGAAGAAATGAATATATTTTTTCAGTGCAGAAAACAGTGACTGAACTCAGTATTTATAGGGAAATAAATGTCTGTTCGGAACAGACAAACCATTTGAAGAATCGGTTCGGTCAAGGTCAGAACCAACATGTCTGAAATCGAACAGTCAACGGACAAGACTGTAGGAACAAACATGGAACGATTAGGTCAAAGACCGAACGGACATGTCTTAAATCAGACAATCCTCTTGGTCAGTTGGGCAGTGTTGGTTCGGACATAAAAACCATGTCTTAAACAGACAGGTTAAAAGGTTGGTTCAGGTGGGCAGTAAAAAATTAATTACTGACCCAAACCAACCCAAGCTCGGCCCGGCATGCGCGTAGTTTGTGTAGATCCTCACCCTTCACAAAAACTTGGGTGCCCCTTGGTTCCCAACCCAATATTGAACACAAGCCTATATAAAAAACAAGCATAAGCCTTTATTTTTCCAATGTGGGATTCCATACCATGCACAACATCAACCATTTTTCTTCCTCTTCAAGTGGGTGTTTAGAGATCAATTTCTCATTCAAACATGATATTAATTGTGTACATAAATTATACACTGTGTATCTGCATACGACAAGCTACGTATTGGTATACTTATTTTACATTTATACACTTAAATTAACTATTGATATCTAACAATCCCCCATATGAATGAAAAATTTCTGATTAAAATGACTAACTGACTCGGAATATGAGAGAGAATAACTTTAAAGTAAAATTATTTCATGATAGGTACCTTTTGGCTTTGAACCATCCATAGTGATAACTATCGGATTTACTCGGCTAACTAGTGAACATGATGTCTTGAACTATTCAGCTTTTCGTGTAAACCCAGACAATAGGTATCACACAATTCCTCTTCGAACATCTTTGGTTCTCACGGTTGTGTTCATTTTGGCCCCGAACACATCCTGGTTTCTATGAGTACTCTAGCGAATTTAGCTGATAATTCTCATAAAAATGACCACGTTTCATACTTATATAGATGTTTTCTTATCAAGAGTATCCTGCAATACCCCACTTGATCTTATTTAGATATAAGAATCATTAAAATCATAGCTTATCCTAATTCCTTTGTAGGCAGCACTATTTCATCATAGGAATGAATAAGAGTGTTTAACTCTTCTAGTGCTCACACTAAGTTACATAATTCGGTTGTCCCTTTGAACCTAGATCTTGGGATCTCCAGTCAGCTAGGTTGGGTTGCCATTATGTAACTTTAATTTATAGGCTTTAGACCCATTCCCTTCGATGATTTATTTATTTGCTCTCTTGTTAAACCTTTCGTAAGCAGATCCGCAATATTATCCTTTGATTAGAGATAATCCCATTTGAGAGCAATTGTCTTACAATAATGTGTCTTCGACGAATGTGTCGAGATTTACCGTTATACAAACTACTCTGTGCCCTACCAATTGCAAATTGGCTATCGAAATGTATACAAATTGCAGGCACAGGTTTCAACCACCTTGGAATATCTTCTAAAAAATTTCGAAGCCATTTTGCTTCTTCTCCAACTTTATCTAAAGCTATAAATTCAGATGCCATAGTGGATCTGACAATACACGTTTGCTTAGAAGATTTCCAAGACACTGCAGCTCTTTCAATAGTAAAGATAAATCCGCTAGTGGATTTCAAATCTTTAGTATCGGATAACCAGTTTGCATCACTGTACTCTTCAAGCACAATTGGATATCTTGTATAGTGTAGTCCATAACTTGAGGTGTATCTCAAATATTTGAGTACCCTTACAATGGCCTTCCAGTGATCCTTTCCAGGATTACTTGTAAATCTACTCAGTTTGCTAACTAAATATGTTATGCCTAGTCTTGTGCAGTTCATGAGATACATGAGACTACTAATTATCCGCGAATATTCTATTTGAGATATCGCGTCACCAGTATTTTTCCTTTCCTTTAATAACAAACGCCTCGGGTTGTTACATATAAACATCTTATTCAACGTCACCATTTAGAAAAGCTGTCTTTAAATTCATTTCCAACCTAATAGTTTGATTCTAGGACCCATGCCACTTTTGGCACCATCTGGGATCACCGATTCCATGGACAAGGTCTCATCATCCGCTCCACAACGGGGTAGTCATGGTAGCACCAAGGCATGCGGATACCAGACCATGACACTCTTCCCCACTTACTATGTCGATACCCTTATCGACGCCAAGATCATACCCGAGTACCCTTGTTGCATAAAGTTGATATTTTCTCACATGTCCTTCTATTGTCCTCAAGGACTGGGTCATGATCCCATCAAATGATGCACCGAACACATTTTTATCATGACCTTTTTAGGCGGAGGAACCGCTATCTTAGCAAGACACCCCCACACTTTCATGTATTTATAGGATGGTCTTCGACCCTTCTATAATTCATATGGTGTCTTGTCTAATTTCTTGTGGGGTATTTTATTTAATATATAATTAGCTGTTAAAATAGCTTCCTCCCACAAGTTTTGAGGTAACTTTGAACTTACCAACAAAGCGTTTATCATTTCTTTCCATGTTCGGTTTTTGCGTTCTGCAACACCATTTTGTTGAGGTGAATAAGGAGCAGTGGTTTGATGGACGATACCATTTTTTGAACAGAATTCATTAAACAATGAATTATATTCACCACCTCTATCACTCCTTATTATCTTAATTTTCTTAAAAAAGTTGATTTTCGAACTTATTTTTAAAGAGCTTAAAAGCTTCCAAGGCCTCGTCTTTGCTTCTTAGCAAATAGATATAATAATATCTTTTGCAATCATCAATAAAAGTAATAAAATACTTTTTACCACCTCTAGTTTGCACAAATTTTAAGTCACAACTATCAGTGTGAATTAAATCTAGAGGTTCACTACTTCTTTCTATCAAATAGAAATGAGCCTTAGCCAATTTGGATTCCACACAAATTTCACATTTGTGCTTTTTATCAATAATAATTTTCGGAAGAAAATCCAAATTGCTGATTCTTTGCAAGGTCTTGTAATTTACAGGACCTAATCTACCATGCCATAAATTTAGAAGACTCAACCAAATAAACAGAAGAAATAGTTTTATTAATATTTTTGTTCTTTGGTACAATAGTCATAACATTGAGCTTAAAAATCCCATCACATAGACATCCTCTACCCACAAACATCCCACTTTTAGTGAGTACAAATTTATCTGACTCAAATACGAGCCTAAACCTGTTCTTGCTCAACAGAGAGCCGGAAACCAAATTCTTTCAAATTTCAGAAGCATGAACCACATTGTTCAAAGTTAGTTCTTTACCGGAGGTCATCTTGAGCGCTATCTTTCCATGGCCTCATACCTTGTAGACCGTAGAGTTTCCCATAAATAGTTGCTCATCATCAGTAGCTTCTTATACTCGAAGAAACTCTTTCTTTCAGAACATACATGACAAGTGGCCCCGGTATCAACCCACCACGTCTTAGGGTTTTCCACCAAGTTCACTTGTGATAGTATAGCAGAGAGCTCAATCTCATTATCATCAACTAAGTTGGATTGAGCTTTCTTCTTCTTGTTCTGACGGCAGTCCTTTGCTCGATGTTCGGGCTTGTTGCACACGAAGCAAGTTCCCGTGAACTTCTTGAAATTTGTTCCCTTATTACCTTGGGAAGAACTAGAACCAACATGCTTCCTCTTGTTGTTCTTGTGTGAATGTTCAACAACATTTGCCTTGGCTTCCATGGTCTGAACTTTAGCCCATCTTTTTCGAACCACGGTTATCCTCCTTGATTCTTAACCAAACAATCAAGTCCTCTAAGCTCATCTCATTTCTCTTGTGTTTTAGATAATTCTTGAAATCCAACCACAAAAGAGGCAATTTCTCTATCAAAGCCGCCGTCTCAAATGATTCACTAAGAATCATACCTTCGGCAGTGATTTCATGGTGGATCAACTGATACTCTTGGACTTGGCTGATAAGGTTTTCGAGTCCACCATTTTGTATTCCAAAAACCTGCCAACCACAAATTTCTTCGTGTCGACATCCTCGGTTCTATACTTTCTTTCCAAGGACTCCCACAGCTCTCCTGCTATTTTTTTTTTGGGCTATACATGTTGTATAACGTGTTGTCCAATCCGTTGAGGATATAATTCTTGCATAGGAAGTCAGAATGCTTCCATGCTTCCACCGAAGCTACAACCATAGTATCGGTCTCTTCCTCTTTGAGAACCGGAGCCTCCTCTCGTAGGAAACGGGCAAGGTTGAGGGTGATCAGATAGAACAGCATCTTTTACTGCCAACATATAAAGTCCAGACCACTGAACTTCTCGGGCCTCTCACCATGTGTTACATATAGTGGCTGTGGTGCTATAGGCGCACTAGCAATATCGATAGATCGTTCTGGTCATTTGTTATCAAAAAATAACAGGATCAACTTGTAACAGTTTATAAAAATAATTTCACAACTAGTATGTTCACAATATATATATTACAAAACAGTATGAATATATATATGTGTATATGCAATCACTTAATATAGAGCAATGTAAGAACCGTATATATGCTTTCAATAATATAACGATATATTAAATGCTGTTAACAATATAACTATATATTATATGCTATTAATAAATATATTCAACAAACAATAATGAAACAAAACCCCCAAAAAAATCGTCTTAAGATGCTATTACTAATTCGAGTTCGAACATAAACAGGTTTTTCGTATCAATACTGTATAAACATAAAAGAATAATTAAACAAGAAGCAGAACAAATAATTCTTTATTAAGCATAACCAAATTACATAATATATGAACATTAGACAGTACGCATATACTTACAGATTTATTTTGAACAGAAAAATTATATCGAGTCAAGGTAGAACCTCTGATCTTAAGAAGAAATTTGCCTGTCTCTTAAGTGCTTACAGTATGGATGCAAACCGTCTCCCAAGTTTCCTCGATAACGTTGTTGTTGAGAGTACACTCGAAGCAATACAGCGAACCAGAAAAGATGTCGGTCTCTTTCACAAGACAATAGGAAAAACCGAGAGCAAGAAGAAGAAATGAATATATTTTTCAGTGCAGAAAACAGTGACTGAACTCAATATTTATAGGGAAATAAATGTCTGTTCGGAACAGACAAACCACTTGAAGAACCAGTTCGGTCAAGGTCCGAACCAACATGTCTGAAACCGAACAGTCAATGGACAAGACTGTAGGAACATACATGGAACGATTCGGTCAAGACCGAACGGACATGTCTTAAATCAGACAATCCTCTTGGTCGGTTAGGCAGTGTCGGTTCGGTTTGAACCTAAAAACCATGTCTTAAACAGACATGTTAAAAGGTTGGTCCGAGTGGATAGTAAATAATTAATTATTGATCCAAACCCGACCCGACCCAACCCAAGCCCATGTGTGCGTAGGTCCTCATCCTTCACAAAAACTTGGGTGCTCCTTGGGGCCTAACCCAACATTGAACACAAGCCTATATAAACAACAAGCATAAGCCTTTATTCTTTCAATGTGGGATTCCATACCATGCACAACATCAACCATTTTTCTTTCTCTTCAAGTGGGTGTTTAGAGATCAATTTTTCATTCAAACATGATAACAATTATGTACATAAATTATAAACCGTGTATTTACATATGACAACCTACATATTGATATACGTATTTCGTATTTATACACTCAAATTAACTATTGATATCTAACATTAATTATGTTTTCGTTTAATATATATCACCTTAATCAGTATCACTAGGCACTGATTAATATTTTTCAAATAAAAAATTATCGATCTTATAAGTATAGGGATCAATCTTTTAAGAATAGAAATTGAAGTAAAGTAAAAAATGATCGATCTTTTAAGTGTAGGGATAAATCATTTTTTTATTAATGCAGATTTTTCGAAAAAAAGTCAAACAATAAATTTTTTCCCGTAAAATCATCAAAACAATAAAAAAAAAATATCATTTTTTTCAAAAAATAAGTCGATTTTCTAAAAGTTATTTTCAAAAATTAATTTTCTCGAAACAAATTGAGTCTTAATATTTATTTATTTTCCTACATTTTCTCGCCAACCAATCATAGCTGTATTGACTGTTAATTATTCAACTGCTTTTTTTTTACCCTTGCCAAAGCGAATTCTATGGACAGATACGGCAATGATATATATATATATTTTTTTAATTTAAAGAAAACATTTTTTATTGATTAGGTGAAATCTTTTTATGACTTTAGTGGAAAATGGGAATAAAATCAAGATTATAAATTTTTTATTTAAATTTTAGTTATTCAAACAATGAATTTGAATTTATTTAAAATTTTAAATGTAAAATTCTTGATGCTTTCAGAATTTTAAATCATAAATTTTAATCTAAATCAAAATTTAAGATCTCGGACTATGAAACATTATGGTTTTCCCAACTAAAACAAAAAAAAAAAAACTTCATTAAATAGCGTTTCTTTTCATTTGGATTAAACAATATTAATAATTTTGTCAGCTAGATGTTGTTTTACGGTTTTGTTAATGAATGTCTTTAGAATATTCTTTAAGATTAATTAATATATTATTATTATATTAAATGTAGTAGTTGATAATTTTATTCAGTATTTTCAATACATTAATAGAATATATTATTATGGATCCGTTTAACCGATGCCTATATGTATCAGTTAAGGATTATTTATTTACTATTTCAATTTTTTTTTAAATTTAATATATTATTTTTACTGAATTAAAAAAAAATGATACATTCATTATATATTTTTCTATAAATAATACTTTAACCAGTGTTACTAAGCATTGATTATTATTTCGCTATTATTATTATTATTATTATTATTATTATTGTTATGTATAATAACTTTAAAGAGGCCTTGGTTAACAATTTTTTTTTTTTTTTTTTACTGCAGCTGTTTTATGACTATAGCTTATGGTGTAGTTTTGTCGACCGAATTCGTTTTTGTCGTGCCTCACATTTCGTAAAGTCAATTTCCCCCAAAAGTCAGGTACTTGGTGACGAAACTTCTCACAATCTCTTCTTCTATTCTTGTCGCTTTCTCTCTGTCTCTCGCATTCTGAATAATTTTACTTAGTAGAACTATTCTTCAACTGAACAGATCATTTCAAAGAATTAATGGCTGCTGAATTTGCTACATCCGTTGCTGTTAATGTCGCGGAAAACGTGGTGGAGCAATACGTGGTGAACCCAGCATTAAGTAATCTTCGCTTCGTGTTTTGTTTCCAAAGCATTGTTGATGAATTTAAGGAGCAGAAACAAAAAATTTCATCGGCACAAACTCGGCTTCTAAACGATGTTGAGGAGGCCAGAAGGCAAACTTTGGAAATTGAGCAGGACGTGGAGGAATGGCTAGAAGAGGCAGATAAAGTACAGAAAGAAATAGAAAGCCTGGAAAACGAAATACAAGAAAATAAGACATGTCTCACTTGGTGTCCTAATTGGAGCTGTCGTTTTAGGCTTGGTAAGAAAATAGCAAAGAAGACGATTGGGATTGCTAAACTTGTGGAGACTTCAAAATTTGATCGCAATCGCATAGGCCATCGTGCTACTCTGCCCAAGTTCCTCTCGTCTAAGGATTTCGTGCCTTCTAAATCTTCAGAATCTGTCTTGAATCGGATTTGGGAGAAGCTGAATAATGGTAGTGTTTATGTGATTCGGGTGCTTGGGATGGGTGGGGTGGGGAAAACCACCTTGGTCAAAGAAGTCGGAAAGAAAGCTCAAGAATTGAAGCTTTTCGATGAAGTTGTGATGACTACGGTGTCCCAAAATCCGAACATTGACAAAATTCAAGATGAAATAGCAGATCTCTTGGGTTTAGAGTTTGATAAGAAAAGCGAACAAGGAAAAGCACGGCAATTATGGCTGAGACTGAAAAATGTGGAGAGAATTCTCATCATTATTGATGATCTTTGGAATTACGTCAAGTTGGATGATATTGGAATTCCCATCGGTGAAGATCACACGGGTTGTAAAATTCTTTTGACAACGCGTAATCGAGCAGTATGCTCTTATTATGATATGCCTTCAGAAAATGTGATTGACCTGGCAGTTTTAGAAGAGGATGAAGCATGGGATTTGTTCCAAAAAAATGCAGATCTAAAGAATGACTCTGAAGGTATCCGCTTGCTTGATGTAGCAAAGGAAGTTGCCAGGGAATGCAGTGGTTTGCCTCTTGCAATTGTAACCATAGCAAGGGCCCTGAAACATAAAACTCTTGATGCATGGAATGTAGTCAATAAGCAACTCAAAGACTGCCGACATTCTGACGATATCTATGAAGACATCTACAGACGTCTCAAGATTAGTTATGATTGTTTGACGGGAGAAAACATCCAATCATGTTTCTTATTGTGTTCGCTTTTCCCGGAAGATTATGATATCAGTATTGAAGATTTGACCAGAATCGGAGTTGGGCAAGGGTTGTTCCATGATACTAGCTCACTTGATCTTGCAAGGACGGAGATGCGTGTCAAGCTAGCAGACCTCCAAAACTCTGGTTTGCTGCTGGATAGTCGTAAAGATAAATGTGTGAAAATGCATGATGTGGTTCGTGATTTTGCTCACTGGATAACATCTAAAGGAGAGAAAGTATTTATGGTAAAAGCTGGCCATGGATTGAAGGAGTGGCCTAGGAGTGAAAGTTTTGAACGTTTCACAGCAATCTCTTTAATGAACAACAAAATAGAGAAGCTTCCTGATGGACGGAAATGCCCAAAGCTTGAAACCCTGTTACTGGGTGGAGATGGTTCAACCAAAGTTTCAGGTGCATTTTTCGAAGGAATGAAAGCCCTAAAAGTTTTAACCCTTGAAAGTGTTCTGTTGTCACTCGAAGGACTTCAAGGCTTGACAAATCTTCGAACTCTGCGCTTAAAAAGGTGCAAGCTGGAGAATGTTTCATCAATTGCAAAATTGAAGAAACTTGAGATTCTAGACCTTCGCGGTTCTCATATCTACGAGCTGCCGCTTGAGCTAAGTGAATTGAGTGGTCTAAGATTGCTGGATCTATCAGCATGCGCAATGCTTCAGAGGATTCCCCTCAACTTGCTCCCAAGGTATCATTCAAATGCTTGTTTCCCATTTCTTCTTTTCCTATTATATATTTAATTTATTCAGTATCTATCATTTCTAATGCTAGCTTTTATTTATCTTTTTGGGTGAATATTGCGAGTAAATAAAATAATCAAAAGCCGGATAATAGATTATTTATTTATTTATTTATAAAAGGGAGGTCGCAACTTAAAAATAGGGGAAAATGTTGCAGATATTGAGATTTGAACCCTAAACTTGCTAAATGTTACTTCTTAAGAGTGGCTGCATGAACTAATTGGATTAAATTCCGGATTCGGTTAATCGCTTTCTATATATGCTAACTGATATGCCTTTGCATTGATAAGGGTGTAGTGGGATTGGGGTGGAGGTCTAGGTTTAACATTACATTAGTGCTAATTCCTATTGTAGAAAGAAAAAAGTATTAATATGGTGAATTAATAGGCATGATGATTTATATACATTAATTAATACATAAAGCTATCTCATATATATATATACAAGAGTGGAAAAACAGAACAAACAAAAGTCAAGAGAGTTGGGAGTGTTCATGATATCTATCTCTTTTTTTTTTCTTTCTATTTTTTGCCAACAAGCAAGGAAATTTAACACTTTAGTAGTCCAAAAGTGGTGTCATTTTCTTCAATTGAATCAGCTTGGGCATTGCCCCCAATGGCCAACCGCAATAACTTCTACTCATCCTAGGTTCTAAGTTAGAAACTTTCTAGACTTGGAAACAGTGAGGAAGCAAAAGTATATAACCAGGTTTAGTAAGGGGTATGCTATTGATATGATTGCTTTAATTATTTTGTGTTTTTTCTAGATTGTTGTCCCTGGAAGAGCTATACATTGATTATCCTAGCTTTGAACAATGGACAACTGAAGAAAAAAGTGCTGAGGGAAGCAATGCAAGCCTCTCAGAGCTAAATCTGGTGCCCCATTTAAATGCACTTACATTGTGCGTGCGTTCTAAATGCCTTTCAAAATATTTTGTCTTCCCAAAATTAGAGAGGTATGCAATAGTGGTAAATAAATGGCAAAATGATCACTATCCCACCTCTAAAACCCTGAAAATCAAAGAATCCTCACTGGATGCATTTAAAAAGTTGCTTCTCAACGTGGAAGATCTTTCCTTGGATAGCATAAGGGGTTACAAAAATCTTGTTCCAGTCTTGGATCGACGAGGCCTCCAGGAATTAGCTTTTCTTGAACTTCAAGATTGCAAGGATATTGAATGTCTGATCGATACGACTCAGCACCAAGCACCAACCCCTGCATTCTCCAATTTGGAGAAATTGACCATGACTAAAATGGTTTCTTTGAAACTGTTATGCAATGGTCTGCCTCCAAAAGAGTTCCTGCGGAACTTAGAAGAGTTGACAATAAGAAATTGTATGGACATGATCTCTGCAGTTCCAGGGGTACAAAATCTAAGAAAGGTGACGGTCAAAGATTGTCGTCAGTTGCAAGTGGTATTTGAAATGGGAAAGCTTCTTCATTCCAAGCAAGAAAATGAGGCACAATTGCTCTCAAAGTTAACAAACTTGGAGTTAGAGTTATTACCAGAGTTGTGGTGCATATGGCAAGGACCGACTCATCATGTAAGGCTCCAAAGTCTGAAGGTTGTAAAAGTAAAACATTGCGACAGATTGACATCTTTATTCTCGCCTTCCCTTGCTCAAAGTTTGACTGAGCTTGAAGAACTCGAGATACTCCATTGCCCTGAATTGAAGCAAATCATTGCTGAATTCGAAGAAGATGATCAAGAAATATCACAGAACTCCTTTTCGCAACCTTTGTGTTTGCCGAAATTAACAAAGATTAAGATAATTGATTGTTCTAGATTGGCATATGTCTTCCCAATGTCAATGGCCGAAGGTCTTCCACAGTTGAAAAGCCTTTGCATCATTGATTCCTCTCAATTAGAACAAATTTTCAGCACTGCAAAACAGAATAAAGATGAAAAGGATATTGTGCTCTCACAGTTGCAATCATTAGTCCTTCAAAATTTAATGAATTTGAAGAGTTTCTGTCCAGAAAATCGTTTTATAAAATTGCCATCTTTGGTAGAGTTGAAAGTGTATAGATGTCCCCGACTGACTCATTTCACTGGTCAGCTACCAGCTAGGACTCGGGCTCAACTAAAGGTACTTCCTTCTCTTTCTTTCTCTCTCTCTCTCATTTTACTGAATAATTTATCATATTTGTAATCTACTTGAATAGATATTCAAAGATGATTCGATTCATCTTAATTATTTGGTTAAAGTTCAAATTTGTATGCTTATCAAATGGAAACAATCACATTGAGATAGATGGCTTCAAAGTCATCACTAGCTCTAGAAATTGATGTTTGAAGGGAGACATAAAAGAAGCACTTGCTTAAAGTGCTAAAACCTTCTATAAATATGGATTTTTGGTAGAGATCTCGAATTCTAGTCTATTATACTTCCTTCTCAGACCAAAAAAGAAGTAGTATCATGTATTTATATTCAACAGTAATCACAATCTAATCGAATAAGACCATGTTCTTACAGGAGCTACGCCTCTTTAAGGTTGGGAATAATAGCCAATTGTATAATAGAGCTGGCCCCCAATTGAGACACAGCTCATCATCAGATTCAGAATATTTGACAATTGGGAATTGTCAAGAGATATTTCAGCTTCAAGGTGGATACCTCCTTCTAAGTCTGGAGACACTACACTTGGAGGACTTACCTGAGTTACAGGTTATATGGAAAGGTCCAACTCAAGTAGAAACCCTTCAAAATCTCAAAAAATTGATGTTGATTGACTGCAAGAGTTTGAGATACGTCTTCCCACCGATGCTTGCCCAACATTTGTCGCATTTGAACTTCCTGTGTGTAAAGGGATGCGAGGCATTACAGAAAATAATTGATCAGGATCAACCATCATCATCAAATGTTGAACTTCAATCTACAATAAGCTTCCCTAGTTTAACAAAACTATGGATCGTAGATTGCAACAAATTGAAAAGTCTCTTCCCAATCAGTGTTGCTCATTGTCTTCTTAATCTCGAAGAATTCAAAGTAGAAGGAGCTTCCACATTAGAGCAAATATTTGAACATGAAGATGAAACAGACCTCAAAGATGAGAAAGAGATGGTACTCCCTCGATTGAAACGATTATTACTTAAAAGCCTACCTAGCCTCACAAGGTTCATTCCTGAGTGCTATCATTTTGTGCTCCCGACATTGGAATATTTGGAAGTAAAAGAATGTTCGAAGATAACTACAAGTTTTCTTGTTCATTCAGAATCAGCATGTTCTATGCATGATCAAACCAAGGTATCCAATGAGCATTCTTTTACACTATTAACCTTATTAATTAAAATTTTATTTTGGTAGGAATACATGTATAATATTGGGTAATTTATGTGTTCACAGGAGTTTAGCCTCTTTAATATGAGAAATAAGAACCAGCAGTGTGACACCATTGCACCTGCTTTGAGACGAAAGTCACCAAATTTGGAGTATTTGACGGATCCAAATCAGGCTGAAGGTGGATATACTCTGTCAAGTTTAAGGGTATTACGATTGGACACTCTACCTGAATTATGCATTATATGGAAGGATCCAGTCCAACATGTAACCCTTCGGAATCTTATTACAATGAAGGTCGTTCATTGCAAGAGCCTGAGACATGTTTTTTCACCTACGATTGCTCAGAATTTGTTGCACTTGAAATATCTAAAGATATGGGGATGCGAAGCATTGGAGCAACTCATTGCCGAAGATCAAATTTCATCATCACAAGTTCATCGCCAAGTATGTTTCCCCAATTTGACTAGGTTGCAAATTGGAAAGTGCAGAAACTTGACCTGCCTATTCCCTGCTAGTTTTGTTGGTTATCTTTCGAAACTCAGATATCTCATAATTGAAGAGGCCTTTCAATTGGAGCATTTGTTTGAACATGAAGATAAAGCGAGCACCAAAGATGGGAAAAGGGTGGTTCTCCCTCAATTAGAAGTTTTATTCCTTGGAAATTTGCCAAGCCTCTTGAGCTCCATCCCTGAGGGTTATCATTTTATATTCCTATCTTTGCGGTCTTTAAGGGTAGAAAAATGTCCCAAGATAACTACAGCTTTTACTGTTGATTCAAATCTTTCTGTTCACGCCAAAACAAAGGTATCCCATCAAAACTCCTTTTCCTATTGCTACACACAATATAATCATATAAATGAGATTACCAAATTGGTGTGTTAAAGTTAAACAAGATTAATTCCTTATTTCACATCTATAATTAGTAGACTTGTTCTCATTTGTCACATTTTAAATTTGTTGTGAAGACATCCCAACTTGTTGACAAAGATACGACCCCAAGTGCTACTGCAATTCAAGGAATAGAAGATGGAACAAACAGGCCTACCAGCAAAGACATATATTGGTATCGTTGGTATCAACCGCATGCACTACCTGCCTACATGGAAGACCCAGGAGAAAATTTCTCGCAATAAAGTACAAAATCTTGCCTTTGGAACATAAGGTAGATGTGCCTACAATTCTTATTTATTTATTTATTTATTTCATTCATTAATCTACTAGTTAAAATTGTTCGGTTTTGTGCTCAATCTTTTTCCTCTATTTCCTTTCACTATATCTCAAGGAAGGCGAATGGGGTTTGCTAATTGGATTGCTGTCAAAACAAGAATGTCACAATTTCAAGAGGATTGGGTCGCAAATCAGTTGATAATTTGAAATTTTGAATGATGAGTTAATTTCAATGGGCTACTGCTAATCTCAAGGGGAAGTCTATGGCCGCCATTATCCTCAGGCTTGCCTGGTCAGCTCATCTCTATTTTATATGGAGAGAGAGTGAGGAACAATATGAAGCTTGGAGGGCCTCCTAAAACTGCTGAGAATATCTTTGTTCTCATTAAGGAAGCTATTCAGCTCAGACTTTGCAGCATCCGGTTTGCCACTGCTTTGAAATATTAAACTATTTGCCAGAATTTGCGTTTGCAACATTCTGTTTATGTTTCTGTTTAATGTTCTGTATTTTGTGATCTTCTTTTTTTCCTTTTGTTTGGTTTTGCTGCTCTTTCTTAGTACTTCAAGTATTTGATTTAGGATGAAATACACCTTTAAGTCCGAATGTATTAAATATAGAATTTAATTTTCTTTTGTGGAAAGTAAGATTTTATAATAAAATTATCTTTTATCAAAATAGAATCATTAAAAAAAGTTTAGAACCTAAGAATTAAAATATACGGGGTTATTTTTTTTATTTTAAATTTAACAATTTTATCATTAATTTAAGTAGATTATTACTGATTTGTTTTAAATTTTGAAGAAAATTGTCATGTGTGATGTTTTGAAGGACATGCACGTAATAAATTTCGTCTAAATTCTAAAATCATATTGATGGAAATTAATTTAAAAAGTCATGATGAAAGTTAAAATCTATTTTTTAAGGTCACAATAAAAATTAAATATTATGAAAAGATAACAGGGCTAGTTTAGCATTGAAAAAAGCTTAAGTTGGAAAAAGTTCGAGTTGGAAAAAGTGTGTTTATAAAGTGTGATGAAAAAATGTGATTTAAAAACTTTTAAGTGTTTAGCATTGTTGTGAAACAATGTTGTAGGAAATTGAAATGTCAAAAAAAGATATGTTTAAAATAATAAAAGTGTAGAGATGTGAGGATAATAAAGTCATTTTATCCAAAAGTCAGCTTTTAAAGCCCCAAAGCTATATTTTTTGGCTTTTTGGTTTGGCTTTTCAAACCATGGTTTCAACAGCAGAAGCCAATTTTTTTTATCTGTTTAGCATTGCGTTTGTGGTGAAAAACAGCTTTTGACCTCAAAAGCTGTGCCAGAAGCAATGTTAAACGAGGCCTAATTCTACAATCTAAGTATCAATCAATCACGGAACCATAACAAGGAGGAAAACGTTAAACTTTTCTAAAAGGTATGGATTTTTGTAATAATTTATATTTTGGATTACTAAATTTAGCATCAATTTTTATATAGATCACAAACGTTTAATTTTATCAAATTACATCACTAAACTTATATTATTAATAAATTAAGTCACTTATGCTAATTTCGTTAAATAATTTTAACGAAAAAGCAGACTCAGCGTAAAAAGTTTTTTTATCTAAAATGTCAGTCATGCATTATTTTGATAAAATGTAAAAAATATATGAATATTGAGTCAATTTTCCCGTTAAAATTACTAAATAGAATTAGTATACGTGACTTAATTTATTAATAATAGAAGTTCAATAATATAATTTGATGAAATTAAAAATTTGTTACTTTTATAAAAGTTGATGCTAAATTCAGTGATCCAAAATATAAATTATCCGAATTTTTGTGAGCTCTAGAGGAGAATAAAAGTAACCAAATACAAGGAATTATTGTGTAAAAAATCGATAATATATACGCAGCAGTTGTTAACTTTTTATCAAACTCAAATAATTCTTCAACTTGTCCTTTATCTGTTCAATCCCAAATTTTAGGACATTAAGAAACAACGAAAAATGATTTCAGAATTTCGAGATAACTATTAACTTCTTTGTTTGACTAATCTGTAATTTTTTATATATAACTTTTTGCTATAGGCAAAAAGATGGATAATGCATATTCTACATAGCATATTTTGAAATCTTTGCATGTAGCATCATTATATATATTGTACTATCAAATATTTCTTTCTCTACACTTAAGCATCGGTTCAATGGTAAGTAACTTGGATACGAATTCCCTTTATTTAAACTAAAATAAAATAAATTTACATAAGTAATCAGACAATCATTTATACATTAATTATTTAAATGAATGTTAACATGTTCTTTTTTTTTTATACTTGCAATAATTGTTAATCAACAATTTGAGGTGATTTCATAAGAAAATCAATTGAAGGGTACACAACATCTTTTTAGGTATCTTTAAGGAAATTTAAGGATAAAAGGGGAAAAGGATTCAAACTTTAGACCTTAACCTCTTTTAAGAGGGATAACAATCTTTAGACCAAGCCTATATTTACATTTTTTTTCTTAAATAATTAACTTTAGAATAAGACCACATTACAAGAAGACAGATTTTTACCGACGAAATATTTCGTCGATGAAAGTTCGGATTCCGTCGGTAATATTTAAGTCGGTGATACTATTTCCATCGAGAATATAAATTCCGTCGGTAATATTTCTGAAGGAACATTCCGTCGGTAAAGACAATATCGACAGATATTTCGTCGGTAAATTAATATTACTGACGGAATATTTCATCGATAAATTTTTATCATTGAGGGAATATTCCGTCGAAAAAGACAATACCGACAGAATATTCCGTCGGTGATTTGTGTTTTGAAAAATAAAAAGTTTACTTTAATTTAATTTTTTGAAATAAATTATAAATTTAAAATTTTTAAATATACCAAAATATATTATTATTTGTCATTAAAAATAAAGTAAATTATATAATATTATAAATAAACAAATATTTAAATAAATTACAATATTATTAAAAAATATAATAATATTCAAATGTCGAAGTCGGCAATTTGGAAAAGATGCATCACTCTGTACTGCTGTCATCGACGTCACTGTCTACGTCGCCACTGCCTCTGGCACCGCCTCCGATAGCACTTAGTCCAGCACCACTGCTTCTGACAGCACCGATTCAGGTATCACTGGTTCCGATCCGGCCTAATCCAACTACCAGTTGTGACTGCAGCAAAGGTGCGAACATCGGACCTCAATGCATTATACCCGTCCTCGGGCTGAGCTGTTGGTGGCTGCTTTGCAATACTAGGACACATGGAGTGTAGCTGGCTGCATCTGAACTTTGCTGACTGCCAGGTGTATTGAAACTTTTTCGTCTCTTCGGTCTTGTTCCAAACCCATAAACATGCGTCTGTGTAGTCTCAATGCTCTCAATAGCATCAGACCAGGACTGAGGATCGAAATTAGGATGCGTAGACATATCGTCCCCATATTTTTGCTCCAACGAGGCAGTATAGTTTTCCTACAATCACAAATATTTAAATATAAACAATTAATATATGACATTGTAATGAACACGTACATAAACAATTCAGTAACAACATGCAATTAATGTAATAAAAAAATATTGATATAGTTAAATACTTACGCTAACAATTTTAGACTTGTTGTCTACGTAATCACCTTGACCATTTACACGTTTATGGGTTTTGTTAAATAGTTTTAGGAAACGGGTGTCGCGCTACAACTCTTGTGACTACAAATTAATAGAATTTATGAAATGACATTAATAAAAGAAAATATTCACATATTTTATAAATTAATACTTTTAAACAATAAATTGCAAAGAAAATAAATCTTACCATCCTGTGACCAGTAATTAGAAAAGGAACTGATCCTCCAGTGTGCTTGGTAATGCTTCCGTCCTTCTCCATGTTCCTATTATCCTTGGCCTTTTGGGACCTATTTTTCCAAGCGTCAGTACTCCAGAAGCTGTCAATTAGTTGATCCCAAATATCGACTGCTATCTAATCACACTTGTAACCTTTGCAGTCTTCTATTCTCGTCATCTGAAAGAAGGCCATGGCATTTTCTCTCTCATAATTCAACATGTCTTTGAATCGATCCTTGCATGTGGCCTCTCATAATTTCCTAACCAGTGGTGTTTGCTCGAGAGACCACTAGCATTTTCCCTATAATGAGATAGTACGAATTAATATATACTATTAAACATACTTAAATTATAATATGACTCTTAACCAAATCATACCTGAAATAAAGTCCACATAAAAAGTTTCACGTCAGCAGGTATCTTTGACCAAGTAGGCCACGGTATGTTATAGTGTTTTTTAATCTACGAGGTAGTGGTCAATTTTACATAGCTCTCCATGAAAGTCCTAAAATAAATGCTACGTGTTAGTGAACAATAATTTATTTGTTCAAAAAATGGAATTATCATAATGTAATTAACTTACGTATTTTGTAAAATTAACAGTTAGAACCTGTTATCCGAATTACTCGATGTCGATAATCTTTTTCGTCCGACCTTTACTCCGTTTCTTTTGCTCAGTGAGAGTACTATCAGGCGGCGAAGGATGTAATGAAGGCACCTTTGACTCTTGCCCCGTGACATCATCCGCGAAATATTGCGAAATGTCATTTAGTGCTGGGGTACTCAATGGTACTGCAGGATCCGCCTGAGTTGCCGAAAAAGATATCGGACGGGGCACTACTGAGGGACCTAGTGGGGAGGGAGTCGATGCGAACGAAAGTACTGTGGAAGGAGCCAATGCTGGGGGAGCCAGTGGTGACGGAGGTAGTGCAGAGGGAGTCCGTGGGGAAGGAGCCGACCCAGACAGCAACTGTGGTGTAGAAGGCCCCGAGGAAAATCCTTGAGATGCTTTGAAAGCATCCCATATTGAATCGTGTGATTTTTTTTACAGTTTTACGCCCTCCTCACATTTCATCTGTAACATGAAAATATGAAATTTATTAGTAAATATATATGAATAGAATATATTATTTGACAGATCATACACGTACAAAATAATTAAAAATATTAACTTTCTAATCATCATTATTCTCGTCGTTCTCATCAGCATCATTGTCATTGCTGTCATCATAATCTCCTTCTACGTCTTCATCATCATCATCAAAATATTAATGTTTACTTCTTCGAAATCACCATGAACCAAAAGTCGAGATTGTCAAGATCTTCTGAATATGTTACAATTAGAGGTGGCAATTTGGGCGGGTTCGGGTCGGGTTCATTCGGGTTCGAGTTCATTCGGGTTCGGGTTCATTCAGGCTCATTTGGGTTCAGGCCCATTGGGGTTCGGGCTCATTCAGGTTTCGGCCCAATCGGGTTTGGGTCCATTCAGGTTTGGGTCCATTCGTATTCAGGTTCGTTCGGGTTCGGGTTTGTTTTACATCATTTTTATTTTATGTTAGATGCAATCATTTTTACATAATTTAAATATTTACTTTTAAAAATAAATTAAATATTTTATTATTTTTTTTAAAAATAATCTTTTATTATAATATGATATTTTTAATTATATTTATTTATTAAAATCAATATTTGTTAGCACCAAAAGAATATAAAATTAATTTTTTATATAAAATAAAATTTTAAAATAATTTATTATAAAAAAATATGATATATTATAAATTAATCATATTAATATTTAAAATAATTGATTTGATGAACTCGAATTTCAACATGTAAATACATTATAATTTATTTTCACTACAAAATAAGAGACTTTTAGGGATGATCTGTGACATTCAACTTTGATGTCTAAACGGGCTTGAACTGCCCATTTACAAATATGGTCGGGCTTGGGCAGAATTTGAGGCCTATATTTTGGGTTGGTCCAGGTTTGGGCAAGTGAATATGGTGTTGATACCATACCTAAACCCGGCCCGAACCCGGCCTGACTCGGCCCATGAGCACCTTTATACCAAGTGAACCAATCTTGAATTTTGATATGATATGTTACTAAAAGTAAATTATATCTTAAATTATATCAAGTGTAATAAAATATTAATAATTTAAAAAATACTTATCCAAAATAAAATAAATAATAAATTAATTACAAAATTAAATTAGCTAATTATGTTAAATACTTTTAAATTCTAAAAAAATATAATACTTTTATAAATCAATATTTGATGACTTAATTTAATAATGTGGCTAAGAAAACTATATATATGTTGTAAAGAGCAACACATTTTAAAAAAAAATAGTTTTTATCTATTTTTTTAATATAAGAAATACTATTATACTAGAGATACGTTAAAATGAATGAATTGTTGTTAATTAATTTTAATATATAAAAAATACTATTATACTATTATTATAAGGGTGCTCTTAAAAAAACATAAACAAAGGACAAGTAATATTTTATGTAAAAAAAATTCACATTTCTAAAATCTTTATGAGTTTAGAATCTTTAGATAGTGGACTCATCAAGATATGGAACATTAAAGTTATAAGTGCAAAATATAATTTTATTTTTGATAAAATTATTATTTTATCATATATATAAAATATAAATTAAATTTTAAATTTTAATTAAATTATTAAAAAAGATATTAGTATAAAATTGATAAATAAAGTTCCTGCTTTATAAAAAAAAAATTATTTAATTACAAATTGATAATTTTTTTTTAGTATTAAATTCGGGTTCGGGTCGGACTTGGGTATTTTTGGGTTCGGGTCATTTCGGGCCCTTTCGGGTTCGAGTAATTTCGGGTTCGGGCTATTTCGGGTTTGGGTTTTTTTACTTTATGGTCAAATCGGGTTTGGGCGGGTTCGGGTTTTTTTGGGCGGGTTTTCAGATTCAGGTTCATTTTGCCACCTCTAGTTACAATGGTGGGAGTAGGCACATCCATTTGTTGATAAACCCCTTCGTTTAGATCAATTATTTCTCTTACACGAGATCCAATGTCAAATCTACTCCTAGCCTTTGTTTTGAACACAACCCACCAATCTCGACGTTCTCTCCTATTCGATGGATAAGAACTGTAATACACTTGTTGACATTGATGAGCTAAAACAAAAGGTTCATTACTAGCAAGTATTGACCTATACTTTTTTTTTCAACAAGCCCATTATGAGGATCTACCCGAATTCCTTTATCTGTATCAAACCATCGACATTTAAAAAATACAACCCGATTTCCCACACCAAAATATTCTAGCTCCACAATATCTAACAACATTCCATAAAAGTTATGCGAAAAATCATTATAACAATTGCCTTTCACGCATACATCGTTATTCATGGTTTTTCGATTTTGTCTATAATCTAATGTATGAAACTTGAAACCATTAACGAAATATCCAGAATAACACCAACCCATACGTCTTGGACCATGAGATAACTCAACTATACGAGAGTTATGTTGAATTGAACCTTGCTAAACCTATGAACAATAACGAAAAACAATATGACATTCAATATCAAATTGTATCAAACAATAGCAAACCATTATTTTTTTTCTTTCACTTACATATTCCTTAAACCATTTTGTAAATCTAGTTGCACGGACTTTCTCCAACTCTCCATCACTAATGTTCGGTGCATCGATTTTCACTATTTCATTAAAACCCTAAAAATGAATTACAGAATGAGTTACACTATATTTATTATATAACGTAATGCCTAAATTCGGTAATTAAGCAACGGTAAATCTCTTACTTAATATAAGGTATGACTTCCTCGTAATTGATTAATACACATAATTCAGCTGCATCATACTCATCGTGCTCTAGGTAACGGGTCTTTGTTTTTTTCGGACCAAACGATTTTCCTGGATGTGTGAAAATTGAGAGTCGTCCCATTGGATCGACATCTCCTCTATCATCATTTTGGGGCACCCGAGTAAATATTGTTTCAACATTTGGTTCAAAATATAAGGCACAGAACGATGAAATTTCTTCCATTATATACGTCTCAACTATTGGCCCTTCCACACATGCTAGATTTTTCACTTTTCTCTTTAGATGATGTAAAAATCTAAGAATCATAAACGAATAATAAATTAGCAAATGTTCAATTCAATTGAGTAAATAATCAATCAATAAGGTACATCATTTAGTACCTTTCGAATGGATACATCCATCAATAATGGACCGGTCCACCAACTTTTGCCTCATAAGGTAGATGAATAGGCAAATGTTTCATTGAATCAAAAAATGGGGGAGGAAATATTTTTTCCAACTTGCAAATTGTCTCACCAATATCGGTTTCCCACAAATTCATATGGTCGACATGGATTTCTGTAGAGCATAAGTCTCTGAAAAAATGAGATAGCTCCGTAATTGCATACCAAATTGTGCTAGGTACCAGATCTCGAAAAGCAATTGGAAGCAATCGCTGCATAAAAAATATGACAATCATGACTTTCATGCCATAAAACCTCTCATCAACCACATTTGCACAATGCCAAATATTCGAGGCAAATCCATCGGGAAGTTGTAATTCTTTTACCATGCACAAACTCTTTTTTGATCTTCCATCTTTAATATGTAACTAGCTTTAGGCTTGTAGGTTTTTTCATTGCTTTCCACCAATTCTAATTTTGACCGTCTGCAAAGCAATGGTAAATCCATTTTAGCCTTTATATTGTCTTTTGTTTTGCCGTTGACATCCATCATTGTGTTGAACACGTTATCAAACACATTTTTTTCATTATGTATCACATCCAAATTATGCCGAATGAGATTGTTCTCACCGTAAATGTTTCCATTGTAATTGACATTTTTTTTACCTTTATTTTTTAATTTTAATTTTCACATGAAACAAGCTATAGAGAAAAAGTTGGAGTAAACAATTTTATATTCTTTTTGAAAAAATTATTTTAATTTGAGAAGTGATATGTGAGATGACATCAATTCATATGGCCACTTGATGTCTTTTTTTTTTTTGGGAACTTGGCCATTGGCATAGGGAACCAATCATTTTAACTTTGATGAATTCGATACCAAGTTATTTTATATTTATGTTAGTTTCACAAACTTAATTAATATAATAAATAAATAAAAATCAAAATACATATTTATTATTTATTATTTTAAAAGAATATTCATTATTTTTTATTGTAAATATATGAAAGGTCTATTTGAGTTACTGGATTACATAATCAGAGATTCTCTCCTACTAAAAAAACCAATCATTTTTCAAGATATGAACTTATCCTCAAGTTATATAAGTTGCTTTTTTTAATTATTTTGTTAAAATAAAATAACAAAGTATCACAAATAAAATTTTAATATATAAAATTTTCAAGGGTAAATTTTTTAATATTTTATTTTGATTATCTAATTATTAAAAATTATAATTTGATTACTAATATGGTAGGAAGAGAGATGGGTAGATGAGAGAGGGACAAGAGCATTAAAAGAGTGAAGGGTGGAGAGAGGAAGGGAGTGGATAAAAAGTCGTTGATCATATACAAAAAAAAAAAAAAAAATGAAGCTGGAAGATGGTAGGGCAAAGGTAAGAATACATTTCATAATATTGGACACCACAAAATATACATTAAAAAATAATTAAAATATAATATAAAATTTGATTAAAAAAAATATAAATACGATATAAATATATTAAAGTTTATATAAAACGATGAATTATTAAATATCAAATTTTATATAAATATATAATACTTTAAACATGATTATGACATAAAAAATAATATAAACATAATATAAATACATAAATTATTAAATTTAAATAAAAAAAAAATTTAAACATGTGTCAAAAAGACAATAAAAAAGTACCAAAAGGGTAAAAAAAAATCCCGGACAGTCACCAAAGGATTTCCAAAACAAATTATTCATATGATCCATTATTGTCACGAACGGGTCTTTTTAGTCGTTAGTGGAGTATAAAGTTTTCCGGCTTGTATATGTCAGAGGAATGTCGCTCTTTAAAATATTATGCGCACCCAAAGTCCCAAACATTTGATTTGATTTTGATGCATGATTTTTTATTCCAAAAAACATAGTTAGAATTTTTTTTTCAAATAAAAAAATTAGGGTAAATTTGAAAAATATGTTGTCAATAACAAATTATTGTTAAATAGTATAATGCGTAAAAATTATTTGAAAAAGAGAAATAAACAATTAAAAATTATTAAAAAGGAAATTGTAAAAACAAAATTACCCTTGATAAAAAAACCTTCTCTTTCTTTTTTTTCTTATTTTTTAATTTATTTTTTAATTAAAAAATAAAGTTTTCTGAAAATAATTTTTTTTTAATTTTAAAAAATATTTTTTTTAAATTTTAAATTTTTTATTTACTTTTTTTAATTAATTTTTTTAAAAAATAACATTATTTTTTCTAATTTTTTTTTCTAAATTTAAAAAAATATATTTAAATATTTTATTTTTTAAATTTATTTTTATTTAAAATTTTTAAAAAATAATATTTTCTTAATAGAGGAGAAAGGAAAAGTAAATTTTTTTATTAAGAGTAATTTTATCTTTATAATATCCTTTATAATAATTTTTAATTATTTTTTTTTTAAATAATTTTTATCCATTATATCATTAAACAATAATTTAACTATTGACAACATGTTTTTCATATTTATCAAAAAATTATTATGCCAATAGTAGAAAGAGAAAGGAAAAGAAAAGAAAAGCTGAATAATGATTTAATTAAATTAATTTATATAATTATTTTTAAAAATAATATTATTATATTTAAAATTTTAATTTTAATATTTATAAATTTTATTCTTATTTTTAGATTACAAACTCGTTTGTATTAAAAACTGTAAAGATGGGTTTGAAGTGCTGGTGATTTGAGCTTTGATGCGACGGGTGTTTAATCCCCACGATCGACTTTTCATTTATCTTTTTATGAAGTCTTGAGAATATACGGGACGCCATGCAAGGATAATTAAGGCTTTTGAGCTGTGGCTTGCGTTGGGGGTCCTAGAGCTAGACCTCCTCATGGCCCGGTCAGGCCGAGCCGTGATTCATTTTTTTTATATTTTTTTTTGTCTAGATCCGGTTTTGGGTCGGCCCGACTCGGTTCATTAGGTCCGAATATACTGTTGATTGAAATAAAAAAAAAATATAATTTTTATATTTTTATAATTAAAATTAAATAAAAAAATATTATTATAATAAAAAAATATTATTTCGGGCCGGATCGGATCGACCCAAAACATAAAATTTTTTGTCCAAATCCGATTCAATACGGATCTGACTTGTCTGACTGGACGGACTGTCCGGCCATGAGCAGGTGTAGTCCTAGTGCTTGACTTTTGTTTTCTTTGTTGTTCTTTTGTTCTCTTGTAATCTCTTGAATTAAGATACATGCAAATATGCAATGTAAGCATCGCTGTCCACATTCCAGCCTATTATGCGGAAAAAAATTACTTTTTTTTGTCCAAGAATCTTCCAAGTCGAATTGGGTCGATTTGTAAGTCTATTTTATTATTTATAAATTATTAAAATATAAAAAATTATTTTTATATTAATATTAATATTTTATAATTAAATTTAAATTAAAAAATATTTTTAGTTATGGATCTACTCGAATTACAAATATTTTTATCCAAATTCAATTCAAATCGAACCAAACGGATTACTCGATCTTTAAACAGGTCTACTCCATCTTATTGATTGCAAACATTATAATTGCATCCAAATCATAAAGTCTCCACAATCCAAAAGCATCAAATAAGTGGACATAATATAACATAATATCCGGAGAACATATCTGATCTCAAACCCATGCCTTTGGACATGTGTTTTTGGTCATTGTACAAGGGAAGGTAGATATTAGGAAAATTTTGATTGATGTTGTGGTACTACTGTACTAGTATATAATTCATATTATTAATTATTCATTTCAGTTTTATACCAAGTTAAAAAGAAAAATGTGTGTTTTCTAAAATACTAATGGTGTAGCAACAAATATTTAATATTTTGTTTTACATATTTCACTTTTTATTCTTAAATGATTAATATAATTAGGGACGGATCCAGGTTAGGAGCAATCTTGACAGTTACTTCCACTGAGACCCTAAAGTTTCTTGGATTCTATTACCTAAAAATATTTTAAAAATTTTTGCCAGTAGAGAGAAAAACCAATAAAATAGCAAAAGTGAAATAGTTATGGTATATGCCAAAAAATTATGGATCTTCCATCTCACTCTTGCTTTTCCTTCCCATCCAATAAAAATTACTGAAATACATACTTAACAAGACCTAAGAACTACACTTGTTCAAAGATTGGACTATCTATTCAAACCCGAAAGCCTGTCCAATATTTGAAAAAATTTGAACAAAAATATTAAATCCAAAAAATAAATTTGAACAAAATAAGAAACCTATTTTATAAACGGGTCAAGCTTTAGTCAAAAAAATTTTGGCTCAAGCTCAGCCCGAATAATATATTTTTATATAATATTTACCTATTGACAGTTCCTCGCATGGAGGTGTGGGTGAAGAAGAAGGTTCTTGGAATGTGTTGATCCCCTGTGATATTTTAAGCAACTGCAAATTTCTCAACCTGCGAAACTGCAACCTCTGCAATCTGCTTGGAATCCGAGAGAGAGAGAAAGAGGGAAAATCTTAAAGCCACAATAATATTGACAAGCTTCCAAAACTTAATCAATGGGGAAGGTGGCGCATTGTCTACTAGGTTGTTGCGTGAGCCGCGAGGTTAATATCTGCAACCAAAACCCATTTTATAATCTCCACTGTTTTGTAAGTTTGGGCCTAAAGGGTCAGGCGGGGCCTGGACACACACAATTAGGTATGTGCTACTAATATTTTGGGTCGGGCCGGATCTGAACAGTCATAAAAGTTGTTAGTATCCTGTTTAGATCCAGTTCGAACTCGATCTATGAATAAATCTATTAAGAACCAGAGAAACAACAAGAGAAAAGAAAGCCAAAGAAACAAATTAAAGAGTTTCTACACTTTCTCTTTCAAGGTCTCAAGATATTCTAGTGAGTAATTGTTTTTTTAAAAGAAAAATTCATAATTTGTAAATGTAATAAATAATTTATCTATTGTTTATTTTTTTTGATAAAATAATTTGGTTTATAATTTATATTTATATTATAAATGAATTAAGATTGAACATATTTTTACTATGACATAAATATAAATTTGGCTCTCGAATTGTGTAAATTAAATCATTTTAACTTTTATTTTTTTATTTGGATCTATTTGGTCCCCATATTATTAATTATGATCAATTTAACCCTTATATTATTATTTTGTCAATTTAACCTAAATTTAATGAAAACATTAACTTTTTGGTCAATTTTTTGTCTATTTCTGATAAAATCAACGTAAATTTAACGAAATTGTTAGTCACATGTTCGCACATAACCAATTTTTGTTAAATTCATACGATATTGACAAAAACAATAGAATTAGGGCCAAATTGATCTAAATAAAAAAAATTAAAAATCAAAATGACTTAGGTTGCATAGTTCGAGAACCAAATTTGTATTTATGTCTTTTACTATTTATTAAAATTGAATAAAATAATTAACTTTTTGAAATTATTTGTCAGCTATAAAATTAATTAATTTAATTAATTAAAATTTAAAATATATAATATATAATAAAATATGCATATTTTCATTGCATTTGAATATATATATATATATATTTTTTAAAAGGATGTATTTTATATAATTGGTAATTAAAAGATTTTGAAATACTTCCAAATTATGAAAAGTTGTAAAAAAAACAATTGTAATGCGTTATCTTTTATGTAAAGGCAAAGCAATTTGTGTTGCAGTTGAGTTAACTTTATTTAATTTAATATTTTCTTTTGATTCTTTTGTAATTTGATTTCTTTTGAAAGATAAAAGCAAAATTTTATTCTACCTCAAATTAATGAAAGGGTTTCTTTTGGGCTGCTTCTCTCTATTTTCATTTCTTGTTATAGGTTTGTCTTTTTGGGCTCTGTTTCGGCCTACTTTGGGTTAGTTTTAATTAGAAGTGGCAAACGGGCCAGTTCGGGCGGATTCAAATCAGATTATCATCGGATTAAGGTTATTTCAGGTTCGGGTTCATTTTAGATTCGGATCATTCCGGGCTCAGATATTTTCGGATTCGGATAACTTCGGATTCGGATTTTTTCGGGTTCAGGTTATATCGAGTTCGGACCATTTCGGATATTGGCTTTTTCGGGTTCGGGTTATTTCGAACTCGGATCGATTCGAGTTCGGGCAGGCTTAGAAAAATTTGAATAATTTTGAAATTTTTTAAGTTATAAATATTTTTTAATTTCGAATGTAATGATTAATTTTACTTACAAAAATACTAAAATTAAAATTTTAAAAACTAATAAATATTTATATAAATATAAATTATATAATAATTTTATTTATAAATTGAGTATTAATATTTTATATTATTTTTTTGTCCAAAGGTTCAAATAAAAGCTACATATATAAGTTCGATATATTTACTTATAGTATGAATAAAAAAGAATTTGTATATTTTGATACTTCTTATTATTTTGCAATTGCTATATACTTATATTTTTAAATTTTTATGATGTTTAGTATTGAATATAGATATAATTAATGATTATATAAGATTTGTTTTTGTTTTATAAGTGAGTTAAATTAAATATAAAGTCACATTAAAAAGTCAAAGTAAAAAATCATTGGACTGCATATAAAAAAAAATATCATTAAAAATAAACAAGTTATAAATAAAACCCACTAAACATTTAAGTAAATGACTTTTTACTCTTAACCCAATAATTCATTGGGTTCTTTTAGTCACTTAGTCCAACAAATTTTTATTTATTTTTATTAGGTTTTTTAGTTATTGTATTATAATTTTTTAAGAGTATTTTAAAATTTCAAGATTTTGTTCTTATATTTATATTTTTTTGTTTGGACATAATTATAAATACTAACATAATAACATTAGATCTAATTGTATACACTAATTGATCAAATGTTTAATTAAAATGGTAAATAGTAGACACTAAAAGAATACCAATTAATTGATTTAATTTTAATATTAATACTTAGAAATTTTAAGAAACCATGATATATAAAAGCTAATTTATATAGTATTGATATAATTTTAATATTTGATATTTGATATTGAATATACTATATTTAATGATTATATAAAAACTTTTTTTTTGTTTTATGAGTCAAAATAGATATAAAATTATATTAAAAAAATAAAACTTAAAAATCATTTGGCTACAGTTTAAAAAACATTATTAAAAGGAAGGAAGTTATAATTAAAATCCACTAAACATTTATATAAATGATTTTTTCTCTTAACCCAATAACTCATTGAGCTCTTAGTCACTTAATCCAATAAAACATTTTTTTTTAGTTTTTTTTTTTGCTTTATTAAGTTTTTTAGTCACTGTATTATAATTTTTTTAACAATATTTTTAGTTTTCAAGAATTTGTTTTTATATTTATATTTTTTATTTGGACATAATTATAAATACTAACATAATAAATTAGATCTAATTGTATATACTAGTTGGTTTAACCTTAATAACATTATAAGTATTAACATAATAACATCTAATTTGCAAATGTTCAATTAAATGTTGAATAGAAGACATTAAAATAGTTATAATTAATTGTTTTAACCTTAATAATTAATACTTAAATTTTTATAAAATCCTGATATGAAAAAGCTAATTTATATAGTAATTGATATAATTTTAATATTTGATCATTTTGACATTAACATTAGATATAATCAATTAATCGTATAATCGAATAAAATTATCCAATTATAATATTGAATATCAGACATTATTAAAAAGAGTATCAATTATCATTCACCAAAAATATTTAATATGAATAATTTGTCAATTATTTATCGTAGCCTTAATAGTTAGAAATTTTAGGATACTATGATGTGTAAGAACTAGTTTATATTAAACTATTTTGATCAATGTTTTCAAGGGCACAAAGTGCACTCTAGGCCCTATAACTCTTATATTGTCTAAGACGCAAGACATAAAAAACGCTCACTTAAATGAAGTAAAGCGCACATGCGTGTTTTCGTATGTGTGTCTGTGTATACATATAAAATAAACTTAAGATATATAATTATGATAATGAATTCTAAAGAGTGATCGAGTTTATCCTACAAAATATTATATTTAATTGTATATTTAATGTGTTTCAAATTAATTTTATTTTATAATCCAATTTAAAGATTCACTAATAGTTATTTTTATTGATAATACATTATTGATATAATTATATAATAATTATAAATACATTTTCATAAATAAAATATTTTATTTAAGAAAATTTGTATCATTTATTTATTTTAAAAATAAAATCATATAATTATAGTTCAGATGTTTTTGGTTATAAATTTGGTTTTCTACGGGTTTCGAATCGGAACGATCTCGAGCTCGGATCGTAGTGGATTCGGGCTTTTACGTGTTTGGATTTTTTCGGATTCTGATTTTCTCAGGTTCAGGTTTTTTCGGATTCAGATTTTCTTGAGTTCAGGTTTTTTGGATTCAGATTTTTTCGAATTCAAGCCTTTGACTTTTTTAATCAATTCGGATCAGATTCGATCTCGGATCGGCTCAGAAAATTCTCAGATTTGAGCCTGCTTTGCCCACTCTAGTTTTAATTGTATGAGTTTGGAGTCTCACATTAAATTGGGTTTTTTTACTAATATAAAATTAATTTTGCCTTTCCAAAAATGGAAAAATTCTCGAGCGCCATTTTCACATGAAAATTGCTCGTTATGATATTAATAAGAGACAAATTATCTAATACAATATGTAAAATTTTTAAATACCACAAGCAGAGTTAAAAGGATAACACATACCCCTTAGTATATGATAAAAAAAATGAGGAATGCGACAATTTTTTAACCTCATTTGTAAAATTAAAAAAAAATTATTACCAGTGCATCAAAAACGAACCTTTAATAAAATAGCATTATCCTAGTTGTATTAGCTAGTATAATAATATGAATTTAGATAGATTGACCATGGGCTTAGTTGTTAAAATTAATGTAAAAAAAAAAAACTTTGTAATTTTTCTTAAAATATTTGCAACAAGTCCATGAATAACGTGGGAGCATCAACTTGCAAAAGGTATAAACAGAACTCTTCAGTCATAATAAAAACTCATAAAGGGATGATAAATAATAGGTTGTGTAGATACTTAATTTTGTTTGAGATTTTTTTAAATAATTCGAATTAAATTGTATTGATTATTCATTTCATTTTCTTCGAGATAATTTAATTTAAGTCAAACACATTTGATTTAAATTTTGTGACTAAAATCAGTTCTCAAAATTATAACCATTTTTTTTTTATGAAATCGATTTATAGTCAGATATTATACTCAAATCGTTAATTTGATCTTAATTATTAATTAGACTTTAATTAGCAAATTGGGTTCAAATTGCTTTGTTTGATTTCGGATTTTTATTCGACATTTTAGATTTTAATTGGATTTGATTTTTAATTGAGGCTTGGAAGTTGAAACTCATTTGAGTGCCTAAATATTTTTTTTTTTACTTTACTTTACTTTATTTTACTTTCCTTTTCTTTATATTTTGATTTTTTTCTTTGATTTTTTTCTTTTCTTTTATTTCAGAAAGTTTCAAAGATTCAAAAAATTGAAAAAAAAAATGGTTTGGAAATATTTGAGGATCAAGAAAATATAAAAGGAAAATTGAATAAAAAATCCGATCCTCTAATTTCAATAAAAAAAAACCCTAAGTTTATCTACCAATCCCTATATCTTATACATAAAAATAAAAATAATTAAAAGTTATCCCTCAATTGGTTATGCAATTGAGGGATAACGTGCAAACAATTGTGAACTTTTTTTTTTTTTTTAATAAAAAAAGAAATGGTAGAGGAAGAGGAAGAGGAAGAGGAAGAAAGAAATAAAGAAACAAAAGGGAAAAAATGAGAGAAAAATTTATGTATTCATATTGTGTTTGTGTTATTTTTTTTTTGTGTTACAATCGTATACAAGGTATTGCATATTTATATAAATTTGACACGTGAATAATTCATGCATTTATGTTGTGTTAGTGTTAATTTTTCGTATTGTATTGTGTTTTAGTTATTTTTTCTTGTTCGTATCGTGTCCGAAATTGTCAGGTTTAATTAATACTATTCAAATAACTCTTGATTTTGTGTCAAGTTAGTTTTTTTTTTTTGGTATCGTTTTGATAGATTTTGACACATTCGTGCTTTCGTGTTTGTTAGTGTTATTTTTTCATGCTATATTGTGTTTTAATTATTTTTCCATGTTCGTTTCGTGTCCGAAATTTTCAAATCTAATTGGCACTATTCAAGTAATTCCCAATTTTGTGTCAAGTTCGTTTTATATAAATTTCAACACGTTTATGTATTCATGTCGTGGTCATATTATTTTTTCGTATTGTGTCATATTTTAGTTATTTTCTCATGTTATGTTCGTGTGTGACACTACTCCTAATTTTGTGTCACGTGTTGTATAATAATTGATTCTTTATTTTGTTTGAAAAATAAAGTCATATTTTTTTATAATATTGAATAAAAAATTATTGTATCGATAAATTATCGATAAAAATAAAAATATTGAACAATAATAGAAAATTGTTCAATTGGGCTCAATTTAATTTCAAAAAAAAAAAAAAAAAAACTGGGTTAATAATTGATTTTTTTTTTTTAAATCGAACCTAATTAGTATAGAAATTTAATCGACTTCTAACCAAATTTTACAAATTCAAATCGATTCGACATCAATTTTTTAAATATAAAAATCATATTTTTAATATTATATTAAATTTATAAATAAAAATATATAAAAAATCAAATGAAAAATAATAAAACCGAATCAAATAAAAGTTTTTATGATCTGAACCAAATACGAAAAAATTCGAACCAAATATTGAATCTCTAATCAATATTTGATTTACTTTTGCACACTTTTCAGACTCTAATACTGTTTCCTTAGCTTCAATCATATGTTGTACAAACACTTTTATTTTGATATGTACATAATATAACGGTCAAAGTACTTGGGAGGTTCCTATACTATATCATCTAGTGCAAGTTAGTCTCTTTACTATAAAACTGGATAATTTAGTCCTTATTCTTTTAAAATTGAAGCAAAAAGGTAAAATCACTAAGTAAACCGTTAAAAAAGTTGACTTGGTATTTAACCTGTGTTTAATTGATGACGTGGATGTCAAATGCTAAAATGGCACCAATAAAATATATTATTTTAAGATGATGTGGATAAAATAAATAACCAAGTTGTTGAAAATGCCACATCAAATGTTGAAAATATATTATTTATTTTGTCCATATCATCATAAATAATATATTTTATTGATACCACGTCAGCATTTGACATTCACGTCATCAATTAAACACGGTTTAAATGCCACGTTAGTATTTTAAACGGTTCACGTTACATAGTTAGTGATTTTACCTTTTTGCTTCAATTTTAAAAGAATAAGGACTAAATTACCCAATGTTATAGTAGATGGACTAATTTGCACTAGATGAAATAGTACAGAGACCTCCCAAGTACTTTGACCATAATATAACTATCTTAACATCTTACTCAACGTTAGCACAATTTACAACTGAAGCATCGCGAGATCTAAAAACTAGTATATATATATATATATATATATATCTATATAATATAGTATTTTCCACTCCTTTTAGAGTAAATAGGGGTAGTTTAGACATTTACAAAATTTTAGGTAAAAGTGAAATTCCATATATTTGATATTTAATTAAATAATAAATTGGGTTGGAATTAATGAGTGTTTTTATATTTTTGAGATATGTTATATTTTTTAATTAATTAGGGATAATTTATGTTACTAATCCTTTTTCTATAAATATCGGTTACTTATTCTTACAAATGAGTGTAGATCATTGGTTTAAAAAAAAATAATGGGTATAGAAACTGGATATTTTTATGAAAAGAAAAACGTTTGGAATAGAAGAATGGAAGAGATGAAGAAGTAATTAAAAGTAGAAAGAGAAAAGAAAACGTTTAAATTTATTTTGGTTATGTTAATATCAACTTAATAAATATGTAACGTGACTTTTTTTCTTTACATATTTCACTCTTCTTATCTCCAAAAACCTTTTATCCTTTTTTTTTTTTTCCTTTCAAAATCTCTTAATTCTTCTAATAAATTCTGTTTTACTCTATAATAAACTGCATGTTAATTCCTTCTTTAAAGCCTTTCATTCCTTTTCTTCTAAATTTTCCTTTTCAAAACCCTAAATCACATTTTTGTCTTGAATTTCAATTTCTCTTTTCATCGGATGTGTTTCAACTCAAATTTCGGTTACTTTTTATCTTGAATTTTGTAGTTAGGTCTATAAATACTTGCTACCTTTGGGTATTATGCAAACTTTTCTTTGTATATCAAATTTCTTCTTAATTTCAATTTGGGTTTCTACTGTACAATGGGTTATTTTTCTTAAATTGGTTTTTGATTTTATTCCCCTTTTGTTTTTGAAACTATTTACAAATATTAGTTCATTTATAAATTTATAAAAAAAAAAATTATCAGTTCTTAGTTTTATTAACTTATCTGAAGTTTTGTATATTTGATTTTTTTATTGATTTAATTAGAACTAAAATCCGGCTCATTCTTAGTTTTTGATTTTTAGAATTTATAAAATGGTCTTTCTTTTTGTAGGAATTCATCTTAATAATTTAATCTGTTGGATTTTTGTACTTTAGCATTGCAGAATCAAGTTTAGTATTAGGAGTGTATGGATCTTGAATATTTTAGTTGCAGGAAATCTGGATTTTTTTTTAGAATTTTTATGTTTTAATTCATTTATTGATTTAATTTAAATTGTTATTGGTGTTTGAATATATTATATGTATTTTGTCATGCAGATTCTTTGCTTGCCAATATAGATGAAACGAGAAGCAAATTGAATTGGATGCTCGAGTTTCATCATGGCAATCCTCATGGGAGCCTGAGAGGGCCTTGGCCCCCTCAAAATTTTTAATTTTTTTTAATATATATATTAATGTTAAATAAATTTAAATTCACTTTAATTAATTTTACTTATTTATTTAATTTTATATATTATTATAATTTTAAAAAAGTTAAAATTATATTACTATTTTTATTTTTGTACCCATCAATTATTATTTACAAATCTTTAAAATTAAGTGACTTGTTATTAGTTTTAACTTTTAATTATAATTATGTGAACTTAATAAAACCAAATTAATTTTTTGACTTTTAACAAAATTTCAAATGTTCAACTAAAGTAACAAATATGTTTTTTTTTTCTTTTCTTTCTAGTTTATTACAATTTCTCTTCATATAAATTTTCACTTTTAATTTTACTCTAGATATCTATCGCATATTGTCATGTAATCCTGTTTCAAAAAAATTATATTTCAAATTGGAAACCACTTTATAAAAGGTTAAGATAAAATCATAATTTAAAATTTAAAATTTTCAAGTTCATTATTTTAAAATTATATTTATTTTTCTTGTCGATGAAAAATATATTATTTAATGATTGATTTATTTACTTTTTATTTCAATTTTAAATTGCCAAAAAAAGTTCTCATAATTCATTGAAAGACTGTGTAATTAGTAATTTTACTATAAATAGTGCTACATACACTCATCTCATAGTTCATTTCACACACTCATTTCTTATATACTTATCTAGAGACTTAAGCGAAAAGTACTAAAACTTTTATAAGTTATAGTAGAATTTTGAAAACTTATATACTATATGTGTGTGAAATGAGTACAATATTAGATAAATGTATATGACTTTTTTTCTTTTACTATTAATTTGAAAGTCTCTATATCCTTAAAATTTTAATGTTGTCATAGTAATATTTTTATTTTATAATTTTACGAAATTGGTCACTTTTTCTAATATATTATTTGCGTGTATATATATATATATATATATATATATATATATATATATATATATGAACAAATTTAATATAAAGTATAATATTAATTGGCCCCTCCAAAATCAAATGTCAAGATCCGTCACTGACAATAAAAAATTGAGCATTACTTGGAAGAGCAGGTAAATAAATTTATCTTCAATTCCATGTCTTAAATTCTTTTTTTGGTTTTACATTATTATAACCACTAATCTTTCATCACTGTTGATCTATTGTTTTGTCCTAGGAAATTTTAGTTCTCAATTCCTATTTCTTTTCCACAATTGTTAATTGATTGCTTTGGGCAAATATTCTTAGGCCTCGTTTAGCATTGTTTCTGGCACAGCTTTTGAGGTCAAAAGCTGCTTTTCACCGCAAACGCAATGCTAAACAGATAAAAAAATTTGGCTTTTGCTGTTGAAACTATGGTTTGAAAAGTCAAACCAAAAAGTCAAAAAATATAGCTTTTGGGCTTTAAAAGCTGGCTTTTGGATAAAATGACTTTATTATCCTCACATCTCTACACTTTTATTATTTTAAACATATCTTTTTTTGACATTTCAATTTCTTACAACACTTTTTCACAGCAATGCTAAACACTTAAAAGTTTTTAAACCACACTTTTTCACCACACTTTATAAACACACTTTTTCCAACTCAAGCTTTTTCCAACAGTAATGCTAAACTAGCCCTTATAATGGTGCGTTTCATTGTTCCAAACGTTTTTTTTTTCCTGCAGATTGGGAATCTTTTTAAGAGGTTTAACTATTTTCTTTTTATAATGTTATTATTGCACTTTAATTTAATTAATTATGTTTTAAATGTTGTTTTCATTGTCTGTTAAATTGTTTTAATTTAAAATTATTTGTGTTTTATTACAAATTTTTAATTTGTGTATATATACATTCTTTAATTTTTTGGATGTTAATTTCATTTCAACACTTTGATTTTGTTTATAAAGGCATTTTCTTTTTTTAATTGCCTTATCAATCATCTTTGTTATTTTTAAGTACATTTCATAGATTTATTTCTCATTTAATCATCGACAATGCCTCATGTTTACCATAGTTAATTCTGCTCTAAACCAAAATAGCAATTGCCATAAGTGGTCAAGTTTGATGGTGAGCTCAAGTTTGCAGAAGTTTTGGATGGTATTGGAATAGTAATAATAGACGCAGAGGGTTTTGTATTGAGTGCATCTGCTAATGGTGATTGAAGCACTAGATGCAATTAGAGTGGTTGAATTTGCAGGAGACATGAGGTTTACTCAATCAAGTTAGAAGGACATGCATTGAGAATTATTACTCAAATCTCAATCGACAAAATAGGACTTTTCCAGCATAGGAAATCTTAGGAAAGAAGTGAAGTCGAGACTTCAAAGTTTCCAGGGGTGGAAAGTAGTCTATGGTAAGGAGAGATGTCAATGAGGGTACTCATGTTTTGGCCAAACATGCACTAGATAGGTGGGAAGACTTGGTTTGGGTAGAGGAATGTCCAGATGTCATTCACCATATTATTGTAAATTTATTTAGTTTTAGTGTAAGTTGCTTAACTAAAAAAAAAAAAAAAAAACTACAACCATTGTTAGAATACTCGAAAGTGCAGGGCTAGGTCCACGGTAAGTGTTGTTAAAAAAAAAAAAAACGATAGGGTGGACTTCTAAATTTGATTTTTTTTTTTTTTTCAAAATTATTATTATTCAGTATTTTAACCTCATCCTTTCTTCATGTCTTTTTGGAATTGTATGCATTTTTTATTAAAAGCAAAATTTTAGATTGCATGAAGACTAATTTTTTTTGTTCTCCTCATACAATTGGTTTTGTATTACTCTATGACTATGGTGTGCAAGTGCATACTTTGAACATTGCTGGATTGGTTATTAACATCGCTGGTGGTGTGAGATATTATAAATCAAACTATTAATTATAAAAGGATTAATCTCCATGGATATAGAGTGAACATAATATGACTCATTATATGAGTTTTAATACCAGGTTTTATTAGGAATTTCATTTTGATAAGTAATTTATTATCATTTATTATGCCTTAATTTTATAATTTATTGACTTAAAAATATAATAAATATTACATATAAATAGAATTAAACCTCATCCTCACTATTAAAAAGGAAAATATAATTTCTCAAATTAATTCAAACCTAAAGTGCTAATATTTACTCAAAATAAGAGTTGAAAATATATGTATTTCCCACTCCTATTATAAAAGAAAAATATAACTTCATATTTCATTTAAGATAATTTAAATATTGTAATATATTTTTCACTCATATTCTAAGTAAATAGGGTCTCTGTTTTAGTAAATAGGAACAGTGTAAGTATTCTGAAATGAATTAATTTAGGAAATAATAAATTGTTCGATGTATCATAATTACTCAATATTAAGGTGGACATTTAATTCTTATATTTTAGGAAAATTATGAGGAAAGTTACTTAAAATAAGCTTATTGTAGGCTCTAAAAATTTATGTAATTTTTCATATTTATATGTAATTTGTGTCATGTTTATATATATATAAAAAAAATTATATAAGTACATGACAACTTTCAATTTATATAAATACATAACATATCCTTTAATGATTTATGTAATTTGTCATGTTTATATATAACTTATCATATTTATATGTAATTGTTATGTTTATATATAATTTGTCATGTAATTTGTCATGTTTATATGTAAAAAAAAATTATATAATATATGACAACTTTCAGTTTCATAAATACATGATAACATCTTTTAATAATTTATTTAATTTTATTATATTTATATGTAATGAAACTTACCGTAAGCTCACCATAAAGAGCTTACTCTTCATTCTCTTCTTGATCTCAAGTCTTCTTTCCTTTTTCCAATTTTCAACGGGTTCATTTACCCATTAATTTCTCGTTAATTTTATTTTCTGTTACTTTGTTTTTCTCTGTTAGTTTTGCTTCTCACTATTTCATGTGTATAAATATTTATAATTAATTTTGAAAAAATAATTAGAATGAATACATCATTACATATGATTTAAGTAATAAAGTAAGATGGAATACATCAATGCCTACGATTTTATTGTTGGTTTTTATCTTTATCTTTAAATTTAAATTTAAATGTTATAAAATATTAAATAATTATAAATATAGCAGTAAATTAAATTTTGTATTTACTTATCATATATTAAATTAACACAGTACACTAACTTAATTATTTTTTATGTAAATGGAGATTAGATTTGAATTATATAAAGAAAGATAACTTTTTTTCGTATGAATATCAAAAAAGTTTGAATTTGGAACATCCTTACTGGAATCTTATATTTTGACGATTGAAATTATTAAAAAATTATTTATTGTAATAAAAAAATATTTATCTTATTAATTAATTTCCTACAATATGTAGGGTATTATTCAACATTTAATTTTAAGCTTTTAACTTTTAAGGAAAGTACTAAGATGTGAAGGTTATGATTTAAGAGATGAGAGAGGACTTTCATTATTTAACTTAATACTCAGTTAACTACAAATCAAATATTAACTGAAAATGCCTCTATATTAAAAAATAATATAAAACATTATTCAATATTAAATATTCATTAAATAATTCTAGATATTTATTTTAAATTTATATCAAATAATAATTCAATATTAAATTATATTATTTAATAAAATAACATTTAATTTTATCAAATTATAGTACTTAATAAATTTATTAATTAATAATATGTTAAATATATTAAATGATATTATTTTCATTATATCTAATATATTATTAATATTACTATTTAATGAATAAAATGATCAACCTAACGGCTAACATGCTCCTCATACAAAATACAATAGAAACAAAAACGAAGCGTGTAAATCCGCTTATAAAATTTAAAATTATTTTACTTGTAAAATTTAAAAATGTTCATCGCAAATGTTTGAGAATAATAATTCATATTATAAACTCTTAAAAGATTAGAACGAAAAGTCTTTTTGTTTTAAACATGTTCTTAATTTCAAAACTAAAAAATAACTTTATGTAATTTTATTTTCAATTATGATAATTCACAGCACGCGCATCGTGCGAGAGTATATATATATATATATATATATATATATATATATATATATATATATATATTCGTACAAAACACAAGAAATAGAATTAAAAACGCAAACAGATAAGCAAAAATACAACAGTCATAAATAGAAAAAATGGAAAGGGAGTAGGCAGAAATTTTTAGTGTTTTCAGTTAGAGTATTTGCTTTGGTTTTGTAGGTTTCTGGGTTTAGGAAAGAAAGGATGAAATACTTTTTGGATAGTAAGAATAAGGGATTTTGACAATTAGGATTTCAAAGTTTTCTATTTAGATCTAGGTTGTTTTAGCTGGAATTTTGGGAAAACTAATTAGAAAAGTAGGAAGAGGGGATTGAGAGGAATATAAAAAAAATCCGGTTTATTTCTAGATTTTTTTGGATTTTTTTTAAAAAAAAAAATTCGATCATCAAAAAATTCAAGTTTTGAATTTTCTGGCAGATCTTTAAAGAGTTCGATGATCGAAATCTGAGTTCTTAGATTTTTGAGTTTCGGTTTGAATTCTAAATTTGGACTGATTTTTCTGACGATGACGCACGGAAGATTGCCAAAGGAGTTCGAGAAAGTTTGAAGGTGGTGGTGGTTTTCTGGGTTTGAAGAGAGAAAGAAGATAGAAGGCAAAGAAAATAGAGAGAAAAAAGGAAAAACTGAAACAAAAAGTTTTTTTTTTTTACTTTTAATGCAATGCAAAGTACATCGTTTTGGAGACGCTGCTTGACCTGCGTAGGGTTCGCGTGCCAACCTGTGGACAATCTGACCCAATCGCCACAGCCACAGCCACAGCCCCAACCCATAAACTATTTACAACCTTGCTCATAAACTGTTTTTTTCCTCTTTATTTTTCATTCTCCTTTTCGATCAGAACGAAAAAAATAAAATAAAGTTCCTTCCTTTTCTTTTTTTTTTCCTCACCCTTTTTTTTTTTTCATTTTCCTTTCTTCCTACCAAATATAGTGTAAATCTCATTCCTTCATCCTCTTTAGTCTTTATTATGGGTGATGGTCTTTGCTCAAAAAAATCTTTTTTTTTTATTCGCTTTTTTAATACATTTTTTCTTCCCAAAGTGTTGAGTCTTGATATCTCTCGTTACCTTTCCAAAACTTTTTTTCATTTTTTTTCTTCAAGCTTTATGTGTCTTATTGTGTATATATTGTTCAATAATGTAAACTTTAAAAATAAATAATGATTACTTAATTTTTGTATTGCAAATTTTTAAAAATGGATGAAAGAAATTGTAATAAAAAGTGCTCGACTAACACTAGAGGTGGCAAATTGAATGCGAACTCGAAAATTTATCCGAAAAAATTTGATCTCAAAATGACCTGAATCTGAAATGATCCAAACCAGAGACTGACTAGATTATAAACCCATAATAATCCAAATTTAATACTAAAAATAAGAATGATCAAACTATAATTAAATATTTTTTATAAAAAAAATTTAATTATCTATTTTATTTTAATCTATATTTTATTTTTTTAATCAAAAGTTAAAATTTAATATACATATATATATATAAATAAGGTAAAATTTTTAGCACTAAAAAAATAAATTATATTTGTATTTATAACTTATAAAAGTATTGAAACTATATGAGTATAAAACAAAATGAATTGTATAAACAAATTACTAAAATCACTTCAAATATTTTTAAAAGTTTAAAGGCTAAACTACTAAAAAAACTCTTGAACTTTATAACTTTACCTAAGTAAGCTCTTATACTTTTATTATACTCAAATAAACCCTTATCCTTTGATTTGTATCCAAATAAGCTCTTATATCAAATAAAAGATTGATTTAAGTTAAGGATTTGTTTAGGTGCAAATTAAAGGTTAAGAGTTTATCTAGGTAAAAATTATAAGTTAAGGGCTTAATTGAGTACAAATTAAAGGTTAAGGGCTTATTTGAGTGTACTAAAAGTATAGGGGCTTATTTAGATAAAATTATAAAGTTCAAGGGCTTTTTTTTATTATTTTAGCTAAGTTTAAATTTATGTCAAGATCAACAAACACACTTAATAATTTCTTAATAGTTATAGTTATAGTTAAATTTAATTTCATATATATTATTTAATTTCTTGTTAAATTTGAAAAAAAACTATCAAGTTAATTCTTCCAAAGTATAATTTTAAATTTTAACCAAAATATGAAAGCTCTTAATTTGAATTAAATAATCATTCTCATTCAACAAAATCTTATAACATAAATCATCAAAATAAGTTGATGCTTTAAAGTTCAAGCAACATAAATTATCAAAACAAGTTGGTGTTTCAAATGTAAAAGGGGCAAGCCAATTATGATATAGACGAGTATTTTCATATTATAAAGAAAAAAACTATATAAAATGTTTGGGTTAAATGAAATTTCATTTTTTCCATGAAAAACTAAAGATAGGTTCATTCTTCTTGATTCATTTTATATAAACATTTCTATCAAATTACAAAAATGGCCTATTATATCCCATCACTCTTTCCCTTGATTTTGAACTGTTTATTATTATTTTTAAAATCATCTAAAAGAGATTTTTTAGGATAAAATTGAAAGCATTTAAAATAATTATTTTTTATATATTTCATTATTCTTAAATTTTAATATAACGTTTTATTTATTTATTTTCTTTTATATATTTGCACATGTAATATGTCTAAAAGTTGTTTAAAATAATATATTAACTAATGAGCTACAAGCCTACAATCATAGTAATAATCATATTACTTTTATATAAGACAATGAAATAAATCAAAAAATTAAGAAATAAAAAAATCAATTAGTATGAGATCCAAAACATAATACTTATATTATTACTAATTGTTTGCTTTTCTTTCATGCCTACATTTAATTAGTTTATTCATACCTCATATTCCTTTAGAATTAACAAATTTCTTTTATTAAGTAATTATTTTTTCTTTAATACCTAATTAATTAATAATATCATGATATTATCTTATATATCATGTGTCATTTGCGTGTCGTATAACCGTATCGTGTCTAAAATTATCATGTCTATAAATTATTATGTCATCTCATCTCATCTCATCTTCATTCATATTTGTATTTAATATTTACAATTCAAATGATAAAATATTAAAATATGTAAATATATACTATATATCAAGTAATTTTTAATCATGAATTTTACAAAATTTAGTTTTAAGTTAAAATTAGATCATTATGACAAATAATTGAGCAATTAACTAATAATAATACTTCTTTTTTGCATTGTTTTAGTAGCTCTTAAACCTTAGTCTTATTTCTTCTTCAAATATAGCCATTTGCCTATTTTTATTTAATTATTAGTGTGTACAATAATATTTATCTATATGCATAATATAAATCATAATGTATTAACATGTTGAATATTAGAGTTTATTGAATCAATTGTTTTAAATATAAATATGATAATATATCATATTATCTATAATCAATTATTTAATAAATTTATTTTATATCATTTTTTGTGCTAACATATATTGATATTAATGTACAAATATCATAAAAATGTCATATTATATACAAAAGCTTACTTAAAAAAACAATAATAATTTGTTTTTCGGATTTGAATATTTAAATTATGTAAGAATAATTACATCTAACATAAAATAAAAAATGACGCAAAACTCGCTCGAATCCAAACCTAAAGTAATCTATATCCGAAATAATCCAAATCCAAAAAAATTCAAACTCGAAATGACCCGACTTGAACCGATCCAATTACCAACTCTAACTAACACTATATTGGATTTAAACATTAATCAAATTTTTTTACATGGATTTTTTTTAATTTAAATTAACCGCCCAACAAAAAATGTAAAAGAATTATGCCATTAGAAGAAGCTTAGCACTTGAGCATTTGGTTTAATCCATAGATGTATGTATTCTTTATTTAAAGAGTTAAATCAGAATCTTTTAATTTCTTAAATGAAAAAAAAAAAAAAAAGTAATTATAGAGTACCATTAGGGATGAATATAAACTTGGCAACAATAATTAATTCTAAACTACCATTCATTTCACACTTTTGCAACTTAAACATGTAAAAATCAGTCATCAAAATATTAAAAAGCAATGACTCTAATCTTCAATAACCTTGCTTTATAATAAAAGGTCTAACAGCAATTTTCCCGTTAGAAACCTCCATACTCGAAAAGAAAAAAAAAAAATGCCAAGCCAAAGTTCTGTCATGTGGCAAAACAAACTTTTAATACTTTTGAGTTTTGACTAAGAGACAGGGAGAACCCTCACATCATCCAAGACAGGCCCGCACATATGGCCAAAATCATGTAACTTGGTGTGGTAATAGGCACTGTAAAATGTAATCCTTGTGCTGGCTGTGATTGCTTGGAACCTAAAACTTGCTGTCTTGAATCCACCCTTTCCTTGAGATACGTATGGAACCTTGAGAGTTTGCTTACCAGCAAAGGCTTCAACCATCATTGATCCATGGCAATCGTTCTTGGCATCTCCAACAGTGAAAGTGAGGGTGTAGAGTTTGTCAGGAACTGTTCTGATGACTTGGGCAATGGCACTCTCTCTTCCTGCAACCATTTCGATGGCAAAGAGCCCTGAAGGAACCGAGAAGTGCTTCTTGTCAATGTATTTTACAGGTTTTAGGGATTCAATGATCCAGCCAGGGAGTGGTGAAATTCTTTCTTGCTTATGTGGAGGCAGGAGGACACCTGTTGAGAAGTTCTTGAAGGTATGGGGACCAGTCTCAAACCCACTGTTTTTTACTAGGTTACCTGCTTTGAGAGACATGAAGTAAATTAGTGTAGATTTATATACTATATAAATATATATAACTCATGCCTTTAGTCAAAGTTTTCCAGAATCCAAGACTAAAATAAAATGTGAATCTAGCAGAAAAATTAAATGGAAAAGTCATCTGTTAGTATAATAAACTATAAAATAAGCGTCAAGCTACTTTGCAATAAGTGATTTGAACAGGGCACATTTATTCAGACTCCTCTGCTTTTTGTAAAGGGGACTCCTTAAAAACTGCATCCAATTACATGATCAATCAGTATGCAGTAATTAATAATCTGTCTTTTTTAAATAAATAAAAAAAATTTAGGTGAGGAGATTAATTAGAGACCAAAGCATACAATATGTTTCAGCAAAAACTTATGTCTTTTCTGAACATCAAATGACCAAGATCTTGACCTTGTAGTAAAATTTATGTTTTTCTTTTTTGGCCAAGCTAGTAAAGTTCATTCATGTTAATTTAACCAAAGACTGTATTTTAGTGATTTTAGACCAAATGCAGATAAATTCATCTAAATTAAGACCAAGAAATGGAGCTTGAAATACATTAAAAGAACTTAATGAATTACCTTTGGTATATCTTAGAGGAGGCATTTCTTTGATTGCAATGGCATCCAACAGAGGTCCACAAGTTGGATCTTCTTGAAGCCCAGGGTTATGGAATGTGACCCTGACTACTTTAGCTGTTGCCTTGAAAGCAAAAGCAATGGTGTCGCCTCCATCGGTGCTATATAGGGTCTGAATGGAGATGTCTGTGGTCTGGCCAGGGACTGAGATCCTCAGCACCTCATCTTGTGCACAAGTCCTTGTGGCACCAAATGTGATAGCGTAAATGTACCCAGGCTTCACATTCACATTCTGAGAGATGGAAGCCTCGTTTCCGAGCCTCACAGCATGGGCTCCACGAGGAATGGGGAAGTAAAACCCACCAGGCTGTGGCCCCCCTGAGACAAACTCCACCAGGCCTTCGATTTCCCATCCTGGAAGCGAGTATTTTCCTAAGATCACTGTTTTGTTGAGGCTCTCTTTCTTGGGTGGTTGTTCAAAGTTACCATTGTTTACAAATCCTGAACAAAAAATTGAAATACGTTAATTAAACTCATGTTAGCATAATGTCTCAAAAGAAGAAGAAAAAAAGCAGCAAAGTTGATTATTTACCATCAAGGGATGGGGAAATGACTGGTGTACGAGAGCCATTACACAGAGAGAAAACGAGTGAAAAGCAAAGAGAGAGAAGCCAAGCCATTGTTTTGTTGTAGAAAAAGCAGCTTCCAACGAACACTTAAATAAAAGAAAAAGGCAAAGTGGGCATTGAAAAGGGTTACAAAGAATTAATTTTATATACGTGAAAAAGTAGAGGGAGAGGATTCAGAAGGTGAGAAGGGGATAAGGACCCATGTTAAAGTGGCACCAAATTAGCCGTGAGATGTGTCGCTTTGTCTCTGTATTTTCAAAACCTAAGTTGTAAATTTTCCACACATTTCTACATATATGCATGCGTTGGACCCCATATGATATACTTCATAGTTTCCCGTGATTTGCTCCAATTTTCAGTGCCCCAATTTGGCTATTTCAAGAGTTCAAAATTAATATTGTGTTTGTTCATACACGATAGTCACATTCCCTCACATGTAATGTTTAACATGACTAATATGGCAATATGACAAGGTGATTCCTTTCTTGTATTGGAAAATCAACAAAATGGGTGCGAATAGTCCTAGTATTAAGCAAGATGTACAGGTTTTAGTACAAGCTTTGACCTTTGATAAGGCCATGTGCCGATCTACACGTACCCATAAGGCCACAATTATGATTTCTGTTGTTCATGGCACATTAATCATAGGTCTAACAAAGTAAAATGCAAAACATAATTAATGATTATCTCATAAGTATATATATTATTTTCTTTTTTTTTTCGATAATTAAATTTGTCAAGAGATTTGAGTCTCAATCACTAAAATTAATATATATATATATATATATATAAATAATGCATTCTTGTTTTTGTTTGCACATGTGACATGCATGTTAATTTGCATTTGCAATGCATGTACAAGTTTCGTACAAAGTGACTTTTAAAGGCCACGTTAAGTTACGTGATTTGATGTCGTTGAATCATTAAGGGGTTTTATTTTTATGGTTAGGACCGTTTGGTGGATAATATGGTAGAAATACTATTTATTACTTTTTTTTATTCATAAATTCTATTTATTACTGTGATGATAAAAATAGTGAGGAAAAGGTAAGAATTAATCATCGCATTCAAAGTTTAAGGAAATGGATGTTGAGAAGATTAATGCTACTAAGGGCTAAGGAGTAGCTGACCTAACCAAAACGATAGCGCCAATTATGTTGTGATGTTGAATGCTAATGTGAAAAAAAAATGATTTGAATATTTTTCTTTTGTTTTGCGGAAAAATATTATCGGTATATTTTGGTATTTATTTTTTTGAAAAATAGTTTATTCAATGAAATTGAATTTTGAATCAATGAAAGATTAATTGATTTTTCGAAAAATAATTTATCTTTTTAAAAGCTGAAGTAAAGCAAAAAAGATCAATCCTCTAAATGTAGAGATCGATTTCTTCTATTAAAGCGAAAAAAGATCAATCCCTTAAATCTAGAGATCGATAATTTTATATCAAGACAGATTTTTTGAAAAACAGTCATATAACGAAAAATATTTTACATAAAATTATTTAAATAATAATAAATTTTAATTTTAAAAAAAATCAAAATTTTAAAATTTATTTTTCGAAAGTTATTTTCTGTTAAACAAACTGATCCTAAATTTTGAGGAAATCGTGTGAGGGAGTTCTACTCGGTAAGACTATTTCCAAAATTTGGATTAGATTTTTTGTTGACCAAAAATTGTTTTCAGTTGACTAATTTTTTATTTGCTTACCAAATATCCAAAAATGTCGAAAATAATTTTCGAAAATGATTTTACGGGTTGCCAAACGGGGCCTTAATCCTAGAAACAAAATTTTGACTTGTTAAATGGTCTTGACTAAGAAACCAAAATGAATCGCATGTAATTTCAATTTAGTTTAGTTTGATTTGGTTTCGTTTGCAATTTAGTTTGATTTAATTTTAAAAATTAATTAAAAATTAAAATTTTCAATTAGATTAAGTAGTTTACTTTTTTTATATATATATATAAAATAAAAAAAAAAACTGTTCATATTCATCTCATTTTTTCTTTCATGAAAAATTCAAAAGTAAATAGGTTGCTAGTCACCGGTAAGAATAGAACCCAATAGCATTAATGTTGAAGCATGAGAACTTAGCAATTTATTCGACCCCATGTTAGTCATTTGAGTTTTTAATTTTTTTTTTTTTAGAAAACGAATATATTCAAAGTTTACTCTTTAAGCAGGATTATGCACCATGGATCAAATACCCATGTGCCATTTCCATCTCCTATTGATTAGCTATTTAATTAACTTAGGATTGGGAAAATATTGCTTAAAAGCAGTGTTGAAAAAATCAAATTGGATCGATTGGTCGGATCAATTTAATCAAAACTAGAGACATGTTCGTTTGGTATATATATTAAATCGGGTATTTTGTGAACCAGTAAAAATCGATTCAATCAGTAAAAAATCAGATTAAACCTGTAAAAATAAATTTTAGATTTATTTTTTTAAATAATGAGATTTGAACTTTTATGATGGATGATAAGCTCATAAAACACACATTTTATGCCCTTTCTATTATTAGTTTTAGTTATGTTTTCGATATTTATCTTGATTACTTATGTTATATTTTTGAATTTTAGATATATTTAAGAGAATGAAGTTAAAATATGTCAATAATGATGGTAAAGAGCTTACAAAATCATAATCACAAGATGGAAGAAGACTTGGGAGTCAAAAAGATCAATTTCTGGTTGCAAAGCAAGAAGGCAGATTTGACCTCCGGAGCTTGTTGCAAGAAAAACATGATGTTAAAGTCTTTATTTGAAGAAAATTCCTCTTGATTTTTGAATCTGACTTGAATACCTTTCCAACAGTAGTTTACGCGCCCAAATAGGACAAGAAATGGTCATCCAAACCAGCCAAAGAAGTACGAGAAGATGTAGTAGCGGAAGAGACAAGGCAGAAGCTTGGCATCGCGGCGCACGAGATTCGGGAAAAACCATGAAAATAGCAAGAAAAATGCAATTTTTTGCCTCCTAACTTACTTGTGCAGCAATGACTTGTTCTCAGGGTTTTAAAACTATATAAATACCATCTTTTGAGTCACAAACTAGACATCTTTTTAGAAGACTCAAAGATCATCATTAGTTTTCTTCTTCTCTATTCTTCTAGTTTTCTCTTTTAATTCTATGTTTATGTTAACAATGCCTATGCAAGGCTAAACTTTTCTTTGGTTAAGGGTAATTTCAAAGCCCTAGACATGTTTTGTAATTGATTTTCATATTCTATTTGTTATTGGTTTTCTATCAAAGTTGCTTATGTTCTTCTATAAGAATTGTTCATGATGTTGTCTTGATTTGTGTAGGTGGCCAACTAGATAGATTTTGATAATTATCTACTGCTAGTTTAGGAGTTCTAATATGTAGCTTATCTTGATTTCTATTCAATAGTGGCAATTTGTAATTCATGGTTATGTTTGATTTTCAGGAATTATGAAGTGGAACATAACCTAAGTTGAATGAATCCATGTTTATGTGTTTGTTGCTTAGATCAGCCTATATTTCTCATCTTAAGGCTGCTATCACTTTGAATCTATAGATGTTTATCTTAGGTTATTTGATAGTTAAAGATTAAGTAGTGGCGTTTGTCCTGCTTAACGACGAACTAAGGAAGGATGGGGTAACAGGGGAGGTTGTTATCTACGGTTGTTAACTTAACATTGTCTAGTGATGGAGAATGAAACCTTAACCATACTTTCTCATATTTGATTACCTCTCTTTATTTACTTGCTTGCTTTTTGTTTTACTGTTTATTTTAGTTTTAAAATTATTTTAGAAACCTCATTTTTCCTTTGGTTTTCTTGAATTTAATTATAAACCAATAATTTATAAATTAAAACCCAATCCCTGTGGATTCAACCCTTGCTAACTACTATACTTATAATTGATCTTTTTAGTGCAAGGTTAAATAAGATATACTCTTTTGAGTGCATCAAGTTTTTGGCACCATTGCCGGAGATTGCTTCCTTTAGTTTATTTGTTACTTGGTTTATTCTTATTTTCTGTTCTAATTAATTTTCTTTTTGTATATATAGGTTTTCTTTTCTACCCAATCAAAGAGAGATGGCATGGGCTACATCAAACATTCAAAACCAACTAGCCAATCTCACATCCATAGTTCAACAACTGGCCATGGGTAATGTTCAACAATCAAGGAAGTGTGGAGTATGCTTTATGATGGATCATGCAACAAATTTGTGCCCATACTTCCGAGATGATAATTTTGAACAAGCTTATGATTTAGAAAGATGTCAAGGCCATCAAGGGTTCCAAGGACAACAATATGATCCTTACTCAAACACTTACAATGAAAGATGGTGGGATCATACTAATTATGGCTACTCGTAAAATTATTAAGAAGTAGATCCTTATGCTAATTACACTCATCAATCTGTCTTCAATCAACAATAGGATCAACAAAATGGGATCAACAACAAGATCTTTTTGAGCCACCACCTCAAAACTCGGGTAATTCTTTAGAAGAACTTGTCAATTCTGTTGTTATTAATACTTTACAACTTCAACAGGAAACAAGGGAAACAAAGGCAAGTATCTAGAGTTTGGAAACACAAATGAGCCAATTGGCCATTAGTATGGTGGGATGGGTAGCACAAAGATCTGAAGAACTCCCTGCCCAAACGGTGATTAACCCAAAGGAGAATGCTACTATTGTGACCTTGAGGAATGAGGAACAAGATGAGGATGAGACAAAACCAAAGATGGATTCACTTCTTGAGGATAATGAAGCCACCATTCAAATTGAGAGTACTTCGGCACCTGAGGTAACTTTTAAGGTTCAAATTTTTACTAATGTTTCTTCTCCACCTTTTCCTAGTAGATTCGCAAAGTTCAAGGAGGAGGAACATGAACAACACATGCTGGAAACCTTAAACAACTTGTTTGTGGATGCCATTCAACAAGTACCAAAATATACACCATTCCTCGATGAGTTATGCACCACAAAGGATGATGGAATAATAATTGTGATAGAGAATGCATCCACTATTGTTCAAAGAAACCGCCCTAAAAAAAGCCCAAATTTGGGAAATTTCATGTCTAAGCCCAAAGATCCTAAAAAGCCAAGAAGGGGTATAGGCTAGGTTGAAGACAATCAACCAAGTGCTAATTGGGAGGCAGCCCAATTGGTGAAGGCATTACCAACCTGCCATACTCAGATTTGCTTTCTTTCCCTTTTCCTTTCTCGTTTTATTATGTTTATTTGTTAATTGTTTGTTTAGTGTTTTAGAATTATTTAGGTTGCATGGGTTTGTTTTATTTTGAGTCTTAGTTATTTTTATTCTTATGTTATTAGTTCTTTTCTCTTACACATAATTCTTTCATATAATAGCATTACATTGAGGACAATGTAAGAATTAAGTATGGGGGAAGGATTTATGATTTCTTTTATTTTAGGGTTTTTTTTTAATTTTTAATATTATTATTATTTTTAGTATGTTTTTAGTTCCTTTCCATACAATGATGAGATATGAATTGTATAGGTCTAAAACTGGTTTATTAGTGAGAAGATTTTTCATGAGAATTAAGCTTGATATAATTTTTCATGGAGCCAATGTTAATATGATATGTTGATTGAGAAAGAAGCATGTTTAAACTTGATATTGACTTGTATAATCATCCTTGTGAGTTTTTGAGCCTATATGATTGATGCATTATACATATCAATCTAATTTCTTTCTTGTGTGCTCTTATGATTACATGATTCTCTAGAACTTGCTTTAAACCGTTTTGAGACTATATTGATACATATGACTACATGGATATGATAGAGGCAATAGGATTATAACCAGGGCCAAATCAACTATCCTTTATTAATGTTCCAAGACAACATCCCCACTAGTGAGCCAATTTGAGCCTACAATGAATAAGCTATTTTTTTGGTAACCACATTGTAGACACCTAATTTTGTCCGGGCTCCCAAAACCAAGTAAAATTTTCCTTTTACTTTTTTAGAATGCAAAAAATCTCTTCTCATCCTACAGGTGGTACTCCAAGACTTTGTTTAGGAGGTCAACATGAAAAATCAATCCGAAAAAATCAACCCCGAAAAAGTCAACCCCAAAAAGTCAACTCCTAAAAAAGTCAACCCTTAGTCAAAATCAAGATTTGAAGTTGAATTGAACAATGGTGAAAGAATTTTGATAATCCAATGTCTACAACAAAAGATATGGAGTTCGGAAGAGGGATTGTGGAAATTTCAGTGTAGGGGAAACCCTAATTCGGTAAATTTGAGAAAAAGTGCTTAAACAATCAAATTGGTCGAAATTGGAGGTTTCAAATGGAATATAATTAATGACTATGGGTATTGGAAAGGCCAATTGGAAGCAGGACCAAAGAAAGAGTCAATTTCGATATAAAACCGAAAATTAGGATTTTTGGTTAAAAAGAGTGAATTTTGCAAAATTGGGGAAAACTGCAGAGATGGCATGATTCGGTAAAATCGAAGCCCCTAATTGATGAAGAGTGAGTAAACAAAGATAGCTCAAGGCTCAGTTTGAAGTAAATCCCAAGAAAATAGCCGGTTGGAGGAAAAACGAAAAATCGAGGAAATTCTTGATATTGGAAAAGGGGAAAAATCAAATCGGAGGGGAATTTGATCGTAAAAATTGGGTGTTTTCGGACCAACTCCAATTCAATATATAACAAAGACAATGGAAAAAGAAAATCTGGAAATCGAACCCGTTTTGAGTAAAACCAAGGTTTCGGGGTTAAAGGGCAATCTTGGAAAATCTGAGAAAAATAGGAAACGAGCTTGGAAAATTATGAAAACCTCCAGATCTGAGTTTTTTGTTATTTGGAAGAGATTGATGAAGAAAAATCTGGAATTGGAGCTCAAATGAAAAATGACAAAGTTTGGGTGTACTAGTCCGAAATTCCAAAAGAAAATTCTTGGAAAAATAGGAAATGAGCTCGAAAAATTATAAAAACTTCCAGATCTCAATTTTATATTATTTGGAAGACATTGGTGAAAATAAATCTGGAATTAAGCTCAATTGAAAAAGGTTAAATTTGGGAGGCACCAAACCGAAATTTTTAAAGAAAAATTTGGGAAAAATAGGAAATGAGCTCGAAAAATTATGAAAAATTTCTAGAACTGAGTTTTATATTGATTAGGAGGTATTGGAAAAGAAAATTCTCAAATTGGAGCTGATTTGAAAAAGGCAAAATTCTGGGAGGCCTGATCCTCACTTCTAAGGAAAAATCCGAAAAAAATAGAAAACGAGTTCCAAAAATTATGAAAATCTTCAAAACTGAATTTTATACTTATTTGGATTTATTGGAAAAATAAAATCCAAATTTGGGGTCCGTTTGCAATTAAATTAAGTTTAGGGGCTAAAATGTAATTTTATCGAAGAAACCGAAAATGACCATTTTGCAATTTAAAAAATAAGGAAGCTGCTAGAAATCTCTAGGCCATTCAGCCAGATCATGTTGAAGGGAATGAATGGCTGATCATTTCATCCAATGGCCAAAATTTGATAGCAAGGTGACATTTTTATTGCTTGATTGATTCTTTGTGATCATGACAAGTGGCCAAGGTGATGAAAGAAAAGATGAGCACATTCTTAGCACATAATTTTAGCCAGCTCATTATGGTTAGGGGCTGATCACTTCATCCAATGGTTGCAAGTTCACATTTTTATTATCTTGGGTTAGTAGCCCTTGGATCTTGGTAAATAGGAAAAAGGATGACAACATCCTTACAACATCCCTAGCATTTGGTTGGCCTATAAGTTGGAGGGGGTTTTCATTTCTTATGAGGGGGGGAGATCAGATTTTTTGCAAGGGCTGTAGCTATTCTTGAGAGAAAAGAGAATGGAAAAAAAAAGAGAAAAAATAAGGGATTTTCTTACTACTCTTTGATTTGGAAAGCTAAAGCAAAGTAGCTATTTTCTTTCATGCTCTGCTCCATGATTTGTTCATATGATTTTGTTATTTTCATTTTTATTTTATTTTCTTTCATGAAATTTTCATCTTGCTGTTTGTTCATCAATTTCATTTCATCCCCACTTGATTTTTGACTTAAGCCAATCAATGGCTCAAAGCCAAGCTCTCTTGAGCATGCTTGTGGAAAATTAATAGTCTAGATTGGGTTTTCTGACTTTGTGATTTTTTTTCACTACTTATCCTTGGTGAAAATAAATTGATTTTTTAACTGCATCTATTAGTCATTTAAGGGATGCCATGGTATTTTTCTTCATAATTTTTAGATTTTTTTTATCATGGTTGAAAAAATGGATTTTGGCAAAGCAGTTTTTAACTCACTGTTCTGACTTTGGTAAAATTTCGGTCACGGTTCCATTGCTCCAAAAATTAAGCTGCTTTTTTTCCATGTAGATAAACATGTCCTAGGTTTACCTTAATTTTTACATATTTTTTTGAAGTTTTAGAAAGGCAAAAAAATAGGTTTTCAATACTGCCTGTGAGTGTAAGAGTTGTTTTTTTTTAGAATATGTAACATTCTGTTTTGGTGAATTCGGTCATAGTTCCCATGCTCAAAAAATTAAGCTGATTTTTTTCCATGTAGATCAACATGTTATAGGTCACCCCTAATTTTTTCAGATTTTTTTTGAAATTTTCTAAAAGGGTAAACAAAATTCGGATTTCAAAACTGGTTGTGGGAGTCAGATTTGTTTTCAAGAAAATGTAATTTTCTGTTTTGGTTAGGATATTAAGAGAGGGCTGATTTGGGGCATTAGCTACTGTCTTAGGATGATTTCCAAGTCATTTTAATCATAAAATTTGATTCTATAAAAGTCGGGTCAAGGGTGGTCAACCCGGGTTTTCAAAGTTAGAAAAATTGAGCCTTTTAAAGGGGGTTTCAACCATAGTACCATTTTCATCCAAAAATTTTCAAATTGTTTTTAATCGAATCACAAAGTATTTTGATTTATAAAATCTGATTTAAGTATTTTCCTATGGTAATCAGATATCTTTTAAGGTATACGGATGTCCTTATTTTAAAGGAAAAAATACACTTTCATGCATTGCATTTTTCATGTTCATGCATATTCTATGATATATATTTTTGCTATCTTAGTCATAGAAATTATATGTCTATGAATATTTCCATAGTGATGTTATTATTTTGATTTTGATTTTCATGTTGTTATATTGATTATGATATAATTATGGATATTCTTTGATAATGTCATTTTATGATTTATTCCATGTCATTGGATTTATGCCATGTCATTAGGATTTTGCTATGTCATCTAGATTTTGCCATGTCAAGCATGCCATGTCATTAATTATTTTGCCATGTCATTAGATTTTGCCATGTCATTTAAATTATGTCATGTCATTTAGATTATACTATGTCATCTAGATTTTACCATGCCATCTTTTGCCATGTCATTAATAATGATTTGCATATTCATAACCATCTTTTTAAAATTATTTTATAAAGATCATGTTTTTTCAATAAAATAAGGATATTCCCGAGTTAATATAATTCATGAGTTCTCTGTCGTGTTTGCTGGGGAGGATATCAACAATTATCATTAATAACGGAATATCTTTCTTTCAAAAAAATGAAAATGATTCAGAGATTTTTAAAATAAATAAAATTTTCTATATTTTACCGGGTCTGCTGGAGAATATAGGAAAATTTTGTACTAATAAATTTCGGATTATTTTCAATTAAAATTGGGATAATTTTTCTTTAAATTGGGAAATATTTTAAAATGCCAAATCTAAAACCGACTTTCACCGAGACTTGAGATAACACACGATTAATAAGGTACCGTTTTATACGGGCGTTGTGGGGGTGTTAATCTTTCCCTACACGTAACCGACTCCCGAATCCACTTCTTTGATTTCTCTGGTTTAAAAGCGCAGAGTTTGAAATTGGTTTTAAAAATATTTTAATTAATTTTAAAATATTTTACAAAATCGGTTTTAATAGGTGGCCGATCACACCTAGCCAAAAAAGATTGGTGGCGACTCCATTTCTTTTTCGATGTTGTTTTCAAACCCTCATTTTATTTCAAGAGGAATTAAGTCGTCTTTTTCTCTGTTTCCCCAAATGTCACACTTAATGAGTAATGTATCGCGATGAGACTTGTTACTTTTTTAGGTTGCGACAGCTTGGCGACTCCATTGGGGACACTTAGAGAGTCAGGCCTAGAATTAATCGTGTGTTATCAAAAGTCTCGGTTTGTCAATTTTTAGTTGGTATTTAATTTTAATTCTCACATTTTTTAATAATTAGGAGAATTTTGAAAATAATAAAATATTTTTGAATATGTTCATACTCATGTACATGCATATTATTTTTGTTCTCTGGTTATTTTGTTGTATTTTTCTTTCCTTAACTGATGCTTTACGTGGTTTAATTTTATCGGGGTATTTAGAATAAGGGGTGTAGAATAGGTGGTGAAAGGTTTGTTATTCCTCCTCACACACTACATTTGCATTTGCATAACATGAGCTTTCTACCCAGGCTCCGTCCTTTTTAAGTAGAAGTAAAGTAGCTACGCCTTCGTGATTGGCCCTCCGTATGGGCTAGTGAAACACTTCCGAAGTATAAAGTACCTAAAGCCTTTGTGATTGATCCTCCGTATGGGCTTAGGAAAATATACTCTAACAAATTGAACCCGCTTTTATCGGGGTGCCTTACTAGCCTTCACCGACGACAATGAAGAACAATTTGGGGCCTTTTTTAGAACCTATTACCACTCCATATAGTGAACCTAGGCGAAGCCATGCCCAATTTTCGTTAGAGGTACCAAATTTAGGAACATATGGAGGAATGCTTCTGATCTTTTGCCATGTATTTCTACATCTGAATAAGCATTGTAGATCGGGCAACGATGAACGTACATCGCCCGTAATAAATTTAAATTTCCACCCCAAAGGCATTGTGATGCCTAAATAAGTAGATACTGTCGGGGCAAAGGTTCATTGACTTTTTTTTTTTGAAATTGAAAATATAAAAATTCTTTTTCAAACATTTTTGAATTTTGCATATTTCATGCATATGTAAATAGAGCACGTACATTTATAGTTGTATTTTTGATCTCATTCTTTTCAATAAGCGGATGGTGACAATAATCTCATTTGATGATTTCATAAACATTCATTGGTTGAATAAGAATTGTAGACCGGTAGTGTTGAATGAACATTTGGACATTGTACCAGAGTAGGATCCACTATCCCGAAATTCTTTTGAAAAATAATATGTTGATTTTTTATGGAGGAAACATGTTTAAAAAAAATCATAGATTAAATTTGGAGGCAAATCTTCCATAATGTGATTTTTGAATAATCAAAATTTGGTCCCACCAATTTCGTGTAATCATTGATTAATTTCTTTGTATATACCTTTGTGTTAATTCATTTATTCTTTACATGTATCATTTTGATATCACGTTACAGTCCTAACATGCATGGTCATTCATTGTAGAATACATTTGTGATATACATGGTCATTCTTTGTATACACCCTTGTGTTAATTTATGAATTCTTTACATCTATCATAAGGACATCATGTTACAGTTATAGCATGCATGGTCATTCATTGCAGAATACATTTATGACATGCATAGTCATTATCTGTATATACCCGTGTATCAATTTATTCATTCTTTACATGCATCATGTTGGCATCAGGTTGCATTCATGAAAAACATAGTCAGTATGATTTTTCTGTATATGTTCATGAATTAATTTGTTTATTCTTCACATGCATCATGTTGGTATCAGGTTGCATTCATGACAAACACAGTCATCATGATTTCTTTGTATATGTTCATGCATTGATTTGTTTATCCTTTACATGCATCATGTTAGCATCAGGTTGCATTCATGAAAAACATAATCAGCATGATCTCTCTGTATATGTTCATGCATTGATTTATTTATTCTTTACATGCATCATGTTGGCATCAGGTTGCATTCATAGTCAGCATGATTTATCTGTATATCCATGCATTGATTTGTCTATTCTCCACATGCATCATGTTAACATCAGGTTGCATTCATGGCATATATAGTCATCATGATATGCTCATGCATTAACTTGTCATTTGGCATCAGGTTGCATTCATGACAAACATGGTCAGCATGATTTCTTTGTATATATATGTGTCAATCATTTATTTTTTACATGCATCATAATTGACATCGTGTTGCATTCATAGTGTATATGATCATTCATTGGAAAATGCATTTGGAACATACATGGTCATTCATTACATATATCCATGCATTAATTCTTCTTATTCTTTACATGCATCATGTTGGCATCAAGTTGCATTCATGACAAACATAGTCAACATGTTTCCACTATATGTGTCCATACATCACTTTGTTTATTCTTCACGTGCATCAAATTGCATTCATGGCTCATTCATCATGACACTCACTTGGATGAATAAAACAGAAATTGGTTTGGCTTTAAGAGCTTTGAAGAAGTTTCTCTTTCAAATTAGAGGTATAAGAAGTACTGAGCACCTTTATAATGCATGCTAGGATCATGGATAATGAACAGCAAAGCAGACTAGAGAGAATGGAAAGGGCACAGAATGAGTTAAGGGAACAGTTGGCCAAATCTCAAGCAGAATATAGAGATCAGATGACAAAACTAATGGAGCTATTGTCCCCCTCAATCAAGGGAAATGGATACACTGGAAACTTGGCCGCTAAAGAAGGAATGGAGGCACAAAAGGGTCAGAATGAGGTCTTAATGTTAGATGCCCAGTCTTTTCAGAACGCAGTTAATCCTGTCAATGTCCAGAACTTAGATGATCTAGCTGAGCAAGCAAAGTTGAAAACATTGGCATTGAATGAGGCTGAGTTGGCAGGTTCCCATCAGCTGTTAGATGAAAGGCTCCAGGTACTAGAAACCATAGATGTATTTGGGAGTGTACATGCGACTAAACGTTGCTTAGTCCCCGATTTAGTCATTCTTCCTAAATTCAAGGTTCTCAATTTTGAGAAATATGATAGGACAACCGATCTGTCTGCCCACATCACTATGTTATGCTGAAAGATAACAGGTCATACAGATAATGATAAACTTTTGATCCACTGCTTCCAGGATAGCCTCAGCGGGTCCTCAATTAGGTGGTATAGTCAGTTGAGTAAGGATCGGATTCGCTCTTGGATTGATTTGGCTAATGCATTTTTAAGCCAATACAAGCATATGACCGATATAGCGTCTGACCGTCTCACCTTGCAAAATATGGAGAAAAGAGCTACTAAGAGCTTCAAAGAATATGCTCAGTGGTGGGTTGCATTGGCTGTCCAAGTACGACCACCCTTGACACAGAAAGAAATCACCGTCCTTTTTATGAATACACTGCGGGCCTCGTACTACGATAGACTCGTCGGCAATGCCACGAAGAATTTTGCGGATATGGTAATCTCAGGGGAGATGATTTAGAATGCTATCAAGGATGGAAAACCGGAAGGAGAAAGAACATCCAATGCCAAGAGAAATGGGGCATCCGAAAAGAAAGAGAAAGATACCCAAGTCGTGGAAGGCTTTGCCCCATATCCCCAATTTTCCTCGTATCAGCCATTCTACCCTACCTTGAACAACGTCTCTCAAGGTTCTTATCTTTACCAACCAATGCCTGCAACAGCGCCAACATTTACATTTATCTATCAATCATACACCCTTGGGAATAATCGAAAAGGGGATAAAAAGCAAGGGAGAAATCAGGTTGACCCGATTCCTATGTCATACGTGAACTACTACCTTAACTCATCCAGAACCACCTTGTGATACCCATGCAATTAGAGCCTATGAAGCCCCCTTATCTGAGCTGGTATTATGCTAATGAGTGTTGCGATTATCATTCTGGCAATCAAGGCCACTCAACGGAGAACTGCCCCGTTTTGAAGTACAAGGTCAGGGATCTCATCAAGGCTGGTTCGATAAGTTTTGAAGATGGGAAAGCCAAGTGTCATAAGAAACATGATGCATAATCATATTAGAATTTCTAATGCATGTAGTTCTATACACTGTGATGATGAAAGCACTTGTCTCATGTTGACATCTACATGAAATAAATAAATTTTGAATTTGAATGTTTTGTGTTCATTATGTTTTAATAATAATTTGAATTTGTAAAAAAAATGAAACTTTGAGAATTTTTTTTTTGGTAAACAATAATAAGGGGTTTTCACATGAAATAATGGACAGTCTCGAGAATATTGATGATCATTGTTAGAAATGGCCCAATATCTTCCCCCTATCTTTTGGGCTTTCCTATGCCTAAACCCTTTGAACCGAGATCACTTGAAAGACTTAATGCTTAAAGGAATATGGATGATTGAACTTCATAAACCATTGTCATTGTAAAGATATAGATCCTAGTTTAGCTCTGAGCAAAGGAACGAAATTTTTGAAAATTTTTCGAACTTCTTGGAAACTCGAACAAATGAGACATTCTTTCAAGAATCTAGATCATGGTAATTTGGTATGTGTCAAAGATGTGCCAAAACCATTCACATCATTTCCAAATAACCATAAAACGCCAATTGCCAAAACCTCACTTCATGATTGAAACCTCGGGGCACCATGACTAAACCAGATTATCCTATTTTGGGACTATTCTTTCTTGTCTCTTCAAAGAACCCAGGATTGAAACTTATCCTTTTCAGTGTAAACCTAGACTTGCGATGTTCCTCGTAATGATACAAATTCTCATGGTTAATCAAATTGGGCATCATATGTGGAAATAATGGATACATGGTGAATAAGGATGGATTAATGCATGAATCATTGGGGGCATGCGGGAAAAAAAGAAGAAAGAAAAAAGAAAAATTGTGATATCATGCATATGAGAATTCAGATGATTCCAAAGTGCAAAATAAAATTCTGATTATCTATTCCTTCTGGGGATTGCTTTTCAATGAGAATATTCATCCTTGATATGATGAACGGCCATCTTTTGTATCCCTTTCACAAAAAGAAATTATCCATAGTCACCCTTTTTGAGCCAAAGAATTCTTTCTCCTTTGAACCCTGATCAAGGATCACTCTCTACACTGGGGAGCAAATGCGAGGAAAGATCTTCTCAAAGATCATTGAGAAATAAGTCCAAGCTCGAAGACAGATACAAAGCAAATTGAGCTCCTAAATGAATACGGGCTTACTCTGTCGAAATAAAAAGGAAAAGATGATGAAATGGAAGCCAAAAACAAAACAAAAGAAATGGAAAAAGAAAAAGAATGAAAAAAAGTCCAAAAGGGACAAATGCTTCAAAGGGAATCCTCCTCAAGAAATGATCCTTGATCTGATTACCCTCAAACACATATTTTGGGCCTATTTATCCTTTCTTTCTGAACCCCGAACCATGGCCTACATTACGTGCTTTAAAAGTCCATTTTGATCAAGCATAAATATTCAACTTGAAGGGTTTTTCCTCATATTTTATCCCATCTCATCGAATTATCATTTCACTAAGGAAGAATTTAGAATTCTCAAATGCATGATGGAACAATAAAAAAAGAAAAAAAATGGAAAGAATGGGACTCTAGGGCGAAAACCCAAAAATGGACGGTCTAGAGTAAAATGGGAATTTTCGATGCCATCTATGTTAGTGGCGATGCCACAAAAGAGAAGGTCATCTTGAAGAAATCGAGGAACATCTAGGAATTCTTGAACCTCCTAAACTGTCAACTTTTATTTGGAGGATTGATTTGAAAAATTGAAACTTTTTCCCTCCAAGATTAAACTTTCCAATTAAAACATCTCGGCCAATCTTGACGCTTGTCAAAATGCCTTGATATTGAAACTAAAAGAATGTTGAATGTGTTTGGTTCTCAATGAATTCATGATTTATAAAATTTGTTCCATTTATGAGCCTAGAAGGGACATACATTTTTGTTGTGAAGTTTTCTTCGATCAACCAAAATCTTGTTGTATCAAGCCTTTCAATTCAAGTTGAAAAACCCAAATTGACATTCAAAAAATTTCTAACTGTGATCATCAGTCTTCAAGAGATTCGTACATCACACACTGTGGGGTTAAAATTTTTGACTCATAATTTTTCATTAAATTCTTTCTAGAATGGGAAAACAAGTAAATTTTTTTTTGAAATAACCATTTTTGATGTTGACATGAGACAAGGGTTTTTCTAACCCAAAGGTATGGAACTACTAGGGTAGATCTTGACTTCCAGATATAAGAAGAAGAAATAGAACCCGGTTCAGACTTCTGTTGATAAGAGTTTGAAAACTGTTGGGGCAAAGAGATAGCCAAAGACCGAAAAGGGAATGATCTTTTATGGTGCACGAGTGTTCAAGATATACTCTAATTTGAAAAGGAAAAATGAATTGGAAAGGCTAAGCGAAAGTTTAGAAAAAAATGATCGGGGCATTTGCATCACTCATGAGCACTCACCTCTTTATTGAGCTTTGCATCTGCACAGAGTCGGCAAGCATCATTCATGGATATTTGCATTAGCACTATTCTATAAGCATCTGCATTTTACCCTTACATTTACATCATTCATAGATATTTGCATTTGCGTCATCTCAAGCAATTGCATCATTTCAAGAATCATTGCATTTTCATTATTGTGTGGTAACTGCAGTTACACCATACATAGACCACTTACATGAACACGATTCGTAGGGGCATTTGCATCTTTTCATGAAGCATTTGCATCATTATTGATCTTCGTATTTGCATCATTTAAAAGCATTTTGCATATTGTCAGTCCTTGCATTTGCATCATTTAGAAGCATTTGCATAATGTTGATCTTTGCATCTGCATCATTCCATGAAGTAGTTGCGTCAACGTTGATCTTTGCATTTGCATCATTTAAAAGCATTGCACATTGTCAATCCTTGCATTTGCATCATTTAGAAGCATTTGCATAATGTCGATCTTTGCATCTGCATCATTCCATGAAGTAGTTGCGTCAACGTTGATCTTTGCATTTGCATCATTTAGAAGCATTTGCATAATATCGATCTTTGCATCTGCATCATTCCATGAAATAGTTGCATCAACGTTGATCTTTGCATTTGCATCATTTAGAAGCATTTTGCACATTGTCAATCCTTGCATTTGCATTAAGAAGCATTTGCATCAATCTAAGCCATTTGCATTTACACCATAAACATCTGCATTTTATCCAACATCTGCATCTATATCTGCATCAAGAAGCATTTGCATCAATCTAAGCTATTTGCATTTGCACCATGAAGCATCTGTATCTTATCCAACATCTGCATCTGCACCAAGAAGCTTTTACATCAATCTAAGCCATTTGCATTTGCACCATGAAGCATTTTGCACATTGTCAATCCTTGCATCTGCACCAAGAAACATTTGCACCAATCGAAGACATTTGCATTTGCACCATGAAGCATTTGCATCTTATTCAATCTCTGCATCTGTATCAAGAAGCATTTGCATCAACCCAAGATATTTGCATTTACACCATGAAGCATTTGCATCTTATTCAACATCTGCATCTGCATCAAGAAGCATTTGCATCAACCCAAGACATTTGCATTTGCACCATGAAGCATTTGCATGTTATTCAACATCTGCACCAAGAAGCATTTACACCAATCGAAGACATTTGCATTTTCACAATGAAGCATTTGCATCTTATTCAACATCTGCATCTGCATCTGCATCAAGAAGCATTTGCATCAACCCAAGACAATTGCATTTGCACCATGAAGCATCTGCATCTTATTCAACATCTGCATCTGCATCAAGAAACATTTGCATCAACCCAAGACATTTGCATTTGCACCATGAAGCATCTGCATCTTATTCAACATCTGCATCAAAAAGCATTTGCATTAACCCAAGCCATTTGCATTTGCACCATGAAGCATTTTTATTTTATTCAATCTCTGCATCTGCATCAAGAAGCATTTGCATAAATCCAGGACATTTGTAGTTGTGCCATGAAGCATGTGCGTCTTGTTTAATCTCTGCATCTGCATCAAGAAGCATTTGCATCAACTAAAGATATTTGCATCATAAAGCATTTGCATCCTCTCTCAAAGCTTTCAGGTATAATTTTCAATATGTTTTCAAGAACCAATACCTACAATTTAAAAAAAAAAAATGAACCAAGCCTTTGGTGGTGATAGCCGAAGCCTCTGGTGGAGATATCCAAAGTTTTACAGATTTAAAAGTGAACAAGTCTTTGGTGGTGATAGCCGAAGCTTCTGGAGGAGATATCCAAAATTTTACAATTTTAAAAGTGAACAAGTTTTTGGTGGTGATAGCCGAAGCTTCTGGAGGAGATACCCAGAATTTTACAAATTTTAAAAATAAACAAGTCTTTGGTGGTGATAGCCAAAGCTTCTAGAAGAGATACCCAGAATTTTACAAATTTTAAAAATGAACAAGTCTTTGGTGGTGATAACTGAAGCCTCTGGTGGAGATATCCAGAATTTTACATATTTTAAAAGTGAGCAAGCCTTTGGTGGTGATAGCTGAAGCTTCTGGAGGAGATACCCAAAATTTAGAAATTTTAAAAGTGAACAAGCTTCTGGAGGAGATATCCATAATTTTACAATTTTGAAAAATGAGCAAGCCTTTGGTGGTGATAACCGAAGCCTTTGGTGGAGATATCCAGAATTTTACAAATTTTAAAAGTGAACAAGTCTTCGGTGGTGATAGCCAAAGTGTCTGGAGGAGATATCCCGAATTTTAAAATTTTGAAAAATGAGAAAGTCTTTGGTGGTGATAGCCAAAGCCTCTGATGGAGATATCCAGAGTTTTACAGTTTTAAAAATGAGTTAGTCTTTGGTGGTGATAGCCAAAGCCTCTGGTAGAGATATCCAGAGTTTTACAGTTTTAAAAATGAACAAGTTTTTGGTGGTGATAGCCGAAACTTCTGGAGGAGATAACCAGAATTTTATTAAAAGAAAGAAACCAAGCCTTTGGTGGTGATAGCCGAAGTTTATGGAGGAGATACCCAGAATTTTAAACACAGCTGACACCAAGACAAGATAAGGCCTCGAGACCACCGTCGAGGTATTCTCTTCTCTTTCAAGTCAAACTCGTTTCCTTAAGACGGGTCGAGCCTTGATTAGTTAGAGAATTCAATTTAAAGACAAAATCTTCTATTTGCAGCTTTTTTCGAAAAGAAAAAAATGAAATAAATGAAAGGGAAGAAAATTCCCTTTCCTTTTCTTTACATGTGATTTCACTAACCGGAAAAAATTATTGTCTATTTATCTTTGTCTGATTCCTGATTCTCAGCAACAGTCAAAGAAAGGCAACTGTAGATATCTAATTTTGTCCCGACCCCCTAAATCAGGTAAATTTTTCCTTGTACTTTTTTAGAATGTAGAAAATCTCTTCTCATCTTGCAAATGGTACTCCAAGACTTTGTTTAGGAGGTCATAATGAAAAGTCAATCCGAAAAAAGTCAACCCCAAAAAACTCAACCCCAAAAAGTCAATCACTAAAAAAGTCAACCCTTAGTCAAAATCAAGATTTCAAGTTGAATTGAACAATGGTGAAAGAATTTTGATAATCCGAGGTCTACAACGAAAGATATGGAGTTCGGAAGAGGGATTGTTGAAATTTCAATGTAGGGGAAACCCTAATTAGGTAAATTTGGGAAAAAGTGCTTAAACGATCAAATTGGTCGAAATTGGAGGTTCCAAATGAAATATAATTAATGACTACAGGTATTGAAAAGGCCAATTGGAAGCAGGACCAAAGGAAGAGTCAATTTGGAAGGAAAACCGAAAATTAGGATTTTTGGTTAAAAAGGGTGAATTTTGCAAAATTGGCGAAAACTGCAGAGATGGTTCGATTCGATAAAATTGAAGCCCCTAATTGATGAAGATTGAGTAAACAAAGATAGCCCAAGGCCCAGTTTGAAGTAAATCCCAATAAAAGAGCCGACTGGAGGGAAAACGAAAAAACGAGGAAATTTTCGATATTAGAAAAGGGGAAAAATCAAATCGGAGGAGAATTTGATCGTAAAAATTGGGCGTTTTCGGACCAACTCCAATTCAATATATAACAAAGGCAATGGTAAAAGAAAATCTCAAAATCGGACCCGTTTTGAGTAAAACCAAGGTTTCGGGGGTTAAAGGACAATCTTGGAAAATCCGGGAAAAATAGGAAACGAGCTCGAAAAATTACGAAAACCTCCAGATCTTATTTTTATGTTTCTTGGAAGAGATTGGTGAAGAAAAATTAGGAATTGGAGCTCAAATGAAAAATGACAAAGTTTGGGTGTACTAGTCCGAAATTCGAAAAGAAAATTCCAAGAAAAATAAGGAATGAGCTCGGAAAATTATAAAAACTTTCATATCTCAATTTTATATTATTTGGAAGATATTGGTGAAGAAAAATCTGGAATTAAAGCTCAATTGAAAAAGGCTAAATTTGGGAAGCACCAAACCGAAATTTTTAAAGAAAAATCCGGGAAAAATAAGAAATGAGCTCAAAAAATTATGAAAACTTTCAGAACTGAGTTTTATATTGATTAGGAGGTATTGTAAAAGAAAAATCTCAAATTGGAGTTGATTGAAAAAAGGCAAAATTCGGGGAGGCCTAATCCGCACTTTTAAGAAAAAATCCGAGAAAAATAGAAAACGAGTTCCAAAAATTATGAATCTCCAGAACTGAATTTTATACTTATTTGGAGTGATTGAAAAAATAAAATCCAAATTTGGGGTCCGTTTGCAATTAAATTAAGTTTAGGGGCTAAAGTGTAATTTTATCGAAAAAACTGAAAAGGGCTATTTTGCAATTTAAAAAATAAGGAAGCTGCTGGAAATCTCTAAGCCCTTCGGCCAGCTCACGTAGAAGGGAATGAATGGCTGATCATTTCATCCAATGGCCAAAATTTTATAGCAATGTGACATTTTTATTGCTTGATTGATTCCTTGTGATCATGACAAGTGGCCAAGGTGATGAAAGAAAGGATGAGCACATTCTTAGCACATATTTTCAGCCAGCTCATTATGGTTAGGGGCTGATCACTTCATCCAATGGTTGCAAGTTCACATTTTTATTATATTTAGTTAGTAGCCCTTGGATCTTGGTAGATAGGAAAAAGGATGACAACATCCTCACAACATCCTTACAACATCCCTAGCACTTGGTTGGCCTATAAATTGGAGAGGGTTTTCATTTTTGTGAGGGGGGAGATCAGATTGTTTTGCAAGGGCTGTAGCTATTCTTGAGAGAAAAGAGAAGGGAAAAAGAAAAGAGAAAAAGTAAGGGATTTTCTTACTACTCTTTGATTTGGAAAGCTAAAGCAAGGTAGTTATTTTCTTTCATGCTCTCCTCCATGTTTTGTTCATATGATTTTGTTATTTTTATTTTTATTTCATTTCATTTTATGAAATTTCTATCTTGCTGTTTGTTCATGCATTTCATTTCATCCCCAGTTGATTTTTGACTTAAACTAATCAATGGCTCAAAGCCAAGCTCTCTTGAGCATGCTTGTGGAAAACTAATAGTCAAGATTGGGTATTCTGACTTTGTGATTTTTTTTCACTTATCCTTGGTCAAAATAAATTGATTTTTGAACTATATCTAGTAGTCATTTAGGGGGTGCCATGGTATTTTTTTCATGATTTTTACATTTTTTATCATGGATGGAAAAATGGAATTTGGCAAAGCAGTTTTTAACTCATTGTTCTAACTTTCTTAAACTTTCGGTCATGGTTCCATTGCTCCAAAAATTAAGCTGATTTGTTTCCATGTAGATAAACATGTCCTAGGTTTACGTTAATTTTTACAGATTTTTATGAAGTTTTTTAGAAGGGGAAAAAATAGATTTCCAATACTACCTGTGAGTGTTAAAGTTGTTTTTTTTTTAGAATTGGTAACTTTCTGTTTTGGTGAATTCGGTCATAGTTCCTGTACTCCAAAAATTAAGCGAATTTTTTCCCATTTAGATCAACATGTTATAGCTCACCCCTAAATTTTTCAAAATTTTTTGAAATTTTTTGAAAGGCTAAAATTTTTCGTATTTCAAAACTGGTTGTGGGAGTGAGATTTGTTTTCAAGAAAATGTATTTTTCTGTTTTGGTTAGGATATTAAGAGGGGGATGATTTGGGGCATTAGCTACTGTCTTAGGATGATTTCCAAGTCATTTTAATCATAAAATTTGATTCTATAAAAGTCGGGTCAAGGGTGGTCAACTCAGGTTTTCAAAGTTAGGAAAATAGAGCCTTTTAAAGGGGGGTTTCGGCCATAGTGCCATTTTCATCCAAAAATTTTCAAATTGTTTTTAATCCAATCACAAAGTATTTTGATTTAGAAAATCTGATTTAAGTCTTTTCCTAAGGTAGTCGGATATCTTTTTAGGTATATGGATATCCTTATTTTAAAGGAAAAAATAAACTTTCATGCATTGCATTTTTCATGTTTATGCATATTCTATGATATATGATTTTTGCTATCTTAGTCATATAAATTATATGTGTATGAATATTTCCATAGTTATGTTATTATTTTGATTTTGATTTTCATGTTGTTATATTGATTGTGATATAATTATGGATATTCTTTGATAAGGTCATTTTATGATTTATGCCATGTCATTAGGATTTTGCTATGTCATCTTGATTTTGCCATGTCAAGCATGTCATATCATTAATTCTTTTGCCATGTCATTTAAATTATGCTATGTCTTTAGATTATACTATGTCATCTAGATTTTACCATGTCATTAATAATGATTTGCATATTCATAACCATCTTTTTTAAATCATTTTATAAAGATCATGTTTTTTCAATAAAATAAAGATATTCTCGAATTAAAATAATTCATGAGTTCTCTACCGGGTTTGCTGGGGAGGATATCATCAATTATCATTAATAATGGAATATCTTTCTTTCAAAAAAATGAAAATGATTCAAAGATTTTTAAAATAAATAAAATTTTCTATATTTTATCGGGTCTGCTGGAGAATATAGGAAAATTTTGTGCTAATAAATTTCGTATCATTTTCAATTAAAAATGGGATAATTTTTCTTTAAATTGGAATTATTTTAAAATGCTAAATCTAAAACCGACTTTCACCGAGACTTGAGATAACACACGATTAATAAGGTACCATTTTATATGGGCATTGTGGGGGTTCTAATCCTTCTTCGCACGTAACCGACTTCCGAATCCGATTCTTTGATTTCTCTGGTTTAAAGCGCAGACTTTGAAATTGGTTTTAAAAATGTTTTAATTAATTTAAAAATGTTTTACAAAATCGGTTTTAATAGGTGGCCGATCACACCTAGCCAAAAAAGATTGGGGCAACTCCATTTCTTTTTCGAGGTTGTTTTCAAACCCTCATTTTATTTTAAGAGAAATTAAGTTCTCTTTTCCTCTGTTTCCCCAAATGTCACACTTAATGAGTAATGTCTCGCGATGAGACTTGTTATTTTTTTAGGTTGCGACACACATTTTTCCCTAGCCTAAATGTACTTATATCCTTACCCTTGTTCTAAAGATGGATTACATATTTTGAGACATATTGCAAAACAAGGTATACTTTTTGAAAATTTGGGTTGGAAACAAAAGATAAGTGTGGCGGAAGAAAAAAAAAAAGTCAAGAGAAAAATAAAGGGATCGTTGTCAAATACAATCCCATATTGAAAAAAAAAATTGAATCATCTCTTGAACTTTTGTTTAAAGAAAAAGATGTTACAAAGTTGGTTAGAATGAAGCAAAGGCTCAACATGAATATTTAGCCATTGTTATTATGTGCTTTATAAGAGTTTTGAGAAGTTTTATTTGTATGATCTTATTATGTCTCTAAACTCTATGAAATCTTTGGAACCTTTGTGATATCTTTACTCTTTTATTCTTTAACCCCATTACAACCCCTTGGCCCCATTACAACCTTGAATAAAGACCTCTTGATTTATGAAGTTGAATGATCTAAATAGTAGAGAATAGGTGGACAAGCAAACATATGGTAGAACTGTTTTCATGAGATTGATTGAGTGTAAACACTTTACCACTACTTTAAAGAGTGAAAATCATGAGAGTATCCCATGTGAGAAGTTGAGATTAAGTTTGAATATGTACTATTTTGATTGAAATATGTTATGTTAATATTGGCTTAACTCAAACTATTTACATTCAAGCATGATTTTTTGTAAAATTCTTTAAGCTATTGATTAGTTTATAAGACTTGTTCAAAGATTGTCTCTAATTTATATTGAAAGGATTAGGAGTAACTATTTTTAGTGTATGTTAGTTTATTTTTATTTTAGTTTTTCAATGTTTGTGAGTATCGTTCTAGTAAACCCTCACGAGACTAAGCTCGTCCACTAGGGATACCTAGGGGTTTAAAGGCTTGTGTCACATGCTAGGTGCCATCGTGATTTCCTACGAAAATGGATTAGATTAGATTTTATTATTTTATTTTATTTTGTTTTTCTCGAGGACTATCAAAAAGCTAAGTGTGAGGGTATTTGATAAGCTCATAAATACACATTTTATGCCCTTTCTATTCTTAGTTTTAGTTATGTTTTCGATCTTTATCTTGATTACTTATGTTATATTTTTGAATTCTAGGTATGTTTAAGAGAATGAAGTGAAAATATGTCAATAATGATGGTAAACATCTTACAAAATCATAATCACAAGATGAAAGAAGACTTGGGAGTTAAAAAGATCAATTTCTGGTTGCTAAGCAAGAAGGCAGATTTGACCTTTGGATATTGTTGCAAGGAAAACATGATGTTAAAGTCCTTATTTGAAGAAACTTCCTCTAAAATTTTGAACTTGACTTGAATACCTTTCCAACGGTAATTTACGTGCCCAAATCGGACAAGAAATGGTCATCCAAATCAGCCAAAGAAGTGCGAGAAGATGCACTAGCGGAAGAGACAAGGCAGAAGCTTGGCGCCGCGGCGCACGAGATTCGAGAAAAACCGTGAAAATAGCAAGAAAAATGCAATTTTTTGCCTCCTAACTTACTTGTACGGAAATAACTTGTTCTCAGGGTTTTAAAACTCTATAAATACCATCTTTTAAGCCACAAACTAGACATCTTTTGAGGAGACTCAAAGATCATCATTAGTTTTCTTCTTCTTCTCCATTCTTCTAGTTTTCTCTTTTAATTCTATGTTTATGTTAACAATGCCTATGCAAGGCTAAACTTTTCTTTGGTTAAGGGCGATTTCAAAGCCCTAGACATATTTTGTAATTGATTTTCATATTCTATTTATTATTGGTTTTCTATCAAAGTTGCTTATGTTCTTCTATAAGAATTGTTCATGATGTCGTCTTGATTTGTTTAGGTAGCCAACTAGATAGATCTTGATAATTATCTATTTCTAGTTTAGGAGTTTTGATACGTATCTTATCTTGATTTCTATTCAATAGTGGCAATTTGATATTCATGATTATCTTGGGTTTTCAAGAATTATGAAGTGGAACATAACCTAAATTGAATGAATCCATGTTTATGTGTTTGGTTCTTAGATCAACCTATCTTTCTCATCTTAAGGCTACTATCACTTTGAATCTATAAATGTTTATCTTAGGTTATTTGATAGTTAGGGATTAAGTAGTGGCGTTTATCCTACTTAACGGCGAACTAAGGAATGATTGGGGTAACACGGGAGGTTGTTATCTACGATTGTTAACTTTGATAAATCATTGATAATACTAGGTCTGAAATTGATTCTTAACATTGTCTAGTGGTGGAGAATGAAACCTTATCCATACTTTCTCATATTTGATTACCTCTCTTTATTTATTTGCTTGCTTTTTATTTTCTTGATTATTTTAGTTCTAAAATTATTTTAAACCCCCCTTTTTTCCTTTGTTTTTCTTGAATTTAATTATAAACCAATAATTTATAAATTAAAACCCAATCCCTATGGATTCGACCCTTGCTAACTACTATACTTATAATTGATCTTTTTAGTGCAAGGTTAAATAAGATATACTCTTTTGAGTGCATTAATGAATTTGAATGAAGGAATTCATTTGTAAAGAAATTTTTAAAATTCTAAAATAAAAGTACTTTGTTTGGCAAAATAAAATTAAAATTGTCAAAAAATTTGGAAGTTGAGAGATGAATTTTGGAGGACTCAAATTTTTTTCTCAGATTCCACCTCAAGAGGTGGAATTGTGAATTTCTTGATTTTTAATAAGATATATTAACATTTATTATGTTTATTCTTTCATGCATTTTTATTTTTCTTTAATTCTAACTACAAAAACACATTTTAAATTTTATTTTATTTTTTGTCATGTTAATAATAATACCTATACATTTTTACAAATTTAATGGCACCCATATTGCATATTTTTCTCAATATTCTTCTTTTTTTTTTTTTTTTTTTTTGAAGAGCATAGCATTTATTAATGAATGAAATAGAAATTACACAAAATGAAGAACTCCAAACAAGATCTGGTAAGCCCTAGTACTGAACTACCCGATAGACAAAGTGTCTGAACCCTTGCAAGCCCATATAATACAGTGAAAAATAAGCAACCTAGAAACTACCCTTCAAGCAATTAAAACTTGATCCCCCTGAAATCCCTTTCAAATAACAACAACTTGAAAAGACTGTGTGATCGGCGTCCTTGCCAATTCCACCTGATGTCCGATTATCACTTGCTAAAATCAGTCTAAAGTATCTGAGAATAGAGAGATGAATTTATCCATGCTTAAAAGTTAAAACAATGTGTCAATTGCAATCCAAAACCGCGACCTATAGAAAATTGCACCATGTCAGTGCCAATAAAATCGGCAAAAAGTCATCCGCATCCTGCAGAAAAGAAATACATGCCATTCCAAATTAACCAAATAATTTCAAAATATCACAAAACCTAGTGCAATTCTAACATTTTACCCTTCAATCCAAGAAAAGACTTAAGACCCGAGAACCCTTCCATTGATGCAAAAGAGAAATCACTACACAAGGGTTCTCTACACCTAATGTATGTTCTACCCCTCAAGCCATAAACGGACTTGGACCCCTATTAGACCTTCCTAATGAACTATATGGTGAACAAGTGCTCAAAAGAGAAACCTAGTAACATTCTACCTATCAGACAAGACAATCTGATTTTGACCCCCCCAAAGAATCTATAGTACTGAATAAAACCAATTGTTTAGCTACCCTCATTGCAAAAAAGATGCAACGCCCCTAGTTTTCCCCAAAACTTGGTCACATAAAAGGTATATAAGACTGCAATACAAAATAGCCGGTTGAGGTACCTGCAAAATAAAACACTGTTAGTTAAATGATTTCTCCTTATCGCTCAGACCTTCCTCCTAAATAATCCCTAGAATTTGTCAGTCATTGATCCATGCCATAAAATCCGTCACTCTACTAACACCTTGTCTTGCTAAAGCGTCAACAAAAAAATTTGCGGAACGTCCCTTGTGAACCACCTTACAATCTTTGAAGTTTTTCATTATCCTGTCAATCACCTGAAATAATGAATTAAGACGCCAAGGTCTTAACCTGCTATACTTGCACCAAGCTACTACTGTCGTAGAGTCACTCTCAATTTCTAAATTTATGATCGAGATCTGTTTTGACTGTATCATATCAAAGGCTTTCTTTATTGCCCTTATTTTCGCCTCGTTTGAATCCATCACCCCGACAGACTTAGAGAACATGGCCAAAACAATACCTCTGTCATCCCTTAAGACTCCTCCAATCCCAGCTGGACCCGATTTCCCAAAGACTGATGCATCAACATTAAACTTCCACCAATTTAATGGTGGCGCTGTCCACTGTAAAGAGACTTTTACTACTTTTTTTTTTCCTGATGACGAAAGAACATGGATTATGCATGAACTCCTCTATTGACTGAAATTCAGTTGGCCATTTTGCCTAACACCACCATGCTAACCTGCTTTTAATCATGAATAAGAAAGAGCTGACATCGAGCTCTTTACCTTTGAATACCATTCCATTTCTCCACAACCAAACGCTCCATAAAACATCTTAAAACAACATGAACCATACCTTCGCGTTAGCGGACTTAGGTAGTAGCCCCATCCACTGTAAAAACCAGTTATTGGTTGATTGCGGTATCACTATCCTTAAATTCCACAAGCATAGACGAACATCCATAAAGGCCATACACACTTGCATGATACAAAAAGATGATCAATTGTTTCCACACCTTCCCTACACAAGGGGCATTGAATATTGTCTTTTGATAAGATGTTGCACCTGAACAAATACATAGAGACGAGCAATCTATTTTGAAAGAAGATCCATAGAAAAATCTCTATTTTAGGAGGGAGAAGTCCTCGCCATTTATAAGTATCAAATACTCCAGCTTTGGATGCATTACCTTCAACTGCTTGTTTAAACAACTTCGTTCTGTAGCGATCGTCCATGGTAGGTTTCCATATCAATCTATCTTGGCTATTCGCATCAAATTGAACACCATTGAGCAATCCAAGCAGGCATTGCCGCTGTGTAGTTTCCCAATCAAAAATATCCCTTCGCAGAGTTATCTTCCATTTCCATATTTCTCCGTCCCAACATCCGAACTTGTTGATCACTGGGTTTTTTACCTCAGACAACGCAAAAATCCTCAGGAACTGCTCTTTTAGGATCCCCCCATTTAGCCACCTGTCTTCCCAAAACAAAATGGAACCTCTTTTTTCCATGCAACAAACTAATATTGTTTGAGAAACAATTGCGAAATTTACCTCCCTCACGAATTGGATCTGTGATTCCTTTCCAAATAGTGCACATAAAAAACCTTACCTGTAGTCTTGGCATAAGTCACTGACGTTTATCCTATACCTAGCACAGATGGTCCATTTCCAGCTGCTCTCTTGTTCCTCCGAGAATCTGAATAACCATTTGTTGAGGAGCGCCCTATTTTGGACCTCAATCGGTACTATGCCCAATCCTCCACTATTAACACTCCTGCATACTGAGGCCCATTTAACAAGATGGAGCTTTTCCTTATCATTGTTCCCGTCCCAGAAAAAGTATCTCTGTAGCTTTTCAATCTGTTTGATAACTGATGCCGGTGCTTTAAACAACGACAGAATGTACAACGGCATGCTTGCCATTACTGATTTTATCAAAGTTAGGCGCCCTCCAATTGACAAATACCTTTTTTTTTAGTGATCCAATCTTGACTCAAATTTGTTGATCACCGGCTCCCATGTTATAGTATTTCTAGTATCCACCCCTAGTGGCAAACCAAGATACTTTAGTGGCCAATCCACGGTTCGACAGGCCAACATTTTGCCCCACTCTTTTAGGGTCTCCTCCTCCACATTGATGCCAGCCATGCAACTTTTAGTAAAGTTTATTTGTAGACCTGACATTAACTCAAAGCACCTGAGAGTACGCTTAACATTTCTCAATGACTGCCCCACAACCTCGCAGAAAATCATCGTATCATCAGCGAACTGAAGATGAGTAATTTCAATGCCTTGATGACCAATCACCGGTCCTCTGAATAGATTCAATTCATTTGCTTTACGCAGGAGCATACTGAGGCTCTCTGCCACTATGTTAAAAAGGAAGGGAGATAGAGGGAACCCTTGTCTAAGCCCTCGCTTTATATCGAACTGCGTCGTAGGTGAGCCATTAACCAGTATTGACAATGGTACCGATTGTATGCAGCCCTTCATCCATCTCCTCCATTTGTCACCAAAGCCCATCCTGCCCATAACATAATCCAGAAAGTCCCATTACACACAATCATAAGCCTTAGCAAAATCAAGTTGCAAAACACACGCATTCTGCTTCGCTTTACGTACCCAATCTACTATTTCATTCACTATGAGCACACTATCTAGAATCTGCCATCCACTTATAAAGGCGGACTGCACTTCCCCAATAACCTCTGATATTACCAGTCTCAGCCTAATAGCCAGTATCTTCGCTATAATTTTATACAGACAACCCACCAAGTAAATGGGCCAGAACTCTGATACAACTAAAGGAGATTGTACCTTTGGGATTAAGGCAATGAAAGAAGCCTTGACGCAACGAGACATATTCCCAGTCCTCCAGAATTCGAACACAAAATTAAGAATGTCTACCTTCAAGATTTCCCATTTCTGTTTAATGAACCCCATATTAAAACCGTCAAGCCCAGGTGCCTTCGAGCTTCCACAATCCTGGACCGTTGACCACACTTCTTCCTCAGTTACATTAGTCTCTAAAAACCATCGGCTCTCGTCTGATAGTTCTTTAAAGGCACAACCAGGCATAGTTATTTGCAAGTCAGGGGAGCAATAGCTGGAATGGTTTGAGAAATGGTCGAACACTACCTGTCGAACAACATTAATATCGGATATTGCTCAACTATTGTGCAATAGAGTCTCCACATTGTTGTGCCTTTTTCTGATCTTTGTAGTTGCATGGAAAAACTTGGTGTTCCTATCACCATATTGGAACCAGTCTGGCCTTGATTTCTGTTTCCATTGCATCTCCTCTATCTGGAATAACTTACACAACTCTGAAGTTAGCACAATTTTACTGTCTTTGTCAACCTCCGTAATCACTCCCTGAATCCACTTAGAATCAATCACCGCTAAATCTTTCTTTATCGTTCTAATTCGGTCCTCTATAGTGTTTCTCTTGCTCTTTTGCTAGTTTTTGATTACAGCGTTAAGGTTTCAGAATTTTGCCCATACTCCACCTCTTTTCCTTTCTCCCACGCATCCATTATTATACTATCAAACCCATCCTTAAAAACCAATGATCAAAGAATCGAAAGGGTATAGGACCCCAATCCTTATGTTCTGTCATCAGACATATTGCATTATGATCCGATAAATAATTAGGCAGTCTCTGTAGGGATGTATCTGGAAAATAGTGCAGCAAATTCAGAGTGAATAAGAACCTGTCTAATTTGCTCCAAGACGTACTCTCCCTAACTGAACAGCAAGTAAAGTTTCCCCCCTCATTGGCACCTCAATCAACCCAGCTTGTGCTACAAATGCTTGAAAGTCAGCCATCGCCCTCCTAGTACAGTATGAACCTGTATGTTCTTCCATGGGTAGGATTGCATTGAAATCACCTCCTATAATCCATGGACCTATAAAAGAAACCATCAAACTCCGAAGTTCCTCCCACAAATCTCTCTTCCCCTCATCCTAGTTCGGCGCATAGATATTGACTATGGCCACCTTAGTATTTACTTGATTCATTCCCCCCAATAAAACCAAAAATCTGAATTTTTTTATTACCTCAGATACCTCAAAAACTCTGTCGTCCCAGCAAGATACCAAACCTCCCAAACTTCCCTCTAAGGCCACATTCTCCATAGACCCATTACCATCATACCATATCCGTCTCAAGAGACTTTGATCGACATTCTCCAACTTAGTCTCTTGCAAAAGAAGAACCCAAGACTTGTTCTTAGAGGACAAGTGACGCAACATCCTCACCTTTTCCTTCTTACCCAGACCCCTGACGTTAAACGAGATGATCTTCATAGTTAATTAGATCCACCTCCTGTTTGAATCCACAGCCCCCCTAAACCGCATCTTGTCTATTGATCAACTCTGCATCCCTTTCTTCTATTTCTGCCAACCTTCTTTCAATTTCACTGTTATTCCCATTACCCTGTAGACCCATTTTCTGTCCCTGTGACCATGTTAACATGCCTTCTTTAGAAAAATCACGTTCCCTCTACGTTGGATCTCATTAATAACAAGACCCCTAGATCTAGTTCTTGGATAAATCCTGTTGTCAACATTCAAAACCAGTGAGCTAAGCTGTTTCCTTGGCCTACCTCTCTTTTTTGGTGTAATCGTCACCTCATTCTTTATCTCTGTATCGGGTTCCCTCACCACAGCTAATTCCCGTAAGTCTTCCTGACCATTTATCACCTCATCTCGCTGATTACAGACTTCTAATCCCCCTTCTTCACTTACCATATCCGTCTGATTTTTTTCGCTTTCCTCTACTAACTCGCCACTGATGTTCATATTAGAAAATGGATCCCTGCTATTCAAAGTATCAGCTTCACTGTTACTTTCCTTGCCAATCTCTTCACCACTGTCAACGACTTCTCAATACTCTTTGAAATTAACAGGGTACTGGATAGCTGAAGAAAACTCACCCAAAATTTACAAGGTGATTTCTTCACCACTGATAACATACGTACAAGCCCCATTGAGGGACAGTGGTTTTGAACACGAGATAGAATCCTTGCCACATCAAATCTGTCTCTAGATAGAGTTTTCTCGTTTACCGCAATGAAAGTCCCCCACTTTTCAGCTAGACTTTTAAAAAATTCCAAGTTCCAGTAACTCAACGACACTCTCTCAACACGCAACCAAACAAAATAATCCTGAGCCACAACATATGGTGCCCATGCATTAACCTCAACAAACCAGTCATTCCTCCATTTGTGTTCGGTAGCTAGAAAATTTTCAAAATCCTCGCTAGTCTCGAAAGAAATGAGTACTCTCTTGAGATCAATGATAGCTACCCTGCATCCAATGAAACCTTGGCCACAAAAAAAGTCCTCAAGAATTTTTGGATTGGTCAGATCATGCGTCACACAAACAGCAGAAATTTTTAACCATTCATCAGATTTAACAACTTCTCCTAACACAATTGGCTGTATGATTGGATTAACAGTGCTCACCAGATTTACGTTGAGCTCTGCCTGTTCCAACACATCCTTATTGACTGAATGTAGGTGTAGCGTATAAGTCTGAGCCATTCAGGTATGAGACTGATTCCCTGCTGCAGTTTTTTCGAAAGTGGCAACAGTGTTACTGCAAAGCACACTCTTATTCAAGCGCAACTCTTCTGCTGAACCTAACATATCGATCTCCTTAGAACTAGCCTGTATGGAGTTATGAAACCCAGCCTTATTTAAACCCCTGTGCACAATACCTACTGATAGCACAGCGTTATTTACGTTCTTACTGCAAAACTAGCCGTCCTTGGTTTTCTGTGCATGAGCCTGAATCATTCCTACCAATGCTGAAGCAGACGAAGATCTGTTTATTTTTCTGCTACTGTCACTGTCAACCCTCCCCTCCATAGAGGTCTGAAGCCCCGACCCTTGCTTTGCAAAAACAAAAGAACGGAACTGAGAATTTTCAGATCTTGATCTGCCTGCCAGCCTAGTTTCAACCCTAGCCATCACCTCCCCTTGCTTCTTAACCGTTGCTTCCTGATTGGTGGCTTTACCAACCTCCTGTTTGTCCCTGTCCTCTACGTAACTCCCAGCTCCTGGGTGTTTAACGCTCCTGCTGTCAGCCCTGTGCATAACAGCTTGGGCATGGGTTCGATCATCCCTAACAGAGAGTGATGCTGCTCTTATATTCGGATGAGATTTGCCATGAAGGCCAGCAACAGAGAGTGCCTGTCTAAAGTATTGTCTACCCTTTCCGAACCTAGCCCTAGATATTGCCAAACGTCTACCTAATATATAATCACCACTGCATTTGGTGATGATTTTTCTAGCATCAGCGCCTACAACCCTTATGAACCCAAAGAGATCGGATCTACGAGGTCTCCTTTTTTTAGAGATGAAAAGGTCATAAACCCTCACAAATCTTTCAAAGTACTCCAACAGTAATTTGAACCTCACCCTTGTGTCGAGGTTGTCAATGAAAAGAGTAACGATTTCATTGTTTTCAACGTACCAAACCTGTTTGACAGCTATGGAAGCATGGCTGCTGGAGGCAACCCTAGCAGGCGCCTCACGCTCTCTCCCTTGCATAATTAAAAATTCAAAATATAAAATATTTATTTATAATTAATGAGATTTGAACCTTTAACCTCTTAGTATTATATTAATGAGCATACCATTAAGCCAAATTCATTTTTTTTTTAAATTGCTTTACTAGTGATAAGATTCGAAACTAAGACATAACATAATTTATAATAGCGTTTTAATCAACACAACCAACTTCAATTATTAATATTCTTTTTATTTTATCTCTAATATTATTATTTATCTATTATAATTACTTTTTTTATCTCATCAAATTCTAATATTCAATTTTTTTAGAAAAATATTTATCCAAACAATGTAATTACAAATGCTATTATTTTAAATGATGCATTTTAAAATCTTGCATTTCAAAATTCTTCAAAATTTTAAAATTTCTTATTCAAATGCACTTTTAACCTATTAATTCCATATTAAATACCATGCCATTTAGATAAATGCATATTTTTATTAAGTATTTATTATATTTAATATTAAATATTAAATTATTTGTTTAATATTTAAATTTGTTTTAATTAAACTGATTGATTCTAACTAATCAAATCAATTAAACCGGTTATCAAAAATTTCATCAATTTAATTTTTAATTCGATTTTTTTAACCTTACTTACAAGTCGATATTCATGAATCTTGATTAAAAATTATAGGTCTATATCATTTGGAAACTCGCAAAGCATCAATTTATTTCTTTTCTTCGAGTAATAGCTTGTTTAAGGTTCTAACAATATATAATTTTGGTTATAAGACTCCTTAGTTGTGTAATACGTGTCCTTTTTAGGACAAGGAAGGAATTGTTTTATTTGTCAAAGATAGTTTTGAGATTTCATGCAGAAAGATAAAATTTAAAAAAAAAAACGAAAGAGATGAGGGTAGACTAAAAAGAGAAACGAAAAAATTAAAAAAATAAAATAAATGAAATAGATGACGAGTATCTTATTATAATATAAAATGAATTAAAAAAACACTGATCACAACTGCATACATATATGAATGACAGCTGCCAAAGATGGAGAGTGAATTTTATAAATTATTGAGGGTTTTTTTTATAGAGAAAGAAAAGAATGAATGAATAAATAGAGAAAAAAAAGGCACTTGAGCTTAAAAAGAAAGAAAAGAATGAATGAAAAAAGAGAGAAAAAAAGACACTTGAGGTAAAAAGTAAATAGGATGAGAAGAACGCAAAACAAGAAAAAGAGAGAATTTGAAAAACATACACTCTATTAAAAATAATTGTTTAATAATCTAATAAAAAAAATTTGAAAAAGACGAGTTAAGAAAAAGAAATAATTGTTTAACTTTATTCTTCTTTCATTTTTCTTCACTCTTTCCTCTCTCTGATTTCTTCCTCTCAAAAATTCCCAACCCTTTTCCTTTCCTTCCCTCCCAAAAGCTTGCAAGCGTTACAGACAGGATCTGGCATCCATCCAACGCTAAGCGTCATTTCCTTTAACCTTTACCGCTTCGCCATCTACTCTTATGTTTTCTTTATTCAGTTTTTCTTCCCCTTTCAAAATCAAAATCAAATTTATTTTGTCCAGGGTAATTTTTTTTTTCTTTTCTCCCTTGTCTTATCTTTTTTATTTTATTCATTCATTTATTTTATTATAATGCTATGCGAAAGTTTATAATTGAAATTTTTTAGTTTTTTTCGATTAATTTTGCAGTTTCGTAGTGTCTACTTTATGGTGCTGCCGCTGTCAATCATAACTCTAATAAATCATTTGAAGTTTTCACTTTTTAATTTGTGTAAAATACTTAATACAATTCAAATTTTTGTTTTAATTTTTATTGTGTATTATGAATTTTTTTAGCTCAATTTTTCTGCTACTTTTACTACTGAACTTTTTTTATGTCTTTTTTAGTTTAGAAAAATTAATGAGTAAAGTATATTTTTGCTGCAATTTTTGATTCTTTGGATTTTTTTGACTTTATAGAGGAAATAAAATATAAAAATAAAATTACGAATTTTATTCTTACTAAGGCTTATACCAAGATGCATTCGGTTAAATTAATATTTGAACTAGTGATACTGCAATAGATTGATTTTTTTGGGAATTTTGAGAGAAATATAGGCAAGGACTAATTTTAGTGATTAAAGATGTTACTACAATTAAAAAAAATTGAGCCTGCTTCAACTTTTGGAATGTAGGGGATTTTACATGTTATTTTTAATTGTAGGTTGCGCAACCGTCCAATGATTCTATTTCAAGCCTCAGTTTCAGTCCCAAGGCTAATTTATTGATTGCCCTTCATGGGATAATCAGGTTTGCTCCCTTTGCAAGTTCAACGATTTTTGTTCAGGAATTGCTGCAATTCCTAAACTTGCTTTATCACGTTTAAGCAAGTACAAACTTTACGCGATAAAGCAAGTTTAGGAATTGCTTGAGAATTTTTTTTTAACAAGCAATGGAGGTATATTTCAACCAAACATTAAGTGTAGAGTATGATTTAGATAGTTGTTTAGACATGCATGCTTTTCATGTTTGTCTTAAATTTTTTGCACTTGTGGCATCTACTATAGTAGAATCTACTTTTGCTGACTGTTAATTGATGAATGTAGTAGCTCATATTGGCTGCTATGGTAATTAATAATCTTAAAGTTTTATTGTTTCAGTCTCTAGATCTTTATGCCACTGAAAATGCTCACCTTTGTGGTTTTACCATGTTTTGTTGTTTTGAAACATGGATTTAGGTTGGTGCACATGTCATAGCTCGTGCGTGTTTGCCCGGGTCCGGGATGCACACAGTAGGTCCAGGGTCAGGATCTAAGTTAATGAAAGCATCTTGACCCACCAAGACAGGCCCAATACCTGAAGCATTCTAGAAGACCCTGGAAGACAAAATCTGCTTGGAGTTTCTAGAAGCCTAGAGACCCAATCAAATTCAATTACAGTCACAGTTTTCAGCTTACTTAGGATTCTAGGGTTCAGAATTTAAATTCTTTGGGACTCTATTTATCTTGTAGATAATGTATCTTAATCGTACACTTGTAACAATCTGAACCATTGATGTAAGGGGACTCAACTATAATTAGAGGCATCCCCCATCCTCATTTGTATCATCTAACACATGAGTATCAATATACACTGAGCATTCTTCTCATTTGTTTTGTGTTATGTTTTTCTACTTAGCTCTAGTAACTTTCAATTTTCAGTGTCTTGGAGTGTTCATCTAGGCATGGACCCTCTTCTTGAGTGATAATATGTTGATTTAGGCATACAAGTAAATGATTTCCAGCCTAAGGTCGCACGATTCGCTAGGCTAAAGTTTCGAATCCGTGATAGTTGGTATCAAAGCTTGTGGTTTGATAACTCGTATAATTATATAGTTCTTAGTTATGTTTTATTATTGTTTTGTGTCAAATACGAGTTATTATTGCTTAGTCTAATTGTGTTTATGATATTTTATATTTTTATGTAATTTGATGTTTTTCATTAGTTTCTTTGAGTAATTTCAGATTACTAGGTTAAATCAAGAATTAAGGGCAAACCCAATTCAGTTCCAGTTCCGACACCTTTTGCCGTATCAGCTATATCTGGAGTTTCACCAAAGCATTAAGACTGAAATTTTGACAGTGCAAAGTTAAGAGGCATATCTATCTTTTTCATGTTTTACACTTCTTGAAACGGAGTCGTTTTCCCTACCGAAATCAACCATCAAGTTGGCTGATGTGCAATGACGTCTGTTCTGCACCGTTTTGGTATTTTGACCATATCTTCCGATCCACATGAGCAAATGATCTGATTCCAACTGCTATGGATCAGTAACTGATAGGGGCATATTTTTCTAGAAGACCATTGGATCAGATCGAGCCTCCAACATTGACAAAATCGACCATCAAGCTGGCTGATCAGAATTGTCATACAACATGACGAAAATTGTTAGAAAAATGCACCCACCTATTATACCTACCTTTGAAATTTATAAAGCTTGTCTCTTGTCATTTAGCTCTCCAAAATGTGTATAAATAGAGGGCCTTGGATGAGTATTAGGATACATTATACATTTAGTAGGATATTAGCCATTGTAATAAAATTCTCTAAGTTTTCTTCTTCTTTCCTTTCTCTAGTTTTCTTTTTTTATTTACTTATGCTTCTTACATTTCTTTTCATTTTATTCATATCTAGTATGTGTTGCTAATCATATTGTTGAGGTGATGAGGTGAAGCTTTTGGTAAATGCTAAGGTTAGTCTCTTAAACATGAGCTAAAATGAATAATCATTTATAAACACTAGTATAGATAATATTTTCTTTTGGTTTAAAATCATACTTACAAAGTAGGGATCTTGATTCATTATTGACAAGGAAAATGGCACAGTAAATGCTTGGTTTCATAACCTTGATTTATTGTAGACATATACCTTGGCATAAGGAATGCTTGGACTCTTTTTATGAGTTTTGAGGATACCAAATGAACATAATATCATATGCTGTGGACGTTGGACAATTTGGACTGAATTGCTAAACCTTCCGATTGGAACCTCCTTTATGTGTGGATTTCAATTGTGTAAAAAAACAAGATTAATCTTAGCATAACACCAAGAGTGGATTCTCTAACTTCAACATCTTTTCTTATTGTTTTTTATATCTTGTTTAATTTCTTTTATGTTATTTTGTTTATTTTGTTCTCTAATATCTTGTTTATCTTGTTTTGTTGATTCCCTAATATCTTGTTTACTTTCTTTTTCTTATATATTTATAAACTTATACTTACTAATACGCTTCCCTGTGGTTCGACCTCGGACACCCGAGAATTTATTACTTGAACATAACCTGTACTTGGGTTTACAACTCTTAATTGAGTCTCCATCAAGTTTTTGGCGCCGTTGCCGGGGAGGCAATACTAAGTATATAAGTTTATAAGTATATTTATTTTTATTGGCTGGTTATACCGCCTAATTTTCTATATATTTATATTTATATTGTATATTAACTTTGTTTTATTTTTATTGGCTGGTTATACCGCCTAATCTGTATATTAACTTTATTTTATGCTTGTTTGGCGACGTGATTTTAGATCTCGTCGTTTAGTTAGATTTTATTGTGAAACTTTTTCAGGTAATCTTTCTAATACAACTCCTACCATGGCTGACAATGAAAGTGTTCATGCTGAAGATGAGAACAGACAAGTACGCACCATGCGTGACTACTTGCAACCAACTCGAAGCTCATCACCCTCTTGTTTTATTTTTCCTCTCAATGCAAACAACTTTCGTATTAAACCAGGTATGATAGCTTTGCTTCCAAATTTCTATGGGTTAGAATCGGAAAGTGCTTACTCGTTTCTAAAAGACTTCGAAGATGTATGTGTCACCTTTAATGACCAACAATGTACAAATGAAATTGTAAAGCTAAAATTATTTCCTTTTTCTTTAAAAGATAAAGCAAAAATTTGGCTTCATAATTTAAAACCAAGGTCAATTGGCACATGGCAAGAATTACAAACTGAGTTTCTAAAGAAATTTTTCCCAGCACATAAAACTACTGCTTTGAAAAGACAGATTCAAAATTTCAATCAAAATCAAAATGAAGCATTTTTTCAGTGCTGAGAGCGTTTTAAAGATTTGTTAAGTTCTTGTCCACATCATGGTTTTGAAAAATGGCGTCTTATTAGTTTCTTTTATGAAAGTTTAACTCCCGAAACTAAACAATTTGTTGAAACAATGTGTAACGGTGAGTTTCTAGAAAAAGAACCTGAAGAAGCCTTTGACTACCTAAACCATTTGGCAGATAACTCTCAAGCCTGGCACATAGATAATTCCTCTGAAAGTTCCAATAGATCTAATCTTGTTTCTAACAGAGGTAAATATCATTTTAGTCAAGAAGATGAGATAAAAGCTAAAGTAGCTAATTTGGCTAGAAAGATTGAAGCCATGGAACTTAGAGAAGTAAAAGAAGTCAAAACGGTTAAAAATGAAGAAAGTTGTGGAATTTGTGAAATCATGGGACACCCCACTTCTGAATGTCCAAACATTCTCATTCTTAAAAAAGCGTTGCATGATCAAGTAAATTCCATAAACACATTTAAAAAGCCTTTTCCTTCTCCTTACTCTGAAACGTATAACCCTGAATGGAGAAATCATCCCAACTTCAGTTGGCGGAATAATAATCATGTTCAGGTACCACAATCTCAAAAGCCGGGCAACACTTTTTCCTATCAACCTTCACGTGTACAAACCTTGGAAGAGACATTGCAAGCATTCATGCAAACACAAGCAAATGTGAATAACCAAACTTCACAGGACATCAATGAGATCAAAAACACCTTGTCCACATTGACAGCTTCATTACGCACTCAAGAAAAAGGTAAGTTTCCTGCTCAACCTCAGCCTAACCCTTCTACTCAATGTTTTGTTTCTTGCTCCAATGAAACTCAACAGGAAAATGCCAGTTCTATCACAACTCTTCGAAGTGGAAAGGCAATTGACAAAAACATTCCATCAAAAGACCAAGATCCTCCTTCCCCTCCGAAAAGTAACGGTAAGGATGATGGTAAGTCTGAACTTCTTGAAAATTTGGACAAAGAAAAAGGTATGCATCCTGCTCCTTTTCCTCAAAGGTTGCAAACAATAAAGAATTTGAATCAAAATGCAGAAATTTATGAACTTTTCAAACAAGTTAAGATTAACATTCCTTTATTGGATGCAATCAAACAAGTTCCATCTTATGCTAAATTTTTTAAGGACATGTGCACATTTAAAAGGAAACATAATGTACAAAAGAAAGCATTTCTGACGGAAAGTGTGAGCTCAATCATTCAGCACCTTACTCCACCAAAATTCAAAGATCCTGGATGTCCAACAATCTCATGCATCATTGGAAACACTAGAATAGAACGTGCATTGCTTGATCTTGGTGCTAGTGTTAATCTTTTGCCTTTTTCTGTTTATCAACAGTTAGGTTTAGGTGAACTCAAGGAAACACCTGTTACACTTCAACTAGCTGATCGTTCTGTAAAAATTCCTCGAGGGATAGTTGAAGATGTTTTGGTTCAAATTGATAATTTTTACTTCCCTGTTGATTTTATTGTTTTGGACACACATTCTGTTTCAAATCCAAATGTTCAAATTCCTGTTATATTAGGCCGTCCATTTCTTGCAACTTCTAATTCTCTGATAAATTGCAGGAATGGTATGTTGAACATTTCTTTTGGAAATATGACTTTAGAATTAAATGTGTTCAACACTTGCAAGCAACCTGGTGATGATTCAGAAGTACAGGAAGTGGATTTCATTGAAGAACTTGTTCATGAACATCTCACCACTACCACATTCCATGATCCTTTAGAAGCTTATTTAATTGAATGTGAGTTTGATAATGCTTCAGAAATTTCACACACTGATTCTTTGTTAAATTCTTTTCAGGATAAGCATCGTTGGAAACAAAAGTTTGAGGAACTCCCATCACTCACAAATGTCACTGTACCATCAACTATTGAACCGCCCAAGCTGGATTTAAAACCATTGCCATCCGAGCTAAAATATTCCTTTTTGGGAAAAATTCCTTCTCAATGGAGCCCCCAAGATAAAAGGAAGTTTCTGAATGAGGTAAAGAAGTTCTACTGGGATGACCCTTACTTGTTCAAATATTGTCCTGATCAAATTTTTCGAAGATGCATTCCCGACAATGAGGTAAGTAGTGTAATTAAGTTTTGTCATTCCGAGGCATGTGGTGGTCATTTTTCATTAAAGAAAACTGCTGCAAAAATTTTGCAGTGTGGATTTTACTGGCCAACTTTATTCAAAGATGCTTATGAGAATTCTAAAATTCATAAAGAAAGAACTAAAGCCTTTCATGACAAGTTAATTTCAAGAAAAACATTTGATGTTGGGCAAAAAGTTCTACTTTATAATTCTAGACTTCACATATTTCCTGGTAAGTTGAGATCAAGATGGACTGGCCCATTTGTGGTTAAGCATGTGTATCATTATGGAGCAGTTGACATTGAGAATCCTCAAAATGGTAACGTATTCAAGGTAAATGGACAAAGACTCAAACTCTTTTTGGAAAATCATGTTACTCAAGAAGAGGTTGTTTTTCTTTCTGATCCTTGTTTTGAAAATAACTAGATGTAAATATAATTTTTACTAATCTTCAAAAAAAAAGAAAAAAAATACATTTTTTTAACCCCGGTTAAATGGCGGATAACGGTACTCCGTGATTATTTAAGTCGGTTCCATCAGCTACCCACAAAACTGATATTGTATATAAATTTCTCTTTCAATTTCTTTTTCATTTTTTTTTCAAGATGGATGATATTCTCAAAAGATTGCAGAAACGATTCCCTCCTTTTCCTCGAAATATTTTACTGAAGCTTTACCAAGTTCGATTTGAAAGATTAAGAATGCTTATGCACAAAGGGATTCCTGAAGACATACGTTGGATAATTGAAGCCAAGGTACGTGAAGATGAATATCTTCCTGTTTTGCATTTACCAGGTACAGGTAGAAGCACTTTTGCAAAGAAGCGACGAGCAAAGCGCATGAGTTCAAATTGCCACAAATGTGCACGATGGACGTGTAACGGTAAATGTCGTTCTATTGGGATTCTGTCCTCTAATCGAGATGATAAAATTGAATTCATTAAGGATGGACTGAGTAAGGAGAATTTGGGTAATATCCAACTTTCTCTTGAGACGCATCCTAGTGGAGACGTACAAAGAGAAATTCTTGATTTATGGCCGCAATTCCAAAGGGAATGGCAACATCTTGGGAATCTGATGTTTAAAAGACCCTGTTTGTCAGCTTGTAAGAAAACTGGATGGGAAGCATATTCTCGACTCATAGAAGGCGTTTAAGCCGTTTCTGGACGTAAAACCAGAGGAAGATGTGAGCCACAATCACAACTACAATAAATGACTTCTCAGCTTTTGGTTTGATTTGCAATAACTTCATTTCGGTTTAATTTACGATTTGTGTAATTATTCTCTTTTTTTTTTTGCATTGGTCTTTTACGGTTGCTTTTTCTTTTCTTTTTGATTTTCTTCCTGAAATCAAGCAAAAATCTTTTGTTAGGTTAACATTTTCTTCTGACAGGTCAAATACACTTTCGGCGACATTATTACTCTTGTCTGATTCACTACTCAGTCCTCTATATATTACACCATGTACTCATTCTCTTTCAGGCACTCGAAAAAAAAAATGGAAAGTACTTCGTCCCAGCGCATTGAAAAAATTTGTCTTTGGAGGTGCTTATCCAGGGAAAAATAAAATATTCGCTGATGAAGCCATAAGAGTTGGAGTAATACTTGCCCAACAAAAGATCCAGTTGATTTATGGAGGCGGTAGTACGGGTTTAATGGGAGCAGTCGCTACAGCAGCACACGCCGGAGGAAGTCCAGTTCTAGGAATAGTGCCAAAACTATTCACAGGTTTTTGTGGACCTACCGTGGGTAAGGAAATACAAGTCTGGAGTATCCCTGAACGGATGACAATCATGTACCATTCTGCCGATGCATTCATTGCTTTACCAGGAGGTCTGGGTACATTGGAAGAAATAGCTTGCGTGGCTTCTTGGTCATCTTTGGTCACAAATAAGAAACCCATTGGTTTGCTTAATATTAATGGTTATTTTAGTAATTTGCTTTCATATTTAGATAATGCTGTGGATAATGGATTCATGTTTTCAGAGGCAAGGAGAACCATAATTTCTGCTACAACCATTGAAGATTTACTCAAAAAGCTCCAAGCTTATGAGTATTTATCTGCTACGGTTGTTTCGCAAACGCTCGGAAAAAGAAAAAAGAGATATGGACGAGCAAGGAGTGGATTGCACTCTGTCTTTGTGACATTATCTAACATTTTGTTTGTTGTGTCTCAGTTATAATAAGTGGTTAGCAACCTCTGCAGGTAATATCTCCTAAATTCTACCTTTAGTAGGGGGTAAGGGACATATTTTGCTAATTTTAAAAAAAAAAAAAAATTGATGTGTTTTAAGCCATTTAGAAGTATTCATTCTGAACAAGGTCTGAGTAAGGGAGACTTAAGACATACCTTGTCAGTTTGATTTCTTCTTTCAAAAAAAAAGTTTGTTGTGTTTTAAGCAATTTAGAAGTATTCATTCTGAACAAGGTTTGAGTAAGGGAGACTTGAGACATACCTTGTCAGTTTGATTTTAATCTTTTTATGTTTACTTGTTAATTTTTGTTTAGTATTTTAGGATTAATTAGGTTGCATGAGTTTGTTTTGTTTTGAGTCTTAGTTATTCCTATTCTTATGTTATTAGTTCTTTTCTCTTACACATGATTCTTTCATTTGGGTTAATAGACTTACATTAAGGACAATGTAAGAATTAAGTGTGGGGGGAACGATTTAGGATTTCTTTTATTTTTGTCTACTATTTTTTTTTATGAGTCTTTATTATTATTATTATTTTTTTAATGTGTTCTAGTTCCTTTTTAATACAATGATGAGATATGAATTGCATAAGTCTAAAACAGATTTATTAGTGAGAAGATTTTCATGAGAATTGAGCTTGATGTCAACCTTTTTATGAGCCAATGTTAATATGATATGTTGATTGAGAAAGAAGCATGTTTAGACTTAATCTGACTTGTATAATCATCCTTGTGAGTTTTTGAGCCTATAATGATTGATGCATTATACAAATCAATCTAATTTCTTTCTTGAGTGCTCTTATGATTACATGATTCTCTAGAACTTGCTTTAAACCGTTTGAGACTATATTGATACATGTGACAACATGAATATGATAGAGGCATTAGGATTATAACCAGAGCCAAACAGCCATCCATTATTAATGTTCTAAGAGAACATCCAAACTAGTGAGCCAATTTGAGCCTACATTAAATATGCTATTTTATTGGTAACCAGAACTTACACCTAGCCTAAATATACTTATATCCTTACCCTTGTTCTAAAGATGGATTATATATTTTGAGACATATTGCAAAAACAAGGGATACTTTTTGAAAATTTGGGTTAGAACGAAAGATAAGTGTGGGGGAGGAGAGAGGCAAAAGTCAAGAGAAAAAGAAAGGGATCATTGTCAAATACATTCCCATATTAAAAAAAAAAAAAATCTTCTCTTGAACTTCTAGTTAAAGTAAAGAAAAAGATGTTACAAAGTTGGTTAGAATGAAGCAAAAGCTCAACATGAATATTTAGCCTATGTTATTATGTGCTTTATAAGAGTTTTGAGAAGTTTTATTTGTATGATCTTATTATGTCTCTAAACTCTATGAACTCTTTGGAACCTTTGTGATATCTTTATCCTTTTGTTCTTTAACCACATTATAACCCTTTGGCCCCATTACAACCTTGAAAAAAGACCTCTTGATTTATGAAGTTGTATGATCTAAATAGTGGAGAATAGGTGGACAAGCAAGCATATGGTAGAACTGTTTTCATGAGATTGATTGAGTGTAAACACTTTACCACTACTTTAAAGAGTGAAAATCATGAGAGTATCCCATGTGAGAGGTTGAGATTAAGTTGAATATGCACTATTTTGATTGAAATATGTTATGTTAATATTGGCTTAACTCATTTATTTACATTCAAGCATGAATTTTTGTGAAATTCTTTGAGCTATTGATTAGTTTATAAGACTTGTTCAAAGATTGTCTCTAATTTATATTGAAAGGATTAGGAGTAAATATTTTTAGTGTATGTAGTTTACTTATATTTTAGTTTTTCAATGTTTGTGGGTATCGTTCTAGCAAACCCTCACGAGACTAAACTCGTCCACTAGGGACACCTAGGGGTTTAAAGGCTTGTGTCACATGCTAAGTGCCACCGTGATTTCCAACGAAAATGGATTAGATTAGATTTTCTTATTTTATTTTTATTGAGTCGTTGCTAGGGACTAGCAACAATCTAAGTGTGGGGGTGTGATAACTCGTATAATTATATAGTTCTTAGTTATGTTTTATTATTGTTTTGTGTCAAATACGAGTTATTATTGCTTAGTCTAATTGTGTTTATGATATTTTATATTTTTATGTAATTTGGTGTTTTTCATGAGTTTCTTTGAGTGATTTCAGATTACTAGGTTAAATCAAGAATTAAGGGCAAATCCAATTCAGTTCCAGTTCCGACACCTTTTGCCATATCAGCTATATCTAGAGTTTCACCAAAGCATTAAGACTGAAATTTTGACAGTGCAAAGTTAAGAGGCATATCTATCTTTTTCATGTTTTACACTTCTTGAAACGGAGTCGTTTTCCCTACCGAAATCAACCATCAAGTTGGCTGATGTGCAATGACGTCTATTCTGCACTGTTTTGGTATTTTGACCATATCTTCCGATCCACATGAGCAAATGATCTGATTCCAACTGCTATGGATTAGTAACTGATAGGGGCATATTTTTATAGAAGACCATTTGATCAGATCGAGCCTCCAACATTGACAAAATCGACCATCAAGCTGGCTGATCAGAATTGTCATACAACATGACGAAAATTGTTAGAAAAATGCACCCACCTATTATACCTACCTTTGAAATTTATAAAGCTTGTCTCTTGTCATTTAGCTCTCCAAAATGTGTATAAATAGAGGGCCTTGGATGAGTATTAGGATACATTATACATTTGGTAGGATATTAGCCATTGTAATAAAATTCTCTAAGTTTTCTTCTTCTTTCCTTTCTCTAGTTTTCTTTTTTTATTTACTTATGCTTCTTACATTTCTTTTCATTTTATTCATATCTAGTATGTGTTGCTAATCATATTGTTGAGGTGATGAGGTGAAGCTTTTGGTAAATGCTAAGGTTAGTCTCTTAAACATGAGCTAAAATGAATCATCATTTATAAACACTAGTATAGATAATATTTTCTTTTGGTTTAAAATCATACTTACAAAGTAGGGATCTTGATTCATTATTGACAAGGAAAATGGCACAGTAAATGCTTGGTTTCATAACCTTGATTTATTGTAGACATATACCTTGGCATAAGGAATGCTTGGACTCTTTTTATGAGTTTTGAGGATACCAAATGAACATAATATCATATGCTATGGACGTTGGACAATTTGGACTGAATTGCTAAACCTTCCGATTGGAACCTCCTTTATGTGTGGATTTCAATTGTGTAAAAAAACAAGATTAATCTTAGCATAACATCAAGAGTGGATTCTCTAACCTCAACATCTTTTCTTATTGTTTTTTATATCTTGTTTAATTTCTTTTATGTTATTTTGTTTATTTTGTTCTCTAATATCTTGTTTATCTTGTTTTGTTGTTGATTCCCTAATATCTTGTTTACTTTCTTTTTCTTATATATTTATAAACTTATACTTACTAATACGCTTCCCTGTGGTTCGACCTCGGACACCCGAGAATTTATTACTTGAACATAACTTGCACTTGGGTTTACAACTCTTAATTGAGTCTCTATCATGGTTCGTGAAAATGTTGATCATAGTGATGGCGTCTCAGGTAGAAATCCAGCCACAGAAGGTCCTAGAGACTCGTGAGAGAGCCAAGGCTAGTAGTTTGAGGGATGTTCTATCGTCCATGGATGACAGGGTGGCCAAGCTCGAGGTGCCGTTAGGGACATGAGGGAGAACTTTGAGATCGTAGAGAGTTGCATGGAAAAGCTAGACTCCGTAGGGAATAAGCTCAATAAGGGATGTAGGGTGGTATAAACTCGGCGATAGACATGCTCACTCAAAGGAATGATGCTCTAGAAGCCATGATGGGGGCCATGCAAAAAAAGATAGAGGAGCTTAAGTGCAAGCTCACATCATGCAAAGAAGTCATAAGGGGTGGCATGCTAGTTGTGACACCTAAGCACATGATGGAGGTCCTTAAGCCAAAGGAGTTCAAGGGAACCAGGTCTGCCAAGGATGTGGACAACTTCTTGTGGGGGATGGAGCAATACTTCCGTGCAATGGGCAATGATGATGATGCCACTAAGTTAAACATTGCCTCCATGTATTTTACTGATGTAGCTCTCTTATGGTGGCGTCATAGCTGCAGCGACGAGAGTCGTGGAGGTACTACTATTGGAACATAAGAAGTGTTCTAAACTAAGTTTAGGCAACAATTTTACACTGAGTATACCGAGGATAAGGCGCATCAAAGTTGTGACGGCTTACGCAGCAAGGCACAGTTTAAGAGTATGTACGAGAGTTCAGTGAACTCATGCTCCAGATTTTTGATCTAGGTGAGAAGGAGGCGTTCTTCTCATTCATGGATGGACTAAAACCCTAGACAAAGAAAGAGTTGTAGCGGAGAGGTGTCTAGGATCTGACCAAAGCCATGACTACAGCTGAGTCCTTGATTGATCTCGGTACAAAAAAGTTGGACAAGTTCGAGTCTTCCAAGCCCAAGGGCAAGGAAAATGGTGAGGAAGATAAGGAGAGACAGTCTAAAGATGGCGATGGGAAACCACCGATAGGGAAGTGGAACTCCAACAAGGAGTCGGACAAGAAAAAGAGGGGGGAGCCAATGCAATGCTTCGTATGTAATGGTCCGCACCGGATGCGAGATTGCTCAAAACGAGCCAAGCTTTCTTCCATCAACAAGGAGGATGATAAGCCAGAGAAGGAGACCCTGAAGCTTGGTTCCATAATGAGTTTTGTCAAGGCCGAGAGGTGCCGAAAGATTTGTATCTTGGATGCCCAATGCCAATGTATTGTGCCAGTGAATCCAGAGATGGATGTAGAAGCCAAGGTGCTGTCCACAATCTAGCTTACCAAGGGTGTGCGTAGAGATGAAGACATCTACTTGGAGGCCCTGGAGTTTGATGAGCTTCAGGAGCCCAAGGACAAGATCCCCTAGAGGTGCTACAGTCCTTTAAAGACGTGATGCCTATAGAGTTGCCCAAGAGGCTGCCACCCAAGAGAGAGGTGGATCACACTGATGCATCAGAATTCACTAGTGGAGGAGTGTTGATGCAAGATAGACAGCCAATGGCGTTAAATTCACAAGCTCGATAAGACAGAACAGTGTTGCACGATCCAGGAGAGAGCACTGTTGGAGGACCGTTACTACTGGCCACACATGTAGGAAGATGTTGAGGCCTACGTGAAAACTTCTCTAATGTGCCAATAAGACAAGGTTGAGCTGAAGATACCAGTCGGACTCTTACAGCCATTGTCCATACAGGAGCCCACAGGGGAGAGCGACTCCATTGATTTCATTGCAAGTTTGCCCAAGGTGGATGGGTTTGGGAGCATTATTGTAGTGGTGGATAGATTTTCCAAGTATGAGACTTTCATTCCAGCAACCAAGGAATGCCCAGCGGAGCAAGCAGCCCGATTGTTCCTGAAAAACGTGGTTAAGTACTAAGGAGTATAGCAGGCCATTGTATGTTATCGGGACAGGCGATTCACGGGACGATTCTGGACTGAGTTGTTCAAGCTGTTGGGGTCAGACTTGAGCTTTTCCACCAGTGTGCATCCTCAAACTGATGGGAAGACTGAGAGAGTGAATGCTTTCCTGGAGGTATATCTCAGGCACTATGTGAGTGCAACGTAGCGTGACTGGCCAAAGTTGTTGGATGTGGCGCAGTTTTCTTACAACTTGAAGCGGAGCGAGGCCACAAACCAGAGTTCGTTCGAGATGGTGACCGGGCAGTTGCCACTTACACCCAGTGCTATTGCAGTAGGCTATACTGGACCAAATCCAGTAGCATACAGATTTACTAAGGCTTGGCAGAAGCAGACTGACTTAGCCAGGGTATGTCTGCACAAGGCAGGGAAGCCCACCAAGAAGTAGGCAGATCGAAAATGTAGTTCTAGGTTGGAAACTTAGTTCTTGTCAAATTGCACTTGGTGTTGTGTCACCCAAGCATGCACAAGAGGCTTGTGCAGAGATACGAGGAGCCTTTCAGAGTTCTAAAACGGGTAAGAAAGGTGGCCCACAAACTTGAACTGCTAGCGAAACTTAAGGTACACCTAATTTTTCATATCAGTATGCTTAAATATTTTCAGGAGGATCCAGCTAGGGGCGAGTCGCAGTGCGCACCAGTAGGGGTGAAGGCCTCATACGACAAAGATATACAATGTATACTTATTGATCGAGTTGTACGGCACAAGAACTACATACCAATGCATGAGTATTCTTTCTAGTGGAAGGGACTACCCAACAGTGAGGCAAGTTGAGAACTAGCCGAGGCATTGTGGCAGTTCTAGGATCAGATTGAGCAGATCCATTCAGAGAACGCGACGAGGGCATCGCTGGAACAGGTGGAAGAAAATGTCATGGCCTACACGCGTCCACCCGGGTCTGGGACTTACACAGCATGTCTAGGGCCAAGATTTGAGTTACAGGGAATATCTTGACCCACCAGGAGAAACCCAATATCTGGAGCATTCTAGAAAGTCTTGGAAGATAGAATATGCCTGGAGTTTCTAATAGCATAGAGACTTAGTCAAACTCAATTACAGCCACAGTTTCCAGCTTATGTAAGACTTTAGGATTCAAAGTTTATATTCTTTGGGACTCTAGATATCTTGTAGATAATAATTGTACACTTATAACAATATGAACTATTGATGTAAAGGGACTCAACTATAAATAAAGGCCCCCCCAGTCTCATTTGTATCATCCAACACTTGAGTATCAATATATATTGAGCATTTTTCTCATTTTCTCTGTGTTCTGTTTTTCTGCTTAGCTCCAGTAACTTTCAATTTTTAGTGCCTTGGAGTGTGTTTGTCTAGGCACGGACCCTCTTCTTGAGTGATAGTAGGTTGGCTTAGGCATACAAGGAAAAGATTTCCAGCCTAAGGCCGCACGGTTCGTTAGGCTAAAGTTTCGAGCCCGTGACACATACATATGACTGATGGAAACTCAATTAAGAGTTGTAAACCCAAGTGCAGGTTATGTTCAAGTAATAAATTCTCGGGTGTCCGAGGTCGAACCACAGGGAAGCGTATTAGTAAGTATAAGTTTATAAATATATAAGAAAAAGAAAATAAACAAGATATTAGGGAATCAATAACAAAGAAAGTAAACAAGATATTAGAGAACAAAATAAACAAAATAACATAAAAGCAATTAAACAAAATATAAAAAACAATAAGAAAGGATGTTGAGGTTAGAGAATCCACTCTTGGTGTTATGCTAAGATTAATCTTGTTTTATTACACAATTGAAATCCACACATAAGGGAGGTTCCAATCGGAAGGTTTAGCAATTCAGTCCAAATTGTCCAACGTCCATAGCATATGATATTATGTTCATTTGGTGTCCTCAAAACTCACAAAAAGAGTCCAAGCATTCCTTATGCCAAGGTATATGTCTACAACAAATCAAGGTTATGAAACCAAGCATTTACTGTGCCATTTTCATTGTCAATAATGAATCAAGATCCCTACTTTGCAAGTATGATTCTAAACCAAAAGAAAATATTATCTATACTAAATGATGATTTATTTTAGCTCATGTTTAAGAGACTAACCTTAGCATTTACCAAGAGCTTCACCTCATCACCTCAACAATATGATTAGAAACACATACTAGATATGAATAAAATGAAAAGAAATGTAAGAAGAAAAAGAAAACTAGAGAAAGGAAAGAAAAAGAAAACTTAGAGAATTTTATTACAATGGCTATCCTACCAATGTATCAATGTATCCCAATACTCATCCAAGGCCCTCTATTTATACACATTTTGGAGGGCTAAATGACAAGAGACAAGCTTTACAAATTTCAAAGGTAGGTATAATAGGTGGGTGCATTTTTCTAACAATTTTCGTCATATTGTATGACAATTCTGATCAGCCAGCTTGATGGTCGATTTTGTCAATGTTGGAGGCTCGATCTGATAAAATGGTCTTCTAGAAAAATATACCCCTATCAGTTACGGATCCATAGCCGTTGGAATCAGATCATTTGCGTACGTGGATCGGAAGATATGGTCAAAATACCAAAACGGTGCAGAACAGACGTCATTGCACATCAGCCAACTTGATGGTCGATTTCGCTAGGGAAAACGACTCCGTTTCAAGAAGTGTAAAACATAAAAAAGATAGATATGCCTCTTAGCTTTGCAGGGATACAAAGTTCAGCCTTATTGATTCAGTGAAACTCGAGATATAGCTGATATGGCAAAAGGTGTCGGAACTGGAACTGAACTGGATTTGCCCTTAATTCTAGTAATCTGAAATCACTCAAAGAAACTTGTGAAAAACACCAAATTACATAAAAATATAAAAGATCATAAACACAATTAGACTAAACAATAAGAACTCGTATTTGACACAAAACAATAATAAAACATAACTAAAAACTATATAATTATACGAGTTATCACACCCCCATACTTAGATTGTTGCTAGTCCCTAGCAACGACTCAATAAAAATAAAATAAGAAAATCTAATCTAATCCATTTTCGTAGGAAATCACGGTGGCACTTAGCATGTGACACAAGCCTTTAAACCCCTAGGTGTCCCTAGTGGACGAGTTTAGTCTCGTGAGGGTTTACTAGGACGATACCCACAAACATTGAAGACATAAGAAAAACTAAAAATAATAATTATAACTAATCCTTCCAATATAAATTAGAGATAATCATTGGACAAGTCTTAAAAACTAATCAATAGCTTAAAGAAATTCACAAAAAATCTTGCTTGAATGTAAATAGTTTGAGTTAAGCCAATAATAACATAACATATTTCAATCAAAATAGTGTATATTCAAACTTAATCTCAACTTCTCACATGGGATACTCTCTTGATTTTCACTCTTTAAAGTAGTGGTAAAGTGTTTACACTCAATCAATCTCATGAAAACACTTCTACCATATGCTTGCTTGTCCACCTATTCTCCACTATTTAGATCATACAACTTCATAAATCAAGAGGTCTTTATTCAAGGTTGTAATGGGGCCAAAGGGTTATAATGTGGTTAAAGAACAAAAGGATAAAGATATCACAAAGGTTCCAAAGAGTTCATAGATTTTAGAGACATAATAAGATCATACAAATAAAACTTCTCAAAACTCTTATAAAGCACATAATAACATAGGCTAAATATTCATGTTGAGCCTTTGCATCATTCTAACCAACTTTGTAACATCTTTTTCTAGAAGTTCAAGAGAAGATTTTTTTTTTTTTTTTTTTTTTTTTTTTAATATGGGAATGTATTTGACAATGATCCCTTTCTTTTTCTCTTGACTTTTTCTTTTCTTTTCTTCCCCCACACTTATCTTTTGTTTCTAACCCAAAAATATCCCTTGTTTTTTTGCAATATGTCTCAAAATATAAAATTCATCTTTAGAACAAGGGTAAGGATATAAGTATATTTAGGCTAGGTGTAAGTTGTGGTTACCAATAAAACATCATATTTAATGTAGGCTCAAATTGGCTCACTAGTGGGGATGTTCTCGTAGAACATTAATAATGGATGGCTGTTTGGCTCTAGTTATAATCCTAATGCCTCTATCATATTCATGTTGTCACATGTATCAATATAGTCTCAAACGGTTTAAAGCAAGTTCTAGAGAATCATGTAATCATAAGAGCACTCAAGAAAGAAATTAGATTGATTTGTATAATGCATCAATCATTATAGGCTCAAAAACTCACAAAGATGATTATACAAGTCAGATTAAGTCTAAACATGCTTCTTTCTCAATCAACATATCATATTAACATTGGCTCATAAAAAGGTTGACATCAAGCTCAATTCTCATGAAAATCTTCTCACTAATAAATCTGTTTTAGACTTATGCAATTCATATCTCATCATTGTATTGAAAGTAACTAAAAAAAACACACTAAGTCTAAACATACTTTTTTTTTTTTGTTTTTTTGAAGAAGAAGATTAAATCAAACTGACAAGGTATGTCTCAAGTCTCCCTTACTCAGACCTTGTTCAGAATGAATACTTCTAAATGTCTTAAAACACAACAAATTTTTTTTTTTTAGCAAAATATGTCCCTTACCCCCTACTAAAATATGACATTGTCCCCAATGTCAAATTTTAAAGGTAGAATTTAGGAGATATTACCTGCAGAGGTTGCTAACCACTTATTATAACTGAGACACAACAAGCAAAATGTTAGATAATGTCACAAAGACAAAGTGCAATCCACTCCTTGCTCGTCCATATCTCTTTTTCTTTTTCCGAGCGTTTGCGAAACAACCGTAGCAGATAAACACTCATAAGCTTGTAGCTTTTTGAGTAAATCTTCAATGGTTGTAGCAGAAATTATGGTTCTCCTTGCCTCTGAAAACATGAATCCATTATCCACAGCATTATCTAAATATGAAAGTAAATTACTAAAATAACCATTAATATTAAGCAAACCAATGGGTTTCTTATTTGTGACCAAAGATGACCAAGAAGCCACGCAAGCTATTTCTTCCAATGTACCCAGACCTCCTGGTAAAGCAATGAATGCATCGGCAGAATGGTACATGATTGTTATCCGTTCAGGGATACTCCAGACTTGTATTTCCTTACCCACGGTAGGTCCACAAAAATCTGTGAATAGTTTTGGCACGATTCCTAGAACTGGACTTCCTCCGGCGTGTGCTGCTGTAGCGACTGCTCCCATTAAACCCGTACTACCGCCTCCATAAATCAAGTGGATCTTTTGTTGGGCAAGTATTACTCCAACTCTTATGGCTTCATCAGCGAATATGTTATTTTTCCCTGGATAAGCACCTCCAAAAACACAAATTTTTTTTATGCGCTGGGACGAAGTGCTTTCCATTTTTTTTTCTTTTTCGAGTGCCTGAAAGAGAATGAGTACATGGTGTAATATATAGAGGACTGAGTAGTGAATCAGACAAGAGTAATAATGTCGCCGAAAGTGTATTTGACCTGTCAGAAGAAAATGTTAACCTAACAAAAGATTTTTGCGTGATTTCAGGAAGAAAATCAAAAAGAGAAGAAAAATCAATCGTAAAAGACCAATGCAAAAAAAAAAAATCGAGAATAATTACACAAATCGAACAACACGTAAATTAAACTGAAATGAAGTTATTGCAAATCAAACCAAAAGCTGAGAAGTCATTTATTGTAGTTGTGACTGTGGCTCACATCTTCCTCTGGTTTTACGTCCAGAAACGGCTTAAACGCCTTCTATGAGTCGAGGACATGCTTCCCATCCAGTTTTCTTACAAGTTGGCAAACAGGGTCTTTTAACATCAGATTCCCAAGATGTTGTCATTCCCTTTGGAATTGCGGCCATAAATCAAGAATTTCTCTTTGTACGTCTCCACTAGGATGCGTCTCAAGAGAAAGTTGGATATTACCCAAATTCTCCTTACTCAGTCCATCCTTAATGAATTCAATTTTATCATCTCGATTAGAGGACGGAATCCCAATAGAACGACATTTACCGTTACACGTCCATCGTGCACACTTGTGGCAATTTGAACTCATGCGCTTTGCTCGTCGCTTCTTTGCATAAGTGCTTCTACCTGTACCTGGTAAATGCAAAACAGGAAGATATTCATCTTCACGTACCTTGGCTTCAATTATCCAACGTATGTCTTCAGGAATCCCTTTGTTCATAAGCATTCTTAATCTTTCTAATCGAACTTGGTAAAGCTTCAGTAAAATATTCCGAGGAAAAGGAGGAAATCGTTTCTGCAATCTTTTGAGAATATCATCCATCCTGAAAAAAAAATGAAATAAAATAAAATGAAAGAGAAATTTATATACAATATCAGTTTTGTGGGTAGCTGATGGAACCGACTTAAATAATCACGGAGTACCGTTATCCGCCATTTAACCGGGGTTAAAAAAAAAATTATATTTACATCTAGTTATTTTCAAAACAAGGATCAGAAAGAAAAACAACCTCTTCTTGAGTAACATGATTTTCCAAAAAGAGTTTGAGTCTTTGTCCATTTACCTTGAATACGTTACCATTTTGAGGATTCTCAATGTCAACTGCTCCATAATGATACACATGCTTAACCACAAATGGGCCAGTCCATCTTGATCTCAACTTACCAGGAAATATGTGAAGTCTAGAATTATAAAGTAGAACTTTTTGCCCAACATCAAATTTTTTTCTTGAAATTAACTTGTCATGAAAGGCTTTAGTTCTTTCTTTATGAATTTTAGAATTCTCATATGCATCATTTCTGAGTTCCTCAAGTTCATTTATGACTGGAAAAGTTTCATTCTCACCCAAAAAGGAATATTTTAGCTCGGATGGCAATGGTTTTAAATCCAGCTTGGGTGGTTCAATAGTTGATGGTACAGTGACATTTGTGAGTGATGGAAGTTCCTCAAACTTTTGTTTCCAACAATGCTTAACCTGAAAAGAATTTAACAAAGAATCAGTGTGTGAAATTTCTGAAGCATTATCAAACTCACATTCAATTAAATAAGCTTCTAAAGGATCATGCAATGTGGTAGTGGTGAGATGTTCATGAACAAGTTCTTCAATGAAATCCACTTCATGTACTTCTGAATCATCACCAGGTTGCTTGCAAGTGTTGAACACATTTAATTCTAAAGTCATATTTCCAAAAGAAATGTTCAACATACCATTCCTGCAATTTATCAAAGCATTAGAAGTTGCAAGAAATGGACGGCCTAATATAACAGGAATTTGAACATTTGGATTTGAAACAGGATGTGTGTCCAAAACAATAAAATCAACAGGGAAGTAAAAATTATCAATTTGAACCAAAACATCTTCAACTATCCCTCGAGGAATTTTTACAGAACGATCAGCTAGTTGAAGTGTAACAGGTGTTTCCTTGAGTTCACCTAAACCTAACTGTTGATAAACAGAAAAAGGCAAAAGATTAACACTAGCACCAAGATCAAGCAATGCACGTTCTATTCTAGTGTTTCCAATGATGCATGAGATTGTTGGACATCCAGGATCTTTGAATTTTGGTGGAGTAAGGTGCTGAATGATTGAGCTCACACTTTCCGTCAAAAATGCTTTCTTTTGTACATTATGTTTCCTTTTAACTGTGCACATGTCCTTCAAAAATTTAGCATAAGATGGCACTTGTTTGATTGCATCCAATAAAGGAATGTTAATCTTAACTTGTTTGAAAAGTTCATAAATTTCTGCATTTTGATTCAAATTCTTTATTGTTTGCAACCTTTGAGGAAAAGGAGCAGGATGCATACCTTTTTCTTTGTCCAAATTTTCAAGAAGTTCAGACTTACCATCATCCTTACCATTACTTTTCGGAGGGGAAAGAGGATCTTGGTCTTTTGATGGAATGTTTTTGTCAATTGCCTTTCCACTTCGAAGAGTTGTGATAGAACTGGCATTTTCCTGTTGAGTTTCATTGGAGCAAGAAACAAGACATTGAGTAGAAGGGTTAGGCTGAGGTTGAGCAGGAAACTTACCTTTTTCTTGAGTGC